>LOEQ01001962.1:80770-94255 GCA_001685075.1 Bramus lutescens | reverse complement strand
GCTCCTCATTTGGACCTTGGGAGCTCAGTCCAGTGCTCCAATGTGGGTCTCTTTGATTGTGTTTGGGTGGCATGTTTTGTGTAGTTTGTTTAATTCATTTATCTATGTCTTTTAATGTTAATGTTTGTTACTTTTTAATAAGGTGACCTGTTTGTTGTTGAGATTAAAGATATTAAAGTTACCTGCTATTCCTATGTGGGTGTTAAACTCTATATGACTTTTTGTGTATTTGTTTTATGAAACTGGGTTTGCCTGAGCTTGGTATACATATGTTTAGAATTGTAATATCCCCTTGATGTGTTGTTCCTTCGATCAGTTTAACGTGTGCTTCATCCTTTCTGACAAGTTCTTTTTTTATGTCAGATACTTGAACACCAATGCCTGCTTATTTCTTATTTTAACTTGGTTATGATAGCTTTCCCCAGATTTTTATCCTAAGACAGGACAGATCTTTGAAAGTGAGGCATGTTTCTTAGATGTAAAAAGGTAAATTTTTACATCCAATTAAATTTCTAATCCAATGTGCAAGTCTGTGTCTTTTGACTAAGAAATTGAGCTCATTGATAAGCAGAGTTATTGAAAAGTACACATTAATTCCTGTCATTTTATTCATCTTTTGGTGTTTGGAGTTTCCTAAGTTCTTGTTGCATAACTAGTAGTGTCTGAGCATCATTTACTTTTTCAGTTAACATCTTGAAGTGTTTATTCTTCTTTTCAGTCTCAAGTATTCTTTCCAGTATTCACCAAGTACTAGGTTGCTGCTCATCTTCCTTTAGACTACATTCATCAAGGAAAGCTTTTCTTTCCCTTTCAATTATGGAAATTTCCCTATGCACAATAGTCTGTGTTGGCAGACAAGATCTGTCACACTTCAAATACATTATGCCATGCACTGAGCACAGGTGTACCTAATTGTATCTGATGTGCTGATTTAGGTAGCTGAGGTGTTTTCAGCCCAGTTGTGGCAGCTATGACAATTTGGGGGCAGTCAAGGGCCGGGCAAAGTTGCTTCCTGCTTAACTACTGTGACATCAGTAAGGGTTATTTAATCTATCATGCTCACCGCTGCTGGGGTATCTAGCTTTGGTGGCTGCAATGGGTAAATCCAGGGACGCTGAATGCAAGGGTCTCTTCTCAGCTGAAGATCCCTGGTGGAACTGCTTCTGTTGACTTTTCGCTGCACACAGAGAGGCACTTAAGGCTGTCCCTTAATGTGGCTACAATAGCTGTGTCTCCATGGGTGGCAGCAGCAGTTGTTACAGTGTGGCACCAGGCCAGATCTTGAGAGATCACTGGAGCTCATAGCTATTGTTAATCCACGGGTGGATCAGAGAAGTGCCAGCAGCAGATGCCTGAGTGATGACTTTCATCGCTTTCTGTGCTTCCTTAGGTAAAATCACCCACTCACTCAGACAAGGCCTCTGATTTGCCACCTTACCCAGAATTCTCATGCTTTTCTTGGTAGCCTGCTATTCCCCTTAGAAACTGAAGTGTTGTAGTTACAACGACTAGAATAGAAATAGTTTTGGAAGTAAGAGTTTTCTAGACATGAAGAGTTAGTAAAACTAAAGAAAGTTTTGATCAAGTCATTGCTGTCCATTAGACTGAAGTTTCAGCTTCATTTCATTTGGGAGTCCTGGGGATTTAACCTAGGACAAGTGCTAGGCCATTGAGAACGCTCAGCTCAAGAGCTTTTGTGATAGATTATGGTATGGTTTTGATTTTGATACATACTGGGAATGTTCAAATAATTGAATGCTATATTAAAATTTACGTATTTTATTAAAACACATTTCTCTAGTAACCATACTTTTAAAAGACTAGGATTAGAACCTATGATCAAACATGTTATTTGCAATAAGCAAGTATTTTATTTACTCAATAATTTATGATCTGGGAAAATTATTTACCTCATTAAGAAGAATATTTGCAACAAAATTTTGCATTTATATATAATACTTAGTTACCAAAATTTTAACAGTTTAATACTGCTTTTTTATCAATTATGTTATTAATGATTATAATTCTTTAATGTTTTACACTTCAACCTTTATGAACTTTACCAGCAGAAAAATGTTGCCATTTATTCCACATATAGTGGAAAATAAAAATTTTCTAGAATAAAATACTTCAATTTAAAACTCTATAGAGGAATCAGAACAAAAATTCTGTTTCAGACAGGAAAAAAGAACATATATATTTCCTTATCACCACTGAGAATTTGCTCTTTTAATGGAAAATACTAAACTTTAATAATATTTAGCTTTCTTTGGATATATTTATATTTTCTGGATATAGTTAAAATAGGAAAAACCATGTTATTACATTGTAGGAGCCAGTTTAAAATTTGTGAAAAGAATGATACTCATTCAAAATTAGTCTGAAAACATATTCACTGCAGAAAGCCATTTATAGAGAAGAGACCTGTGTGGGTAGCATCAAGACCACATGACATTCACATACATGCAATAGGATGCTTTGAGATTGGGCCAGGTCATGTAGAGGTTTAAGTAAAGAAATTAAGGAAAATTACAACTTTACTACAGCATCCATCTGCATATTTCACTGCACAATCTCTGTCTCCAGAGTTGTCTATGAAATTCTCAGTTCCTGCAAACCACAGCTCCTACAATTAGGAATATTTTCTCAGAACCACTTTTATGTCTCCTGCTAGAAACATTCTTTAACAAACTGCCGGTAGTTCATATGATGTCCTACTACTGTGTGGCCCAACAAAATATCCTGCAGCAATGAAAATGCTGTGTGTGTGAGCTGTTCGACTGGCATCCACTAGCCACAAGTACCTTTTGAACATTTCAAATGTGGCATACAAAAGAACAGTATGCTTGGCATGTGTAAATTTAATCAATTTAGTTTGAAGTTTTAAAAAGTACACTATATTTAGCTACCATATAAGACATAACATCTTTAGTGTAATATAACTCTTTTGATTCACTATTTACTTTTGATTAGGCCAAGCTTCTGGAAAGTTAAATATTAACTTCTAGAGACTGGAACATTACAGATGGTTTCTATCCTCTGATGGAGGGCACTGAAACTATCTTATTACCCTGTAGACATTAACCAGCTTTGCGTTTAACTAATGATCTTAATTTGACATCCCTTCTGTCACTAATAATGCATGGTTCAGGCATCTCCCCTCTCCTTCCACCTGGTGTTACCACCCTGCCGTTTCTGGATGCTGCTGTGGCAGACATGCACATGGTCAGAACTCATGAGAACATTGCACTTTTGATGTTTCTGCAAATTATATTGCAGGGTTGCTTCCCATATGACTTCACTTACTATCTGCAGAGTTCTTCCAGGCGTCACATTTTGCTCATGGGTAATATTCAGAGGCAGCCTCTAATTACTTTGTTCTGTGTGGGTTGCAATTCTTGTTAGCATTTTCTAGAGGTAAGATTATGGCCTTTATTCTCTGATACGGTAGTTTAGAGTGGTTTAAAACCTCAACTCTGCCCTCTCAGTTCTCTGTTAACCTACAAGAGCTCTGATGTTGATGGTAAGAATGGTGGGAACTTCCTAGTAACAAAACAGTGTGGTGGTCAGGCATTCCACACTGTAGTGAGCAACAGAGTTCTCTAGTCCTTGTTTCTCTCCCCATGTTGATTGCCTTTGGCTTTGCAGAGCATTTCCATTCAGAAGTTTGCTTCTGTCCTCATTTATTTTATTTATTCCTGGATGCTTTTCATTAAAGCCCATGTCTGGGCCAAATTGGGCCCCACCTGCCAATTCATAAGTTGAATTTCTAACCTCAATACCCCTGAACGCAATTGTACTTACAGCTAGAATGTCAAAAGGTGTTAAAATGAAACCTTAGGTTGGACTCTAATCCTAGATGGCTGCGATTCTTACAAAAAGATGTAATTTGGGCACAGACACCTGCTGAGTGATGAGCACATGGATACAGAAGTTGGCTATCTCACAAGCAGGAAAGAGACACGCTGGAGATAGTCAAATATGAGGCTGCCATGGTCTTAACAGAAAATGAATTTCTGTTGCTTAGTTCACCTATTCTGTAGTACTTCAATACAGCAGATCCAACAAGTTAATACCAACTTAAAGGCTAAACATCTATAAGCTTAAAACACCAAAGTCCCAGAAAAAATCTTCACCAACCCCACATCTGGCTGAGAACTTATTTCCAAAATATTTAAAAAACTCAAGAAACTAAACATCAACAAATCAAATAAACCAATTAAAAATGGGGTACAAATCTAAACAGAGAATTCTCAACAGAGGAATCTCAAATGGTAGAGAAATCTTTAACATCCTTATCCATTAGGGAAATTTAGATCAAAATGGCTATGAGATTCCATCTTACATCTGGCAGAATGGCTAAGATCAAAAACACAAATGACAGCTTATGATGGAGAGGATGTGGAGCAAGGGGAACACGAATCAATTGCTAGTGGAAGAACAAAGTTGTTCAACCACTTTGGAATCAATATGGTGATATCTCAAAAAATTGGGAATTGACCTACTTTAAGACCCAGCTGTACTATTCTTGTGCATACACCCAAAAGACACTCTACCATACCACAAGGATACTTGCTCAACTATGTTCATAGCAGTTTTACTTATAATAACCAGGAACTATAAACAATCTAGATCCCATCAGCTGACGAATGGAAAAAGAAAATGTAGTGCATTTACACAATGAAATATTACTCAGCTGTTAAAGCATGAGAAAAGAAGTCAAGACCACGATGGGGACACCCACTAAAACAGTTTACCTGAGCTAATGGGAGCTCACTAGCTCCAGTCAGACAGGGAAGGAACCAGCATAGGACCAAACTAGACCCTCTGAATGTGGATGACAGTTGTGTGGCTGGGGCAGACTGCGGGTCCCTGGAAGTGGCCCCAGGATTTATCACTACTGCTTGTACTGACTTTTTGGGCAGTTCTCTTTGGGTGGATAGCTTGCTCAGCCTGGATATAGTAGGGAGGGCCTTGGACCTTCCTCAAAGCAATGTGCCTTACCCTCTCTAAGGAGTGGATGGGGGCGGAGGTGGAAGGAATGGGAGAATTGGGGGAGTGGGAACTGGGATTGGTAGGTAAAATGAAAATTGATGTTTTTTTAAATAAAGAATTTTAAAAAATAACATCATGAAATGTGCCATAAAATTGACAGAACTATAAAAGATCCTCCTCAGTGAGGTTGCCCAGACCCAGAAAGACAAACAATAAGTATTCACTTATAAGTGGATATTAATTGTAAAGTAAAGGACAACCATGCTACAATCCACAGCCCCAAAGAAGCTAAGTAACAAGGAGGGCTCAAAAGGGGCAGGGCACGTGAATCTCACTGTGAAGAGGAAATAGAATGGACATCATAGGTGGAGGGAGGGCTTAAATGGGGGATGGGCATGGGAACAGGAGAGACTAGCTGGGGTGAGGATGGCGGGGAGAGAGTACTAGGAAAAACACCTGGAATCAGGGGGCATCACTGGGATTAGCGGGAAACCTAGTGCAATAGAAACTCCCAGGAGTCTATGATGTTGACCCCTAGCCTAGCAATGGGGCATGTGAGACATGAATTAGCCATCCCTTGTAACCAAGCAAGACTTCCGGCGGAGGAATTGGGACCCCCCAACCCAGCCACATAAACTTTGACCTACAATTTTCCCTGCCTACAAGATATGCTGGGAAAAAGGAGGCACGAAATTATGGAGTGGCCAACCAATGACTGGTCCAGCTTGAGACCTATACCATGAGAGGGAGCTTACCCCTGAGGGCCAGGGCACAGAGGAGGGATGGCCCAGAGACCTAGGATAGAACCAAACATGATGAGCAAAAAGTAAAAAGACAATGAAATAATTCCTAATTGTATTTTGCTAAACTCAGAGATTGTTGCCTAGTGTAATTTGCTACAGTTGTGCAATTTGGTCTTCTTGTGGGACTCCTAACAGTGGGAGCAGGGGCAGTTTCTGACTCTGTTACTTGCTTTTGGGACCCTTTCCTCTTACTGAGTTACCTCGTCTAGCCTAAATAGGAGAGGAGGTGTCCAGTCTTACTGTAACTTTATATGCAATGACTGATTGATATATAGAAGGCCTGCTTTTTTTCGGAAGAGATGGGAGGAGAAAAATGAGGTTGGGAGCAGAGACTGGGAGGAGAGGAGGGAGGGAGTGGAACTGTGATCAGGCTGGAAAATAAATTAACAAAACAAAGCGAAACAAAACAAAAGTCCACAGAGGTCCCGTAAGAAGAAAAATATTTAATCTTCTATTAATCATTTCCATTTTATCACCAATAAAGACTAAACACTGAGAAGAAAAGCTTAAGGAAGTAGAGAGGGTACATTAGTTATCTTAGGGTCATCATACAGCTATCGTTTTTTTAAGAGGAGCAAAAGATGGAGAAGAAATGTAAGCAGCACTATCAACGTACAGTAGACACTGAGTTCTAGCCCTTGACTGGCTCCTCGTATATTCAACAGGTCTTTCTGAAAGATTATTGACTAATAACCTGTGTAAAATGTCATTTAGAACAACAGTTTACTAGTTCTTGTGTGTCTGTAGGTTGCCATGTTTGTTCTATGACTCTTCATTAGAATCTGGTCTACTGGCAGGTCAGCCTGTGATTGGTAGTTTAGGAAGGCTTTGCAAAATCCAGCTCTCTTTTTAGGCGTTCCCAATGTTTAGCAAGATGCTGCAGGCTTACTTTTCTAGTCACACCCAGGATCTAAGGTTGCTAGACCCAAGGATTAGAATTGGCATTTTACATTTGCTATGTTTTATCAATTAAAGCCAACTCAAAGTCAGGGCCAAATCATCAGCAAGGAGAATGTCCCAGGAGAAGAAATGCTACTGTTGCCTTGGAGAGGGGTGGATCAGGAAGGCTCAGAGAATTAAGACCATTTTTGTAATATATTGCATTATGAATACATTATACTTCACTTTTATGTCTTGGACCTTTTATGTTTAATTTTTGTATCAGGACTTTCTTTGTTTCTTTTTATATACCATCAGAACAAAATGTGCTTTGATAGATGCAAAATGTGGAAAATTAATAATTACATGGTTTGAGTTCTCATTCTCTTCGCTGTCCACCTCATAATGTGAGCGGTTATTTTAAGCATGTCACTGTTGCCTACAGATAAAGCCTAGGTTTGTTTCCCCAGAGGAGAAGGGGCTTTGATCCCTTAAGGAGAGAAAGTTTTGTTAGGGAGGGATTCGGTGAGAACAAGAATAAACTGTTTCTCAATGGACATCCTGCCATTGAAACTAGGGAGGAAATGAACAGTACCTGAACACAAAGTAATGAGACTGAGCCCAGGAATGACCCAGCTGGGGTGACCCATCACTTTTGTCTTTAGCACCAAGAGTTGCACTTGCCATAATAACATTTCAGAGCAGAAGCCTTCAAATTGCATTGTACATGCCAGCCAGTCCCTGTTTTCCTCCGGTCACATGGTCTCTTTCTTAACTACAGAACTCTGGATTTCCAGCATGACAGTGGTCTGTTCAATATTTAAATGAATGGAGTCAGCTACTTTCTAGTAATTTTATCTGCATAAAATAACTGGTAGGTTTGTCCTTAGGCTACCTATTTCTGGTTGCTGTTTAGAGGACAATTCTTTGTCATTATAGCAGAAATAAGGCACCGAGACACAAAGTCCTAGAAGTGAATCTTGAACAAAGAAGGGAACGAGAACAATAATGGGTAAGGAAAACTAAGAGGCCATTACAGATCGAAGAAACTGAGCTAGAAAAGACTTGAAAGATGGCTCACATCGGTTAGAGGAGATGGCTCAGCTCTCTGAGAGCTAAAGGGCAGCAAGCACAGAAACAAAAAATATAGAAGGGCCATCATGCATTTGGTAATGACATGTGGCTTCTCCACGGAGGCCAGAAATAACAGGTTCTGGATTCTATAAGCCACACACTCTGAAAACACTGAGCCAGGCACGATTTTCATGAAACAGCCTCTTGAATCAATAACTAACACTAGTTAATTGAGATTTTGTTCATAGGTCACTATCTTAAGACAATATTCAATTGACCACCCAATATTTTAAAAGCTTTAAAAATGTCTTAACCTTAAATTTTCAAAATATGCAAAAAAGCACAAAAACATCCAGGACCTTTTGTCTGGGAGTGTGGGGGTCAAAACACAAAGTAAATTCTCAGAGGAAGAAATGTACAGTTTTGACCCATCTTTTCCAAAATCAAATGGCTAATGAATAAAATATTATAGAAAATGAATTGTATTAATATCTTATTTCTAAATGTCAGGGACACTGGAATATAAAACGTAAAGAAAATAACCATATGAAACAGAACAAAATATTAGAAAAAGAGTCTGGGAAAGTAATACAAATACTTCCAAAGAATTTGCAGAAACTTTCTAGGTGAAGAAAAATAAACTAATTCATTAATCTAAAAAGGAATTTCTTTGCGAAAGCTCTCGTGAAAGATAAGATAAAGTCCAAGCTTTGGTTGGTTAAAGGGAACAAAAAGCAAGCCCTGTGAGAAGTCTTGTGCCTCCGTGACTTCAGGCAGACAAAGGCCAAGGGCAACACCTACCTGCAAGAACCATTCGGAAGATCAAGTTTATTATAAAATTCTCAAAGACCTAGGGGAAACTCTTGTTTACAAAATAAACAGCCTTGAAGCTTCTGAATAATTGCATTGGGCAGCTGAAATAACTACCAAATCACCAGTGTGAGAAGATTAAATAAATCAGAGATGACAGCTGATAAATTTCTCCTGGATATAATCTTTGTTAACAATAGCTGGAAAGATGGAGGCCATTTCCCATCCGCACTGACTGATGAGGTGTCAGCAGGCATGGGCTGGAAGAACAAATAAAGAGCGTGCGATTTCTTGCTGGGCTGAGCCAAGCTCTGCGGGAAAATGAATGGGAAACCTCGCAGCACAATGACAGGGATATGATATCCCGGAGCAGAAAGATAGCAACTAAAGTCAATTCAGCACAAACCGTATAGGGAATGAAAGGAGAGCAATGAGCTGCAGGGGAGAGGAGCATTTAGAGGATTTGAGAAAAGGAGAATTAGAGAACACTGAGCTGTTCATATGACATCTGCGCTGACACGCATCTCTGCTTAAGATAAAAATTAATACTAGTATAAAAGGGAAATCTTCAAAACCATGAAAAGGTAATACCCAAATGGTGCCTAACCCAATGTCATCATAGAGGCTTCTTCCAGCCATCAGTGGAAACAGATGCAGAGACTCATAGCCAAACATGAGGCCAAGTTCAGGGAATCCTGCTATAGACAGGGAGGAAGGATTGTAGGAGACAGAGGGGTCAAGGACATCACAAAAAAAATCCCATAGAATCTTCTAACCTGGGTTCATAAGTCCTCACAGAGACTGACTGACAACCGGGGAGCCTGCGGGGACTGACCTAGGTCCTCTGAGAGCCACTGTAGATAGCCAACAGAGAGCTTTCAGCAGATTCCTGAAATGACAGTCATCGTTAATGCTTGCATAGATTCTTCCAGAAATGACCAATTCAAGTGCAAGGGCTTTCCTACTGGCTTGGAACAACTTCTGGTGTAGCCATGGAATAAAATCTGCCTTTGAGTTAGATTCTGGTGAAGTTTCATTGAAAAATTTGTGGAGCTACCTCCAGGATAGAGCAAGTCAACAATTCTAGTACCAGAGAATTCAACCATGCACCTTGCTTAAGAGTGATGCACAGCTTGTGCCAAATTCAATACCATTTTTTTAAAGTTCTCCCTATTTCTCCAGCTCCCCTGCCTACCTCAGCCCCCCCCATTCTAACAGACAAGGGCTCCCATGGGAAGTCAACAAAGACCAGCATATTAAGTTGGGGCAGGATCAAGCCCCTCCCCCTGCACCAAGACTGAGCATGGCATCCCACAATAAGGAACAGGCTCTAACAAGCTAGCTCGTGTATCAGGGAAAGATCCCGGTCCCACCGCCAGGTACCCCATAGATAGTCCAAGCTCCCACATGTGGAGGGCCTAGTTCAGTTCTATGGGGGCTCCACATCTGTCGTTCATAGTTCACGAGCTTCCATGAGCTTGGTTCCACAGTCTCTGCAGATTTCTCCATCATGATTACTACCTTTTGATAGTTGTGACAATAACCCCAATAGAACATTTACATCAACTTTGAAAGTTCCCTTATGCCTCCTCTTAGTCAACTGAATTTTAGCCAAAGGCTAGAAGTGAGACCTGGCTTTCCTGTCACCATGTATTAATTTTCAGGTGAATAGAAAAAATAGTCTCTATGAATAATTGATAAGCCACAATTCTTAGAATAACTTGCTAATTTCCCACGAGCATTTATTGGACAACTAGTGATGCCTTAAAACAAAATAAAGTATTATTTCTTGACTAGACAAGTATAAAAATTAAGAGAATAATTTAAATACTTGTCTAGTCAAGAAATAATACCAAACACTCTATATGATCTTGTTTTTTTACTCATAACTTATGATGCTTAACTTATGAATTAGGTATAGTAACATATACAACACAATAATATGAAACAACTCTATAAACATACTATAATAAAAGTTGTATACAAATAGTCTGTCTCCAAAACAAGTTCTACAATACTGTAACCATGGATCTAACAATTATCAAGCAGATAGGGCATACGCTGGTCAAAGAGGTGATTCAGTTCTTGATCCTATGGTAATAGCTAGGAAGGATAGAATAGGATCCCATAACATTTCACTATACTAAAGATCAAATGCAGCTTAAATCAGAGATAATCTATTGCTGGATTTTCCCATGTTATAGTTATGGATTAGCATTGACCGCTGGTAACTGAAACCAAAGAAACAGAAACTACAGAAGAAGATGACGACTTTATGTAATTTCATTTTCCTTTCTTTTGTTCTGTTTTCGAAACAGGGTTTCTCTGTGTAGCCCTGGCTGTCCTGGAACTTACTCTGGAAACCAAACTGGCCTTGAACTCAGAGCTCTGCCTGCCTCTGCTTCCAGAGTGCTGTTATTTAAGGCATGTGCTACCATTTTCCAGATGAAGTTCTCTTACTATTGTGATATCAAAATTTTGGGAAACAATGAGGATTTTGAATATTCTTTCTAAGTTTTCAGCATAAAATAATTTCTCATAATGAAAAAAAATCTGTGGGACATGATTAATAGTCATAGTCTTCAAACTTCAGTCAGTATCAGATCTTTATAAAAATTCAAAGACCCAGGTCCTGTCCTTCTTTGAGAAACCAGATGACTTCTGCTCTTCTGTTCTTTTCCTTTTTTTTTCTTTTTTCTTTTTTTTGGTTTTTGAGACAGGGTTTCTCTGTAGCTTTGGAGCCTGTCCTGGAGCTAGCTCTTGTAGACCAGGCTGGCACTTCTGCTCTTTATTAGTGCTGTACACAATTCTGAGTTTAGCAGATGTTGCCAGCAGCTCCAAAAAAAGATCAAAAAAGGAAAAAAAAGCAATTAACTATGGTGCAATTGTTAACAATGCCCAAAAGGTGGCTCCCTTGATCAAGTTCATTTGCATTAGGTATTTACAGAGTCCTTGTGGAAATAAAGATGCCGGTTAATTTGCTGAATGGTTAAACTTCCCTTTCTTCAAGAACATCTTTGAACTTGTGACTCCTAACAAGTTCCTTAGATGAACCTGCAGGAATGCCCATTCTTGAATTTTAAAACTTGTTTTAGATTTTAGTTTCGTTTTGTTTTTAAAATTCTCATTGCAGTCTTAGGAAGAATTGAGTTGTATCTGCACGAAATAATCAAAATGCTTCATGCATCTGTGCCCTTGCATCATATTGCCCTTGACTCTCCCAAACTTGCTGGATGGGGGTCCCTAATTGTCATATCGGGGATTAGTTTAAGAACCAAAGGGCTGCCTCTTCAGCCTGGTTTGAACTATGTCTGATCAACTGGAGTGACTCTGACCTCAACGTTGCTTCTGGTTTACTAAGAAATAACAAGCCATTAGAAAGAGCAGTGTCATCTGATGAACCATTCAATTGTCGCTGCTTCTCCATTAACACAAATAATGTATTACTTCTGTACTAGGCCAGTATTTAAAATATTTTCTAATGTAATAATCACCTCTTATCAATATGGACTATGTATGGCCCAACAAGTGACAACTAAGCATTGCTGCCTTGCCTCAATGCCCCAGTCCAGAGCAAATACCCAAATACCCAGTTTAATTTGTAATTGTTCCCAGTGCCCATCATTTCCAAATGAAGTCCATAGACTATAACAGTTCACAAAGCCAGTAACGTCTACTTGATGCCCACTTTGTATGAGATGAAAAGTCAAGGCTGTGAAGATGGACAGAACATCATTCAGACTTGGAGCAGGTATGTGTGATACTCATCTCGCCTGTTATTTCTCTCAGTCCCTACGTTTTCACTGGTCCACTCCAGTTCAACATAGTGCCTCACTCCTGTAATTTCCTTAATGAGTAAGTGCTTAATTATGCAGATAATGACTTTGAAGAGGATATTCCAGGTCATACACACAACACCAGAACAGGTCTATGACTCAGAATGAGGGAGAAAAGCATGTGGGTTGCATTTTTTAGTTAGCTATTGCTTGGACAGAGTAAGTTTACAGAGACATGTATGCACTTAACACTGACATTATCCTTCTTTATTACTGCCATGTTTATGCTACAGCTCACCTCCTGGGAGTATTTCCCTGGCTTAGGAACACTTTCAATTGCTATATTAAGCTTTTAGCTAGTGACTTCTGGGAGTTTGTAGGAGAATGGTTTGCATGGTGGCTGAGATAACCTTGATGACTCTGTTCTATGTTGTCCTTTAGAGTTCTTCAGCAGGGCACAATGGTAGCTAGAGTGGCACACACTGTACTAGATGCCTCTCACTCTTTGACTCACTTTCCCCTCACTCATCAGTGCTTGGAGCTTTCTGTTATCTTTCCAGTCCTGTCTTGGATTTGCCTGATTTGTAGGTTTGCTTGTTTGTTTGTTTGTTTACAAAGTCTAGAAGTTATACGTAGCTTAAGGTGAGAGGTACTTCATGTTGTCCTTGAACTCAATATGTAACCCAAGCTGATGGAAATCTTGAAGCAGTTCTTCGGCCTCAGTCCACACTGTGATGGGATTAGCACTATGCTCTGCTAATCTCTTAATTGTAAAATTAAGAAATGTTCTATTATAACATTCCCATATATCCATAAAATGTGATTTCACCATATTTACCCATTCCTTATTCATTTCCCCCTTTTCCCGTTTTTCCAGATTCCTAGTAGTCTCTATTTATACATTCATGCTCTCCTTCTAATTCATGGTGGTCTCTACTTCGATCCAATTGTTCCTACAAATTACATGAGTGTGTGTGTGTGTGTGTGTGTGGTCACTTTGTTTACTTATTTGTTTGTAAGTTTTTATTAACTGCTTAACCCATCCATAAATTTTTCAAATATGTCTTTCTTAAAGGAAAAAATGCTATCTCCTTAGCTATACCTAATATCAATTCATTAAACTGTTCTCTAGCATTTGTTGGATATGA
>LOEQ01001962.1:63904-80268 GCA_001685075.1 Bramus lutescens | reverse complement strand
AAAGGGGCCAAGGCAGTTTCTTTATTAACCAATGAAAGTAACACATAGACAGATGACCCTCCTACATCAGATCAGTTTCAGAAGGAAAAATACAACCATTTACTAAAGAAGAAGAATGGAATTGTGCAAATAAAACTGAAAAAGGTGGTAGTAAGACAGACAATTTCCTGGGTGAAAACAAGAAAGCAGATAAGGTGAGTGCTTTTGGACCACCACCACCAAGTTGGTACATGTGGCAAGGCATCCACACACCTATTCCATACACACACAACTTTGTGTCCTCTTTCATTTAAAAAGAAAATAATTGACCATCAAGTTCAGTTAGTGTTGCTAATAGATCATATTATTCCTACCACAGGGCTACTCACTTAAATTAAGCAACTCTGCCTCACCCAGTAGCTATCAGTTGCCAGTAGCTCTCATCTAGGGATGGCACTGTGTGTGTGTGTGTACGTGTATGTGTGTGTGTGTAAAATATAGATGTTTAATTTAAAGTTTATTCTAAAGCAATGTTGACCAGTTGTATTCTCTAGTTTAACTACCATGTACTAAAAAGAAGCTTCTTTAATGAGGTTTGAGAAAAGCAATAATCTATGGATATAATGAGGAATCATTATGAGTTATTTTAACACTGTGTCCAGTTCTCAGAAACAGAATAGTAGGTCCTCCCCTAGGGCCTATGACCTGTATAGCCACAGTTATTTGCCACAGTAATGATTCTAAGTATGAATTCCATTTTATAAAGTAGGACTGGAATCCAATAAGAAAGTGGTTTTTAACTCCCATGATGTCCATGCCACTACTGAAGCTGTTCTGATGTCTTTCCAGGTCAGTCATTGGTGTAGGAGGGTCATATGTCTATGTGTTACTTTCATTGGTTAATAAAGAAACTGCCTTGGCCTTTTGATAGGCCAGTCCTTAGGTGGGTGGAGTACACAGAACAGAATTCTGGGAGAAAGAAAGCAGAGTCNTTTAAATGAATACAGTTTCCATGTAATTATTTTGGGTAAAGCTAGCCAGGCGGCGGAACGCAGCCTGCCGCACCCAGGTGGTGGGAAGCTGCCCACTGCTCCTTTTACTACAAGTCATTATTGTAGCTTCCAAAGATCTCAGCTGGATAAGTAAATTCCAGCTCTATGAAGGTTAGCCAATAGGAATGAAGCTTCTGGATTAATAATGAATTGATTTCTCCTTGTTCTAAGACTGAAGTACAGTGTGGGATTCCCCTCTATATGCTGTGAATGTTTTATTGCCATTGATTAATAAAGACCCTGCTTGGAGCCTATTGTGGCACAGAATAGGGAAAGGCAGGAATTCCAAGCAGCAATAAAGAAGAAAAGAGTGTGGATTCAGTGAGACACCTTATAGTTGCTGAAGGAGATAGACACCTGAACTTTCCCCAGGAACTTTACCTAGTAATCCACAGCCTTGTGTTGATATACAAACTAATAGGAATGTGATAATATAAGAGTTAGTTAATAAGAAGCCTAAGCTAATAGGCTGAGCAGTGTTTTAATTACTACAATTTCTGTGTGATTATTTTAGGTATATGTGGCCTGAAAATGAACAAGCAGGTCCACCTACAAAATGACGCCAATGTGAGGCAACTACATCCACATAAAACCTGAGAGAGTTTATAAAGAAATTCTAGACACAAAATAGATTTTAGTGCAGCTCCATGGTAGCTGTATTTTTTTTTGATGGTTTCTGTTTGCTGGTAGGGTGTGGGGCACTGCAGCTCCTTTAAGAGAGGTCTTCCTGATTCAGCATGGACAGTGAAAGCTGTGTGGCTACTTTAGGTGAGGGCTTCCTGGTTCATGTTATTCTCATGAACAGCTCTGACTCTTTCAGGAGGCAAAGCATTTAAATAGGGTCTGTGAGCAGCATGTTAGAAATTGCTTAATGGTGGCATAGACCTGCTACAACCCTGGAGTTGGGGTGGTGTCCATGACTCTCAGAGTCAGTGAACATGCCTTTGCCATGATGGACTGGGCAGAACCAACAGACAAGATCAAAGAGTTGGTCCTAGCCTGCTTAGTGTTATAAAAGTATTCCTGGTCAGAAAATGATTACAGATATACATGTAATAAAGATAAATTCAGATAAAAAGACCTCTAAATGGGTCACAATGTTGGATAAATGTATCCAGGCTTGAA
The DNA here is from genome assembly GCA_001685075.1 of Bramus lutescens. Lineage (NCBI taxonomy): Eukaryota > Metazoa > Chordata > Mammalia > Rodentia > Cricetidae > Bramus > Bramus lutescens. The sequence continues at coordinate 78,112 of LOEQ01001962.1, read as the reverse complement.
AAGAGAGAGAGGAAAAAAGAGTATAGACAGTTATAATATAAAAGAGTATAGACAGTTGTAGATTAAAGGAATAAAGATAATAAAATAAATATTAAACTTGTAGAAAAAGAAATAGAGGAAGAAAAATGAGCCTCATAAAGATGGAATATACACAGAGAGCCTGGATTATGTGTATTATTGTGTTTTCTTTGAATTTTTTGACTAAGTACAGAGAGATATTTGATTCCAGGTACTGCTAAGCTGTACCAACATATATACTTTAAAGGTATATTGACTTGAAAATTTGGGTCTACGGATATATATTTCTTTGAAAAAGAGGTTCTGTTTTTGTTTTTACATAGGATGGGAACCTGTGGATTCCAGACTAATGTAGTTTGATGGACAAAGACCTCCCAAAAGGTCTCTGTGAACCCCCCAAAATATTTTACCCAACAAAAACCAGGAAGCAGTTTGGAGATAACTAGACCCAAATTCCCAAATATTGTTTGTAGAAGTTTCTTTAAATTTAAAAGGGGATATATTATAAAAATGAATACTTTGCATTTGTATGAATCTCGATCTATTGATACAAAATTTAAGATCAATGTTATATGATATATGTTGTTATATATGTTATATGTATTTCTGCTCTTGTTTAAGGTATTGTGTTTGTGCAGCTCGTTTACAAATGTAATGTATAGTTAAGAAATACAGATTAATAGATAGTCATTTATAATAGTCAAATAAGTACTCATGTTAGTTAGATTTTCTGGATGCACAGAGTTGTATTTCAGGTGGATAGGTATTCGTCAAATCTTTCAAAGATATACAGAATATGGAATTTAAAATGTTTTAAGAACTTAGACTTTTCTCAACAGTGAGAAATGTTTTCTTCTGGCAGCACCAATTACATCAGAGAGGTTTATGGGCATTGAAGAAACTCATGGAATTTGCCATCAATGTGATAAGGCTTGCCATCTGGACAAAGAACTGGTCTTGCCTGGACAGCTTGATGGTATGCTGTATAAACTGAACATGCAGGACCCACAGAAAAATGACCACCTAAGTTTCCTAAAAAAAGTTGAGTCAGTCCTTCAGTGTTCCTGCTTCATGAAAGAGTCTGCCAGACATTCTGCAAGACACAGAAGAAAGTGACGGACAAACTGCCAATATAGGGGTACTGTCTTTGAAATTTTCTGCTTCATGGAGAAGTCTGCCAGATACTGTGGCCTATAGACTAAAGATGGATGTCCCAGTGTTACAGAAGAACTTTGGGTGACTGTTCAGGCAGCAAGATGTCGCTGTTAATTCTAGAGTTTTGGAAGTTGCTTACAATGTACTTCCCATTTACTTAGGTAATATTGTTTACTTCTGGAGTCTTTTATGAAATTAAATAAAGATAGTTATAATAATAAAAAATAGATAGATAGACTCACAAATATAGGATAGATGATAGAGTATTTTCCTTAATTTGCCAAATGCAAATGGACTAAATATTGTAATTATAATTATTGCTTGATAACTCTTTTGTTGTATGTAATCTTGCTATGTTAAAGTTAAAACCTTCCTNAGTATTTTCCTTAATTTGCCAAATGCAAATGGACTAAATATTGTAATTATAATTATTGCTTGATAACTCTTTTGTTGTATGTAATCTTGCTATGTTAAAGTTAAAACCTTCCTTTTTATTTAGACAGAAAAGGGGAGGTGGGGTGGGATTCCCCTTTCTATGTTGTGAATATGTTTTGTTACCATTGGTAAATTAAAGAATTTAATTTAATGGTGGCACAGAATAGAGCAAGGCAGGAATTCCAAGCAGAGATAGAGGAGAAAAGAATGTGGAGTCAGCAAGAAACCACAAAGTTGTGGAAGGAGACAGACACCTGAACTTTATTCAGGACCTTTACTAGATAAGCCATAGTCTTTTGGTGATATACGAAATAATAGAAATGGGTTAATTTAAGATGTAAGAGTTAGTTAATAAGAGGCCTGAGCTAATAGGTCAAGCAGTGTTTTAATTACTACAGCTTCCGCGTGATTATTTAAGGTGTTGGTAACTGGGAAAGAAACAAGCATCTTCCATTTACAGAAGTATGTGATGTCTTTAGCAATAGAATTTTATTACCAAGTATGGGAGTTTAACAGGATGGCAATAGCCTGTAATGTTTGGGGGTCATTTCCTTTGAATTTTTAGATATATGTGTCTCAGTTGAAAAACCCACAGAGGTCAAAAAACTAGTAATGGGACATCCTTTTGAGGTGGGACCTTTCAAGGAATGTTAGAAAAAATACAGTATCAAAGAGGAAAATTGAGAGTAGTGGAAAAGGAAAAAATAAATGGGTGAGTAATGCAAGAGCAAGGTGGAAGGAAATAAGGGGAGACAACTAGTACAAAATACCTGAAAAAATATTAGATGACTACTCCAGAAGCTTTCTAAATTATAAACATATACACATATAAAGAGAATGTAAATGGATTTACCCTATAACACAGCAACAAAACTCTTACTAGACAATCACAGGCCAACAAAACCCCTGATATTAGGATGGGTTATTCTATTGGCATTGTTGGAGAATGAGGTCTCGGGTAGGATCTTTTCAAGAAACAATAATTCCTGTAGAAGGAATGTACCAGCTTCCAGAGAAACCACAAGATTGCTAATATATTCTTTCTGATTTTAATGTCTTCCTCACTTCTTGTCTTCTGAGAACTTTTTCTTGTTGCAGGATATTTTATGACAATGGGTACCATGAGAGTACATTATTTACTAGAAAAATCTGTTTCTAGTTGTGGTGTTACTCAGCCCTAGCACACACCTCTAATCCAAGAGCTTTTTGATTATCATAAACAGGGTTAAATGAAGTCAACCATACATAGGTCAACAGGATGAACATGCAACCAGTGGATGAAATGAACAATAAAAAAACCATAGAGAGTAAGAGGGAGTAAGGAGGCTAGATAGACATATATATACACAGGAAGTGGAAGGGAGAGACATTGAATTTGAGGTTTATTTTTATTTTTTGCAACAGCGAAAGAGAGAGGATGTTTCTCAGAGATGTCGGCTCAGGAATAAGGTCAGCAGGGTGCTTTCTCTGCCTCTCTGAGCTAGCGGGCTTTCACCCCAGCATCTGGCTCCCAAGTCTTTATTGATAAAATTGAACACATGAGATTTTGTTAAAGACAACATTTGGCAATCCAATGTGTGACACAGTCACATGGACAGGGAAACCACATCAGCTGTGGTCAAACTAAGAAGCCATCAGATGTCCTAAGTCACCTGGGAAGTCCTCAGGGAGAGAGTTAAATAATATTAAAAGGAAAAACCTTTCCCATGTTAAGGACTGGAAATATTGTAATATAGGGCATTAGAACCCTGTATAAGGCTACTTCCAATGACTTGAAAATAGAAGCAGAGAATGAAAAGATAAATGATTTAACTGAGATTAACATAATATCAATTATTCTTACTACCAGTCTGATAATTCATATTTTATTCTTAATAACATTAGAGAATTTTGTGCCAAATATGAAGTGGATTGATAAGATACAAGCCTTAGAAAGACTTATAAATGGAAATAAGAAAAACACTCAGACACAGACATAAAAATTTAGACATACTAAACTACCACATGATGAAATTAAAAGAGGGATAGCCCAGGGTTGTTAAAAACCAAGTTTTTTTTTTATCCAGTTACTATATAAGAACTACCTAGAGATGATAGGCACCCCCTAAAAATATCAAGAAGTTAAATAAAATCCTATAAATATATTGGATTTGACGAAATTTAAGGAAGTGTTCAGCCCATATGATATGCATTCACCCTCTGTCAAACAGATATTAAATTCATGGGCATCTCATTACAAATTATTTCCAAAGACTGGAAAGATATGGCAATAGCAATATTGGAAGCTGGTCCTCAGTTACAATAGTGAACATGATTAAAAGAGGAAGCTAAGGCCAAAGAACAAAGAAATAGGGCTAGAGGTATTAACATTTCCTAAGATCAGTTTCTAGGTAAATGTCAGTACACTGAGTTAAGAATGCAGCTTGAATTTTATGATAACACCTTGCTGCTATGTTGTTTAGCAACCTTAAATGCTTGGGAAAAGATTAAAAAAATCAGGAAAGAGGTCAAAGTTATACAAGGCCCCAAAGAAGCTTTTACTGCTTATTTTATTTTCATTAAAAAATTTTAGGTTGTCTTTCAGCTATAAGTAGAATAGTATCAGATCCAGAAGTCAGACAAATATTAATCAAATCCTTGGCTTTTGAAAATGCAAATTCAGAGTGCAAAACAGTTAAAGACATGATCAGCACCAATAGATGACTGGATTAGAAACACAGCTGATATTGGACCTCACATTTATGATGCTACTCAGGAGAAGTAATTTCTATAAGTTTTAAGGAAAATAAAAATGTCAGGTATTTAATTATGGTGGTCAAGGTCATTTCAGAATTGATTGAGAGCAACACATTCCTAGAAACAAGGTTTTTGTCTAGAGATAATCCAAAAAGAAAGCCTTAGGCTTTTGGAGTATACAGAAGGTATGGCTTACGCTGATTAGACTAATGAATGCAGAACAACAAGGAGCAGGCAAGGTAACCCTTTGCCATCAGGAAATGTCATGAGGAGCCTCCTGCAGGCCCTGATATCAAATTTGACTTTATCATTCCCTGTCAGCGCTGGAAAAAGTCATCCATAGTGCAATTAAAAGATTTAATGCTTCAGTAGATAAAACAAAAAAAATCATTTGAAAGCAGAAAACTAGTATTTTACAGAACTGCTATGAATTATCAGAGACCAAAGCTAAAAATACAAAGAAATGGTATTGAAATTAAAATTGAAGTTTTGCTAGACATAGAAACATATGTAACAATACTTTCACCAAGATCTTGACATCCAGATTCCTTTTCAAGAGGTAAATATTCAGCTTCTAGGGATTGGAACTTTATCTCAGGTAGAACAGAGTACAAAATGGGTTGAGTATATAGGGCCAGAAGGACAAATAGGAAAATTAAAGCCAAATGTGGCCAAAAAGCCATTAATTTATGGGGATGTGATTTGTTACAGCAATGGAAAATACAGATTAATATTCCTCCAATCTTAGAAATAAGCCATAAAGCAAAGAATGCTTCTAAGAAAAATATTAAAAGGTATTATCAAAAATAGTTACATACTATTCAGGTTGTACGTACTATTCAGGTTGTACATAAATAGGACACAACTGTTTGACTTTCAAAGTTATCAATTGTCCTAACTTTAAAATGGTTAACTGACAAAATTGTGTGGGTAGAACAACGACCTTTAACATTAACAAAACTGCAGGCACTAGAACAGCTGGTATAGGAGCAGTATATCGAAAAATTGCCCAGTCCTTGAAATTCTCTTTCATTTGCTATTAAAAAGAAATATGGAAAATGGAAAATGTTAGCAGATTTAATAGCTATAAATAAGGTGATTCAGCCAATGGGCTCTTACAGCCTGGAATTCCCTTACCCTATTTATTACCTAATTGATGGTCTATTATAGTGACTGATTTAAAGAACTCATTTTTTAACTATACCTTTACAAAAATAGGATAAAGAAAAATTTGCCTTCACAGGTGCCTACTTATAATAATGCTCAAACTGTTAAATGGTGTCAGTAGAAAATTCTTCCGCTGTTGTTAACATCACTAATGTTAAACATTCCCACCTGTGTCAATATTCTGTCCAAAAGTAGTTAGGAATAATTTGTAAACAGTTTCCTCAATCTAAAATTTATCATTATGTGGATGATATCTTATTGGCTGATTCTAATGAAGATATCTTTGAAAAATTGTTTGATGAAGTAAAGAGAATTTTGCCTTGCTACGGATTACAAATTGCTCCTCAAGAAAAATACAAAGAGGAAATTCTATCAATTATCTAGGATATAAGATAGGTTCACAGAAAATCTAACACAGAAAATACAGATTAGGAGAGATCAATTACCAAGTCAATGGTTTTCAAAAATTGCCATAAGATATTGACTATGGCCCACATTTGAATTAATCACTCAAAAGCTGTGATTTATTTTAAATCTGTTAAGGTGATTAAGGAATTGAATAGAAAATTATCAGGTGACTCTTAGAGAACTGGATCTGGTTAAAAAAATTACATGAGGCACATGCAAATTGCTTGCGTGAAAGCTTGATTGTATTCTATTTTGTCTTATTTGCCCACAGGAATTCTTAGGCAGAGAGAATATATCTTAAAATTGGTATGTTTACCACACCAACAGACTAAAACTGAAAGAAAGACCTATGTAGAAAAATTACTGAATTGATTTTGAAGGGGAAAAAATGAGACTTCATCAATTAGCAGAAAAAGACCCAGCAGAAATTGTATTTTATTCTAATGCTGAAATTTCCTCATTATGGGCAGACCATAAACATTGTCAAAAAGCTTACTGTATTTTTTGGGGGGGATTAACTGTAAATATCCAAAAGTAAGAGACTTCAGTTTATGAAAAAGAACTAATTAGATTCTCTCTCTTATAATAGATGGAACAGCACTTTCTAGAACCCCTATATTCTATATTGATGCAAATAAATCAAGAAAGGTAGGTTTATAGATCAGAAAAAATAAGCAAAGTGGTTCAAAGCCCTTATGATTCAGTTTAAAAAGTCAGAGCTGTATGTCATTCTTACCGTATTGTTTTTCCCTGAATTACTTAATGTAATTATTGATTATCAATATGCACAAAGAGTTGTTTTACATATTGTAACTGCTGAACATATTCTGGATGATTCAGAATTACCGTTACTATTTATTTGTCTACAACAAGTAATCAGAAATAGAAATCATCCATTGTATATAACACATATCAGATCCCATATAGTTCTACCAGGTTCTCCAGCACAGGGTAATGATTAAATTGATCAGCTATTGATGGCAAATGTGCTAGAAACTTCATAATTTCACAAAGAACACCATGCTAACAGTAAAGGTTTGAAGAAAACATCTTTTTATTACTTGGCAAAAAACCAAGGAAATTATGAAAAATATCCTACTTGTTCTTTGTATAACCAAATTCCATTACTTACAGAAAGTAACCCCAAAGGTACCCAAGGAGATATTTGGCAAATGGGTGTGCTTCATTTTGCAGAGCTTGGAAATCTAAAGTATATGCACCATACCATAGAAATATATTTAGGATTTCAATGGGCTTCTGCTTTGAGTTCTGAAAAGCCTGAATCTGTAATTATACATTTATTAGATGTTATGTCTATCATGAGAATACCTCTAGAAATTAAGATTGACAATGCTTCGGCATATGTCTCTAGTAAAATGAAATATTTTTGCATATTATAACATAAAGCATATTTCAGGTATACCAGGCAATCCTACATGAAAAGTATTATAGAAATATATAATCACACTTTAAAAATATATTTAATAAACAGAAAGGGGTAGAAAGAGATAGATTACACAGTGCTCTATTAACTTTAAATATTTAACTGTAAATGATAAAGGAACAACAGCTGCTTAGAGACATTGAGTAGTATATTTTAAAGATGTATTGGCCTCAGAATGGAAACTGGGATATGTGTTACAGTGCGGAAGAGGTTTTGCCTTTGTTTTCACAGGAGAAGAAAGCTGCGAATACCATAAAAATTGATAAAGATCAGATTTGAACAGGAGAGATCTCCTGAATAAGGAGAGGTGATCATTCATGAGACAGCTTGGTTATTCAGTCCAAACTAATTTATAAAGTCTAATAAATGCCTTTCATTTGATCAGGCATGAAAAAATAAAATAATAACATTTTTGAATGATAATTTACCAAATGCACACTTGTCCTATTGGCATGGAATTAAAAATGTTTTTTTAAGCCATATGTCTTAATTTCATGTTAGAATGTTAGATTGTAGATTGCCAAATGGCCCTTGCCATCTCAGACACAAGCTTTTGAGTTTTCTTCTCAAATAAAAAGAATGCTTTTGTTGCTTGATATTAAAAGCACAATTAAGAGATTTAAAATATTTTAAGTAAATTCAAGGGTTACTACATTTCAAACTTTTCGAAATCTCTAAATGTTGGAGTAATTTGGAGCTAAGATAAAATACTTGAGCAGGGCAGTAGTAGCTTATGCCTTTAAACCACCAGACACACGTCGATATCTATAAGGTAGTTGTTTTTTAAATACTAAAGTTAAAATGAAGAAGGTATTGGTGGTGGCACACACCTTTAATCCCACCATCCAGGGACAAAACTCATATACAGCTCCTAACTGGTATGTTTACACACTAGAGAAATCACATACCATATTTACATATTATTATAAAAAGCCCTCTACAGGGTTATTAGAAAGGCAGATAATTTCCAATGCGGACGGGAACAAAGAGAAGCTTTTGTGACTGTCAATAAGATCTTCTCTGAGCATGCAACCCTGACCAGTATTGAACCTGGTGACACCCTACTTATGGATGTCTTATTTTTGGTGAATTGGCAGCTGGGGACTCTTCATAAAGCAAAAAGGAATCCACCAACATTTGCCTGTTGGTTTCTATTGCAAACAATTTCCATATATGAAAAATAAATATTCTCTTTCTGAGAAAGGAATCTGGACATTTTATGAGTCAAGGAGAATCTTATACTCAGTCTATGCCAACTAGCCTATGGTCATAAGGGCATCACTTACAATGATGGATTGGATCCATTCAAAGACAGAGTCCTTCACAGGCTTAGCCATGGAAGGAAAGGTATTACAGTGGAATTGGTACCTATCTGAATTGCTCCTTCATGGCCAGGATGTGGAAGCAAAGCGATCTTTACCTTTCAGCACTGAGGAAATAGCTCATTTGCCCATAATCCCCATTCAAAAACCACTCACCCCTCCCTCAAAAGAGGCACCTATTGAACTGCTGAGACCAAGAAAATGGTCACAGCATTAATCTGATGCATAGTTTGCTGATGGTTCATCAACCACTGATGGAACCAAAACTGAAAAGTGGCAGCCTATAGATGGGGGAAGGAATGGTCAATACTGTTGGGACCAGTTGAGTCCTTGCCTTCAGCTGCTCTTCCCTGTCTAGAGCCTGCTAATTGAAGTTACTCAAAGCTGTGTCTTACCTAGAGGATCAGAGGATAGGATTTTCACCAGTTGGTCATTGATGGCTGGGTATTTAAGTCTCCATGATGCTATTAAAGAGGGGCTTTGTACCAGTGATTGGAGGTCCCTGTGTCGGTCTGTCTCTGCGTGTGTTTCCTCAACCTCCAGCCCCTTGCCCGAAGCTCGCGAACTGAATTCTAGCACATAGAGCGCAAACGGGGGTTGCACTGCGTGGCAACACTGAGAAAGGAACCACAAAATCAGTACAGTGCTATTGAATATAAGACAAACATCCAAGAAACTAAAGGAAAATCTCTATCTGCCCCAATTTATAATGTATGTGCAATGCCATTGGTATATGGTCCTCATAATGGCAAACCACTAAACTGGTAGATAAATGGCAAAAATATCTGGTCATAGGAGTAAAACTTAGCAAAATTTAGCAAAGATATCAAATTTTATGTAGCTCATACAAACAATGAAGACAAAATATATGAAAATAATGAAATAGTGAACAAATTGAAATAATGTTTTATTAAGACTAGAATATTAAAGTTTTTCAGTGAGAAAATTCAGGTAAATCAGCAAGAATAATAAATTACACATTTGAAAAACTTAAAAGTTTACCCTGAACACTAAAAAATAAGGGAAAATAAAGAACTAAATTAAACCAGGACAACCCTATGAGAATAACTATTATAAGAAATCCATAGCCAGGCAGTGAGTCACATGTTTAATCCTAGCACTTGCAAGGCATATGCTTTTAATCCCAGTAGTGGGGAGGCAGGAGGCAGGCACATAAGAATTGCAGTGACTGTAACCCTGATGATAAATAACACCAGACACCCAAGGCCTCTGGTAGGTTTCCTGTGATGGGCTGTTTCCTCTGTTCTGTGATGTGCAGATGAGCTTCCATATATGAGGTCCTGAAGTCAATACCAAATAATACCCAACCCATGACACACATATGCATCAATCTTCTATAACCAGGATTTGTTCCTGAAATAAAAAACACATACTGGGTTTCCTGGTAGGGGTGAAAAAGCTTTTTGGTATTTGCTCCTACTGTTTAATGTCCTATTTACTTTTTATTTTTATACTTCTTGGTTCTTCAATAGCAGGTACTCTCTGTTGTTTCATTCTTCTGATTCATGTGTGTTTATCTTAATTGTTATACATATATATATATATTCCCCAAGTGAATGCATGGATAATAATGCTTACCTCAAATATATGGATTGCAAATGAGAGAAAAATAAACATCAGAAAAATAAGAAGTAAAAAAAGAATGTTTGAGCATGCCTTTGGCATTCGACAAATATCCTTACACACCTTCAGAGTGTTTACAAAGATATCAGGGTATTGATGCCTTCTATCTCCTTAAGAGGGTGTTGCAAAAAAAAAAACAGGAAGAGTTATCTTAGTACAAAATATGTATTCATTCTTATAGTGAACTAAGCGGAGCATGCTGTCTCCACACCATAGGTTATACCATAAGCTGTGTAAAAGCAAATCTAGGAAATACCTCTTACTGGTGATGACATACATGAATCTCAGATAAAGTAAGAACAGATTGTGAGGGAGAAAATTCCAAAAGCAAGAAAGAAGGCTGCTTCAGTGTCACTAGCATGCACGCTCTTCTTACTTTTGGCCTCTTATACTGCATATGGCCTTTATTCTCAAGGTTACCTAGTAGCCCAAGATGGCTGCTTGGATTTTAATTTTATATTAGTGGTGAAAACTAGACAAAAAAAAAGAAAGAACAGTCAAATAGAAGTTAACAAGAAAATAATGTTCTAGTAAGGTTCCATTCCACTTGCCTTGGCTCTCTTTGTCCTTCTTCAAGCTCTATAGCAGTCTGTTGGCTTGTGTTTGGCTATGCTCCATCCCCTGGCTGTATTAATTTCAAGAGCATCAGAAGAGCTTAACTCTTAGTTACCAAGCTGTGGTTCTAGTACATGGAACAAAATGGAGAATGGACATTAGGTGGTAACTTATAATCTCTATCTACACTTTTCATCTATTCAGTTTAATTCTAATTTTTCTCATATCTAAAATAGGTACAACAGATTTGGATGTATTAAATTTAGGTACAGTGCCTGAACAGCACACATGTTTGGTATATGTTAATTGATATAGTTGTTTTACTCTTATTACCATCCCTACTCTTTTGAGAGCATCATATTTTCTGGAAAGACAAGAGGAATAAAAAGGTATGTAAATGGCAGTAATAGTCAGTATAGGACGGTATCTCTAAATCAACAGAGTAAGTGGTGTTATAGACGTGAGCACGGTTCACCAGGGAGGGAAATTCAGCTCTGCTCGGCAAAGTAGATGGGGTAAAAGGAAGAGCAATTAGATGTCAGGAAACTTCTTCAAGAATACTCTTCAGAAAAAGCCTTTTCACGCCGGTAGTTCAGTTTGCAGATGATAATTCGTCTACATATTGCTTTTTGAGGGGTATCATTATATTTGCATTTCAAGTCAGCTATCAGGGTTTTGCAGTAGAGGATAAAGGAAAAGGCTGTTTTTCTACATAGATCTTTCTTGGGTCTTCCCCCCCTCCATGCTTTCCTCAGTAAACCACAGAAAGCAAAGCAGCTTCATCCAGACTGGGAAAGACTTTGTGGAAGCTGGCCAAGGGAGTATGGCTAGTCTAAATCCACCAGAAACAGGTACAAGATACTTTTCTCCTCATAAATGGATCCATCTAGAGTTAGACCAGTGTCTCTCAGCATGCAGCAAGTGACAGCATTAGAATCACTGGGTACTTGTAAGAAGTACAGGTCGTCAGGGTGTATCCCAGACCTGCTCGGGCAGAGTGTGCATTTGGTCAGGATGTCCTGGTGATTTATATGGTAACAATTTGAGAAGTAGCAGTATATAGCCCACTTTTGCTCCACTCCCATAGTCAATAATATTTGGGGTGAAAGAAAACCTTAACCCATTAAAATTAACTACAAATGCACATGGAGTTTCTGGAGACGTCAGGATCACAGACAGCTCAACAGCAAGCACATTTGAGCAACATGAAACATCTATGTCCAAAATACAAGGGCACCCTCATGTGTAAAAGAAACAATACTAAAGCTTAAATCACATATTACATCTCACACACTAGTAGTAGGATATTTCAACAACCCACACTCTCACCACTGGAAAGGTCAGACATAAAATTAATAGAGATATAAGGGAACTGACAGATGTTATGACTCAAATGGGTTTAATAGACATATATAGAACATTCTATCCAAACGTAGAAGAATATACCTTATTCTCAGAACCTCAGGGAACCTGCACAAAAATTGACCACATACTCAGTAACAAGGTAAACCTCAACAGATACAAAAGAATTAGAATACCCCATGTATCTTATCAGATCACAGTGGCTTAAAATTAGAATTCAACAACACTAATTTCTGAAAGCTCCAAAACACATGGAAATTAAAATGCTCACCTGAATCACCCCTGGGTCAAGGAAGAAATTAAGGCAGAAGTCAAAGACTTCCTAAAATTCAATGAAAATGACCACACAACATACCCAAATTTATGGGACACAATGAAAGCAGTGTTAAGAGGAAAGTTCATAGAACTAACTGCCTACATAAAGAAACTGGAAAAATCACATGCTAGTGAGTTAATAGAATACCTGAACACTCTAGAATAAAAAGAAGCAAACTCACCCAGGAAAACTAGATGTCAGAAAATACTCAAATTGAGAACGGAAAGCAACAAAACAGAAACAAAGAAAACAATACAAAGAATCAATGAGACAAGAGTTGGTTCTTGAGAAACTCAACAAGCTATGCAAACTTTTATCCAAACTAACCAAAAGGCAGAGAAAGAATATCCAAATTAACAAAATCAGAAATGAAAAGGGGGACATAACAGACATGGAGGAAATGCAGAGAATCATCAATAAACAGGTTTGGCTACTGAAGGAATCTTGAAGATGAGAATGGATCATATGACGTGGTTTGCCAGTTCAATGTAGACAAAGTGAATGTGGAGCTGGAGTAGAACTGTTTATCCGGGGCTAGCATGGAGGGGTAGGGAATACGACGCCATAGATTCAGTCAATCAAAAGAACTCACATCAGAAAGCTTTGCTTCCCCTCTACCCAAGTTAACGCACATTGAACACACACACACACTCCTAAACACAGTCCTTCTCAAAACTATGCTGACTACGCATGATAAGGCAGTTGGACTTCCTAAACAGCACATGCCTAAAGAAAAAGAATATTTAAGGGCTTTAAAATGTGCTTAAAAAGAAAACAACCCTCACAAGAAAAATACATATCCTGGTTACTTCTCATAATTAAAACAAAACAAACATTATGACCATATTTATAGAATGAATAAAATACTAGCTCCTTACACAGTTAATGTACTCCTAATGGCTTTTTAAACTTAAGACGCCTCTTAAAATGGTCTAATTATTTTATAGTCCTAGGAGATCCTTAAGTCCTCCCTGCGAGAGGCGAAGGGAGAAACTCAATGCACACCTGCACCTTCAGCACTGTGTGCACTGCTCTGCATATTCTCTGCTAATTTTGTTCCTTCTTAGATTAGTCAATCAAGAGAATATATAAAAAATGTTTTGGAAACTTAATTTTTGTTCACAAATTAAATAGTTAACTGTTTCAAAACATGCCACTCCTCCGAAAAGATGCCTTAATTGTTGAATCTACAAACAAATGACTATTAAAAGTCCTATTAGTTTTTCTGCCCAGAGAGAATCCTCGGGGAAAACTGATTTCCTTTATAAGCAGTAGTCAATTGGAGATAGCTTCTTGGTTAGGGGTGAGAACTTGTGTCCACTTCCCCATACAAACCACAGTTAAGGGCAGGCCCCAGGCCCAGCAGGAGAAGACCAAAAACAGACAAACTGAACGGTATTTTGAAGGTTTTTGCTTATTTGTTTGTTTGGTTTGTTTTGCTTTTGCTTTGTATTGTCTCATATTGCTTTGTTTAAGGATTTTTTTTTACCTTACTGGTCTTTTGCTTTTATATTATATTCCCAATTTTGGGTTTTTAGGTATGTGTGTCTCTGTGTGACTTTTTTTGGGTTTTTTTGAATTGTCATTTTTTTAATTTATTTATTTATTAGGTATACAATATTTTGTCTGTGTGTATGCCTGAAGGC
>LOEQ01001962.1:36848-61800 GCA_001685075.1 Bramus lutescens | reverse complement strand
GTATAAGCTAGCCGTGCAGGAGCTGGGCTGGACGAAAAGCAGGGCCTGCTCCCTCATTACTACAGAACAGTACACTTGATGTCTACATAATTTCTGAGAAGACCTTCCATGTTCATGGCATAACTAATATCCTAGAGCCTCTGTTTCAACTTGGGCTTCACCCTCAAAACTCCATGTTTTGATTTAAGAAAGCTTAAGATTTCTATACAGGGAATCTGATCCTGCTACATAGTAACTAAGCTTGTGAGAATGTTTTTCTGAGTTATGACGAAATGTAGCACATGGATGATACCAAACTCTGTTAGCAGGTCCACATGTGGTCTGACTCTTTTGGAAGAAAGCTTTAGTGGCCTTGGATTATTTATGTGGTTGAACTAGAGAAAAATCTCCTCTAGGCAGCTCTGTTTGAGAAAAGTACCCCTGAAGTATGCTTCCTTTTCAAATGCAAGTTTCATATGAGTTTGCGTTTTTATACTCTAGTACATTGAATAGGCAAAGTCTTGCCCTTAAGTTACTGTCTCTATTATCCTGCTGTAAGCACCCCAGCTTCTTATTAAGGAACTTAGTTTTCTGTCTCCTTTGGTTCTGCTTAGAGCTTTAAATACGTGTGTTCAAAACTGCATATTTTTCAACCTTCTGCTCAACTTTTTCATCTCTCTTTCTTTAACAGATACGCATTTAAGAAGCAAGTAACAACCATGCCACAGGCTGTAAATTTTGAGGTTGTGAAATGTCTTCCACAAAACAAAATCCATACACTATTTTTTTTAATTTAGCCTTATTAAAAATTTCAAGGCATGGGCATATTTATAGATAGCTTTCTTCCATGTCCTAAAATCTTACTCCAGTCTTCACTGTCCAGATTCCCATTCTACTGAAACCGCTCTAATGCTTCTCTAGTCTGAAGTGATAAACTCTTATACATTATTTTCACAAACCAGTTTCAAAAGATTTATGATAGGAACAACCAAATGTCTCAGCATCAGCTATCTGTGTAATTACTTTCCTTGTTGCTATGACATAGTACCATCCATTTGCAACCATCGATTTAAATACACAAATCCCTCATCAGATTCAGTTGCCAAATCTTGGACATACTTGAATCTGTAACCATAAGGTAACGATAAAACAAGAACAACAACACAAAGCAAGAAGTATTTTATAAATTACTTCAGATATTTTACTACAGTAAAAGGGAAAAGACATTTACCCTCTGATGCTAGACATCTAAAAGGATGTGACATTTCTGGTATTGTTAAAATTGTGCACCTTTACATAACTCATACAATAAAAACAAATTTTGAGACAAACATTAGAAAAAATAACTGTGGTAGATTAATTTCTGAGATGATCAATAAACATCTCAATTATGTATTTGACATATTTCATCCCCCCCTTTTTTATTTAGAAAAAGCCCAGGTTTAATGGATGTTGGCGCTCCTGGGTGACCCTCTGGGAAAACATGGAGAGGGGGAAGGAAAACCTGAAAGACCACATATTCCTTCTCTGTGGGGCAGTTTAAATAGCCTGTGGGAGTGGTTTTGACCCTCCCTGGGGAGGGGTCACCATTTGGCGGGCTTTTTTGGAGGTGGAGTCTGGACTGGGGCAACTCCCAGGGGAGGGGACCTGGAATGGAACGTTACACTCAAACATTTTAGAATGGATGCCAGGGACTGGGGTGAAGTCTCCAACCAAACATTCCAGATTCCTTGGATATAGGGGTTCCAGGGGGCTGGGGTGATGCTTCCAACCAAACATCCCAGACTCTTTGGGTAACTGGCTCAAGTCTGGCTACTTCCTGCTGGCGTGGGGCAAGGTGGCAGAAGGGAGAGTTGGGAGCTGGTGGTCTCATGCTTAGATAGAGGTGTGGCTGGAGAGGCATCCTGGAGACCTCAGGTATCTGTTCCTTGAGGGAGATGACATCCCTTCCCTTTGGAGAGTAGCAATGAGAAAAAAATATGATAATTTCATACCTATCAATAGGCTGCACTAGGGGGCAAAAGGGAAAGACTTCAAGATTTTGAAGATTAGAGTCTAAAATCAACTGACTTTGGTCTAATCAAAAGAGAGACTATCCAAAGTGGGACTGACTTTCACACATGTATTTAGTATAAGCTAGACCCTTACCAAATTCAAAATAGAACCAACAGGCAGCTGGAAAGGTTGGTGTTGCTATGAGGCCAAAGTCCTAAATCAAGACATACATCAGTCCTAAACTGAGTCTAAGATATACCTCTGTGATACTCCCGTCAATGTGAAGGGGTCTAGAGTCACTGGGTCTAGAAGATTCTTTTTTGTTGTTGTTTTTTGTTTTTATTATTTTTGTTTTTAAATGAGGTCAAGATTTATTTTGCTTTAATTGAAATAATGATAATAAATTACACGTTGACAATTATATAAAATTCTAGACAGGGAAGCATTACTTTCTTCTCTTATGATCAAATAACCCAACTTTGATAGTAAGACTTTCATTTCTATTTTGTATAATTTATTTAAAAGCTTAACATTTTGTATGTCAGTTTGAACTAATATTTGAGTAATACTCAAATAATAAAAATACATATGTAATTTGGTGGAGCATTGCTGCACCATTATATAATACATTAAGACATTCAAACTGACATATAAATGTTAAGCTTTTAAATAAATTCTCCAAAGGAAGAAAGATTCTTCATGAGTAGTCACCTGTATTAGTTTTGTCTCTTGGCATGCCTGTGAGAGAACTTTTGATTGTTAATTGATGTAGGAAGAAACAGACTATTGTGGTCTGTGATAGATCTTGGGCAGGGCATCAATCAGTGTTGTAAGAGAAGTCAGAGTTAGCTAAGAGTAAACAAGTAAGTAAATAAGCAAGAAGGTCTCTATATATTGGTTTCTCTCTGCTGTTGGTCATGGATGTGATGTGACTCAGGGCTGGGGGTCCTGTCTTTATTCCCCCACAGTGATAAGCTATAAATTGGAGCTATAGATCACACAAACCCTGTTGCAGAATATTTGTTTACACTGTAAAGATGTATCGTAGCCTAGCGTGACTTCTGTTAGTTTAAAAAAGAGTTGAGTGACCAATATCTATGCAGGAAGGGGTTAGGCTGGACTTCTGGGGATAGAGAGGACTCTGGGAAGGAGAGAGGTGGGAGATGGCAGTGCAACTTTGAAGAAGTCAGACATATGGCACAGAACAGAGGTAACTGAGCCATATGGCAGAGTGTAGACGAATAGAAACAGGTTAATTTAAGTTATAAGTGTCAGCTGGGGACAAGCCTAAGATAAAGACCAAACTTCTATAATTAGTTATCAGTTTTCATGTTGTTATTTGGTGGCCGGCAATCTGAAGTGTCTGACAAGAAAACTTGCTACAAAACCCTTTCTTCTCCCAGCTGCCTTACATTTGGACATTTTCTTAGAACAGCAGAAGAGAGACAAGGACAGCCTCAGAGCACAGAAGATACCAAACTCAAACACTGCAATAGCAAGTGTGGCAGGGCATGTGGGACACCTGGGATTCTATGTTATTGTTTACATTATAAATTTGTATGGTGATTTAAAAGAAATTTTTATTAAAAGTTGAAAAGTTTGTGTGCTTTGTGACCCAGAAATTTTATTCTTGTATGTGTAAAGTTTCTTTCACATATTTTTTGAGAAATATGTACAAAATCTCATTATTGTCAACACAAATACATGGAAAACACAGAAGAAAGATAAGTATATGCATATGTACATATAATTCAACCAATACTCACTGGATTATTGAATTAGTCCATGGGATTATAATATAGTTATATCATTTCTCCATTTTCTTTCCTATCTCTAAATGCCTCTTTGCTCTTTTTCAAATTCCTGGCCTCTTTTTTCTATGGACCAGTCGTCTGAAGATCTTAGCTCCTTGGAATTAAAAAGAAAAGATAAATCATACCTCCTTTTCTGGAACTCATGATCTCAGCAAAATGATATATCAACAGGATATAACAATATTTTTCGTTGTTGCCAAAATGGTGACTGTCTCTGAGAGTTCAGATTGTCACTGAACAGGTGACCTTTCATCAGGGTTTAGGAGCATAATAATTTTTCAGGTGAACAAAAAGTTATGGAATTATTCATTAATATAAAGAAACATTTTAAAGGAAATGAGATTTTGAATCACACATAGGGCTAGTCATAAGCTATTGATTTTTAAAAATTGCTTTACTTTCATATCTAAGCTCAAAATTGGTAATTTTACAAAGAATTCTGTTTAATTATCCCAGAATGAAGAAACAGAGAGGAAGTACTTAAGAAGTCATGACCTCCATCCACACCAATCCCTTTTTTCTTTCATTGATATTCAAGAATATCTCATCAGGGTGTCTACCTCTCTTAAAATCTTTTCTTTAATTAAGTCAATGTATTGCATGTCTCAAACAATTTAAAAATATAACCCTTTATAGAATTAGTAAGAGTAATAAAGTAATAATAAAATAAAAAGGAATAAAATTCAAGAGGAGAGCAAGAAAGAATTGAACCTGTTCTCATGGGCACAAAGCCAAGCACGGGCACCTTCCGTTCCCCAGGATCAGCTCAGGCTGAGGAAGAGCTGGGACATCACTATTTTTCTTTTACATGAGACAGAGCTGAAAACCACTTGAACCCAGAACCAAACTCAGATCTTATTATCTCTTCCTCTACATTCCTTCCTCTAGCTTTCATTCCTATGAACCCCAAACAAAAATGGAACAGATGAGATAGTTAAGGTACTGGAGAATGCAGAACTTAAAAAAATACAAAACAAAACAAAAGCAGCAGCACTTACGTTCTTGAAATGTGGGTTTATCCCCTCCCCTTTAACATCGAAAATCTGAAGTGGGGCTAATGTTTCTCCGACAAGCTGTTTCATAGCAATAGTTAGTGCTCATATACCTCCCAAATTTTATGTTTGTTTGTTTGCTTTTTTATGAAGCTATTAATCAGGCTCTGTCATTTAAACTTCAGGCTGCAGTGTTCAGACAATGTGTTATTTTCTGTGCTATGCCTTCATAGCACAGCTTAAGCCAAAGCTTAAGTTAATGAAACTAAAGAGACTGAGTAGCAATAGAGAAAAGTTATAAAAGAAAAAAATCAGAAAACATGTGCTCCTTTTAACGAAATGGAAAAGTTATCCTGTTAGCAGAGTTTAATTTCTACATGATTTCCTATTTTATTCTCAATCTTAGGTCTTTTGAAAATAGAAAAGGCATTTGGTTTACTACAGGCATGTAAGATCTTACTCTTCGGTATTTCTTGCTGAACTATTTATTTCTTCTTTTATATGTACATAAAAGAAGATTAGGGAAAATGGAAGCAAAACTATCTATCTAGCGTAGTCAATAAAAATCCCACAGGTTTAAATACTTTTTAAATAAAAACTGATAATCCACCTAAGCCTTAAACCTTGGTAAAACTTAGATATGTTCAGTTTAATTTTCCTTAAGCATGTGGTTCATGAATATTACAAAGCTTCTAGTGACTGACAGGATGTGAGGTAAACTGAGTTCTCTGGGTCTGCTGAAGAACACGAATGCACATCTGGAGGAATCATAGAGGGCAGATCCAGTCATTGACTGCAGTTAGTTTCTTGCTCGCTCTCAAGTCTGCCCAGGGCAGCCTAACTGTCAGGTGTCTTCTTTAGTCCTCTTGGATATAAAATCATTCCCTTTCCTTTAGATAATCCTCAATAACCCTTTATCTTGCCTGCCTTTCAAAAACTGAAAGGAGATGCAAAAGTAAAATAGAATAAAATTCATCCTCCAGGCATGTTTAAATATTCAAGTCAAAAGGAAAACTATGATGTTGCCTGTCTTGTGTTATAGTCTGGATAATTTTTCCATCCCAAACATTTATATAGAATGACACCTCTTCTTGTAATAGAGCAATCAAAGACACAATATTTATAATTTTGTAAAATTAAATGCGTGCAACTATAATCAAATAAAATGAAAACCCAACTATGATATTGGAAGTTTATTCATTTAACAATATTATTGATAAAATATATATCATACTTGACAATATATGATATATATTTGAGAGTTTCCAATTATCAATAGTGTATAAAAATTACCTATCATGAATATTGCTATTCAAACATTACTCTCAATTCTTAAAAAAAAAATAAGCATTCACAGTTTTTAGTTTTCATGTGTGAAGAATTCTAAGGCTTTTGCTGGTCAGTTCGAGCTTGGGTCCCGCACAAGGTTGAGTCGATCAGGAGATGGGTAGATTGGGTTAAAAGACCTGCGTCCAAGATGGTTATACATTTGACTAGCAAGTTGATAACAGCTATTGGTTGGAGGGCCTCTGTTCCTCAGCAAACTGGGCTTTCTCACAGCGTGGTGAGAGTCTCTGAAAAACAGACATTTACTTCTGCGAGAGCCACAATCCAAGAGATTAATATGGAAGCTGCAATATTTTGTAGCCTAACCTCAAAATGTATATTTGATGACTGCAATTGTTCAAGTCAGTCCTCATTATATGAGAGAAGACTTCAGCAAGGAGTAAGAGGGAATATGGGTTCTGGAGATGTCTTGAAGACGAGACAACCATACTCAATTACAAAGGCAAATATGAATTCAAAATTTTTATTCCGATCTTAAGGCTGACGACTTGGCTTTGGGCAACCAAAACCTCATTCTTGGGAAGACTATTTCTCCTGTTTAAAGTATGTCTTCGCTGCCATTAGTTCTTCATGGGTGTGGCCATGTGAAGCCACCCTGGGAGAAGCTGAGGAAGCTTCTCTGGTGATGGCTAAATAAGACATTGAACTATGAATATAGTGGAATATCACTAGGAGTCATTTTATCACTACTTGAACCATAGCTTTCTCATGAAGCTGATAAGAACCAATAACAGAGATCTACAGTCAGACATTACACACAAACACACAGGAGAGAGAGAGGGAGAGAGAGAGATTCAAATACTCAGCTCTAAATGATGTCTCCATTAAATCTCTCTCCTCAGAGCTCATGGAAACCCTCAGATAAGACAGAAAGAGTGTAAGAGCCAGAGGGAACAGATGATACAAGAGAACTAAGTCCTCTAAATCAACTGAACAAGGATCATATGAGCTCAGAGACTGAGGCCCAACACAGGACCTACATGGGTCTGCCCAGGTCCTCTGCATATAGATAATGGCTTCCAAATTAGTCTTGTTTGGCGACTTCTGAGTGTGTGAATTAGTGGGTCTTTGACTCTTGTGTCTGCTTTTGGGTTTGTTTCCCTCTCTTGGTTTGCTTTGTCCAACTTTGATGTGCTGGTTTGTTTTATATTACTAACTTTAAGTTTGATATGCTCTGTTGTTATTTCTTGGAAGCCTGTTCTTTTCTAATGAGAGCCAGAAAGGGAATGGATCCAGATGGGGCGGAAAGCAGGGAGGAACTGGGAGGAATATAGGGAGGGGAAAACTGTAATCAGGATATATTATAATTGTAAAAGACTCTAGTTTCAATCAAGGAAGGGGAAACAATGGAACTAAATAATACAAATAGGCCAATTACAATTATGTTGAACAGAGGTAAGATTGCTCTGTCCACAGATCAAATATCTCTAAAGAGATATTATTTATTTCAGAGTTCACCTGTTCTTAGACAGCTAACAAACAATCCATGATGTATCATTGGTTCATGAAATATACCTTAGTGTGGCTGGAAAGGTAAAACTACATTAACCAGACTTTCTTAAAACTAAGGCTTTGCTGTCATATTTCTGCCAAGCAGCAAAAGTGTCCTTGAGGTATGTAGGAAAAAAATTAAAATGATCTCATAGATATAGAAGAGTGGAATAAATTGAGCAAGTATGGGCACAGAAATAACAAAGACTCAGGAATATACTTGCTATATGATTCTGTATACGCGCAGCATCTACAAATCCTGAATTGAGAGAAGCAGAGAGAATGGTGGTGTTCAAGAGCTTGGTAATATACAGAAGAAATAGAAGCTGTTAGATAAAGAGAATAAACTAGTTTCAGTTGTAAAACAAATAATTCCTAATGGCAAATGTAAGTAATCATGTGGGGTAAATTTGAAGCTTGTTGAATGTGCATTTTAAGTGTTCATAACACACATAATGGTAGTTACATTGAGGTGAGAATATATTAATTTTATTGATGGGAGGTTTATCATGTAAGATATATTTATATAAAATACCAAATTGCATGACTAGATAAATACATTTTTAATTTGTCAATATTTTTGTAAATCTGGCAGATGGGGAAAGTATGTCATATAGAGGTGGAATTCTAGGATCTATTCCTAGTATAGGTACTAGTATAGATGGTGTGGTAATAACTCTTTTTGTAATTTAAATTTTTTTAGTTCATTAGATATATTAAACCAATAGTCTGTCTACATGAAAAGATGTCCATTTTATTATAAATCATGATTTTTAATTATACTAACATCAATTATATAATACAAGTATTTGGTGGGTTTTCAAGATGTTCTCTATTTCATAACAATTATGGTACTGCCATTTTATTATTTATTTATTTTACTTACTTTTTAACTTTATTTTACTTTTGTTTTCTTTTTTCAAAAAGAGGTTATTTTCTCACATATTATATTATGATTTCCCCTCCCTCTATTCCTGCTTTCATCCAACCTCACTTGCCATCTTGATCAATCTGCTTTCTGTCTCTCATTAGAAACCAAACACACTCCTAAGGAATAATAGTAAAACCTAACACGTTGGAATAGGCCAAAACAAAGAGAAGGAGAAGAGCCCAAGATAAAGGTGCAGAGGCCCACTTAGTAGCCACATAAAAACACTAAATTGGAAGCCATAATAAATAATTCCAAAAAATACTCATAGGATAAAAAGAGAGAAAATTTACATGACATTTAATATAACTTAATATATGCATATATTAATGTAAGTATATATGTTATATACATATATATTAATAATAAAAATATGATAACATTAACAAGAAAAAGGAAAATCCCTGGAACTACATTATGAGACAAGGAACCTCTAAAGTTGCCATTAAGTTCATTTTCTGTTCACCATTTACTGCTGGACATGCAGACTTATCTTGAAATAGTTTGCCCGGTAGAATTACCTCGGAGAAAACTAAAATTTCATTTACAAGTGGTTGTCAATTGGAAACAGCTTCTGGATTGGGGTTGGGGCATGTATCTACTTCTGTCAGTTCTAGATGCAGACCCTTGCATGTTCTGTGCATGCTGCTCCGTCTCTCAGTTCAGATGTGCAGCAATGCTGTTGCTTTAAAGGACCTTGTTTTCTTCATGTCCTCCATCCCCTCTGGCTCTTACACTATTTCCGTCTCCTCTTCTTCAGGGTTGCCTTATCCTTTAGGGGAGGGATTTGATGGAGACCTCCCATTAAGGCTTAGTGTTTCAAGGTCTTCACTCTGCATATTGTCTGACTGTGGGTTTTGTATTTGTTCCTATCTGTTGCAGAGGAAGATTCTCTGATGATGACTGAGCAAGTCACTGCTTTATGAGTATAGTACTATGTTAAGAAGAGTCATTTTATTGCTATTTTTCTTTTTCTTTTTTGAATTAATTTTTATTTTATTATTTTTTGGACAGTAGTATTTGGTTTTTCCCTGTGTTATTGACATATCTACTCTCTTGCTCTTGGTCATCGAAGCAGTCTTGAGTATAAGTCCCATCTTGTAGAGTGGACATCAATTCAAATTAGACATTGGTTGATTATTCCCACAAGCTTTGTGACACCATTGCATTAGTATATTTTGCAAGCAGGAGGCTGGATACCATTGTAGATCAAAAGGTCTCTGACTGAATTGGTGTTTACATTTCTTTGGTAGCAGAGTACCTTCCTGTACCAAAGGTGCTAGAATGTAGGGGTGAAGGCTCTATGTCAGCTCCTGTTTGACTTCTCCATGTTTAATTTGTTTTATAGGTATTGTCTTCAGGAATGGAGCCCTGCCATCAGTTTCTGGAGAGCAAACTATAGTCTCGGCAACAGATATTTTGGGGATATTCTTTGGCTAGCAACTCAATTAGCAGCCCAATCTCAGTACTGAAAGCTTTATTTGGTGACAAGAGCTTGCCAGTTGAGGCTCTGTCTCCCCAATTATTTGTCTATTTCAGTTAGATCATCTTCACATATGTATTTACTCATTTCTTCTTTAAGAACCTCTATTATAAAGTCTATTTTAAGGTCCTAGTCTTGTTCTTCAGTTATGTTGGAATTCTCAGGACCTACCATGATAATGATGCTGAGCTCTCATGGAGACTTTGTCCTGACTGTTGATTGCTTTTATGCTAGAGTTTAGGCATCTGGATTTGATAAGATCATAAGCAGGCATTTTTGAAACTCCAGCCCCCATATCATTACATAGAGACTTATTATTAATTATCAAAGTTCAGCCTTAGCTTAGGAGTGTTTATAACTAACTAGCTCTTATAACTTAAATTAATCCATTTCTATTAATATGTATGCTACCACGTGGCTCCTAGCATTTACCTTCTGCATGTCCTACTCCCTCTACATCTGGCTGACAACTCCACCTTTCTTATTCCCTGAGATGTTGCTGTTTCCAGAAATCCCACCTAACTGCCTCCTGCCTAAATATTATTGGTCATTCAATTCTTTATTAAACCAATAACAATGACACATCATCACACAATATAAAGAAACATTCTAAAACAGAAGATTGTAATTCTAGGTGATGATATTTGGTCTTTGCTGCATGAGTGTTTTGTTTTTTGGTGTGCTGGATAGTTTTATGTTGACTTGATATAAGCTAAGGTCATCTGAGAGGAGGGAACATCAATTAAAAAATACCCCCATAAGATTGGGCTGTACACAAGCTAATAGAACATTTTCTTAATTAGTTATTGATGGGGGAGGGCCCAAATTATTGTGGGTGGTACTATTACTGAGCTGGTGGTCCTAGGTTGTAGAAGAAAGTAGGCAGAGCATCTCATGGAGAGCAAGCTAGTAAGCAGCACCCCTTCATGGTCTCTGAATCAGCTCCTGCTTCCAGGTTTCTTTCCTTGTTTGAGTTCCTGCCCTGTTTTCCATTGATGATGAGCAGTGCTATGGAGTGTAAGCCTAATAAACCATTTTCTCTCCAACTTGCTTCTGGTCATGGTGTGTAGCAGCAGGCCACTTGTTGGTTCCCGGCCGCTTATCCCCTAAATAATCACACAGAAACTGTATTATTTAAATCACTGCTTGGCCCATTAGCTTTAACTTCTTATTTGCTAACTCTTACATCTTAATTTAACCCATGTCCAGTAATCTGTGCATCATCATGATATCATGGCCTACCAGCAAAGTTTCAGCACATCTGTTTCCAGCACCTCCATGGCTTCTCTCTGACTCTGTCTCCTTTCTCCCAGTGTTCAGTTTAGTTTTCCCCATCTAGCTCTACTGCCCTATAGCTCTGCTATAGGCCCAAAGCAGTTCCTTTATTAACCAATGATATTCNAATAATCACACAGAAACTGTATTATTTAAATCACTGCTTGGCCCATTAGCTTTAACTTCTTATTTGCTAACTCTTACATCTTAATTTAACCCATGTCCAGTAATCTGTGCATCATCATGATATCATGGCCTACCAGCAAAGTTTCAGCACATCTGTTTCCAGCACCTCCATGGCTTCTCTCTGACTCTGTCTCCTTTCTCCCAGTGTTCAGTTTAGTTTTCCCCATCTAGCTCTACTGCCCTATAGCTCTGCTATAGGCCCAAAGCAGTTCCTTTATTAACCAATGATATTCACAGCATACAGAGGGGAATCTCACATCAATGTTGCTTTATCACAATGATAGAAACCCTAACTAGGGCATTTAGCTTCTCCTATCTTCTCTGGTTCTTAGAAGAATGTGGTACTTGGTGTTTCTAAGTGTTGGGAGCTGACACTTAATAATGGGGATGGGCTGGAGAGTGTGAGGGGCTCCACAGGAGGCAGGAAAGCAGGGTGCTCTACCAGGACCAGCTTAGTCTGTTGAGAATGGGGGCAGAGATGGGGGAGAGGTTACAACAAGTATTCTGCTTCAGAGCTAGAGGTGGGACTAGGACATTGGGTTTGGAGGAAAAGAGAGAAATTGAAGACCTAAAGCTAGAACCCTGCTTCAATGGCCTACTTGCTTATTTGGCAGGATTTGCTGTAGGGTTACTAGTGAATGTTCGCTGAAGTTGAGGCCTTTGGTAACAGGGTGAGTGGAGATGAAGGTTAGAGGAGAAACTCAGAGTGATCTGTTAGAGATGGGGGCTGAGAAGAAGGGGAGGAGAGTACAGCAAGCATTCTGCTCCTGAGCTAGGGATGAGACTAGGGGTTTGACTTTGGAGCAGAAGAGGGAAAGATGAAGATCTGCAGTTAGCTTACCTGATTTTCTGGCTGGAATAGATTATGGGTTCCCAGGGAATGCCTATTTGAGTTGTGGGCTGGGATAAAGCAATAAGTGGATGGAAGGAAGCCTAAAAGGAAGGTCTGTGTGATCCACTGGAGCTGGGGCAGGCTTTGGTAATGGTTCTCATACAGATCTGTGGGCAAGACTGGGGATTAGGTTGACAATAGGTCTTGGAGGTTTGTCCAGTTCAAAACCATAGAATTTTGTTTCATCTTTTACGTGCCTACATAATATTCTATGTAATTGATATGCCATTATTTAATACTCTCTTATTTCCTTTTTTAATATTATAAAAATAGTGAAAAACAATTATATAAATATCCCTTTTTTGAATTTACACTGATAATTGTAGAATGTATACTTGTTGTGGTGTGTAAAATCTCAACTCAGTGTTTCAGTGGGGTAGATTGGTGGCTATTGATTGCAGAAATATCACTGAATATAGCCTAAGCAGGAATTGGATTCTACCAGTTGCTAGACTGGAAGGAGAGAAGGAAAAGGTAGTGGTTTGGGAACTCTTGAGAATTACTTGAGAACAGAGGTCTCAGTAAAGACTGGGACTCCCACGACATGGAGGCTGGACACTGAGACTTTCACCCACTCTTGGAGGAAAGGCGTGGTGGAAAGACTCTTCTTTCAATCTTGTAGGTATTGCCAATGCAATCTGGAGGAATAAACCTCCATCTACCCCTAAAAACATGGGGAGGAACTCGAGGTCTGAGGAAAGACGACCAAAGTATCTGGAAGCAGGACAGTGCTCACTCATGTAGTCAACTTTTCTTTTTTCTTCCTTTTTTGAAATCAAGATCTGTTTTTACCTTTGCTTCCACAGTTAACATATTTAAGTTTCCAATTGGTCCCTAGACTACAATCAGCTGAATAAATGTGAAACATTCCTGCAATCTGGCTAGGAAAACCCAAATTCCTTTGGTGTGGTAACTAACCCACCTTTTCTATCGCCTGGAGTAAGCAGCACCATTGTGGCGCTTGCGGGTCTGGTGGATTCAACATTTCTTTTCCAAAATGTTATGGGAATTTTATTTTTAAAGATTACTATGGCGAAAGTTACAACAAACTTCATAATTATTACTTACTACATTAACTCACCATGAGGTACAAGCTAAACAGCATTCTTTAAAGTTGTCTCTGGGACCTGTGATTATATCCCTGTTGTAATTTTTAAAATATTAAATTGTACGTTTCTTTTTACTTTTCCTTAAAAGTCAGTTAACAGTTTCTCTGTCTTTAAATCTCTTTCTCTCTGTTTTCTCTTTGTTTCTGTCTCTCATGGAAAGTTCAGATTTGGAAATTGTTTTTTTGTATTTTTTCTATATCAAATTTTAATTGAGAATTCAAATTCATTAAAAGATGTCAGATTAATTTTTTAACATGCAATATTTCTTTTTGTTATTTTTATATTAGTTTTATGAGTATTTTTGACTTTCTGACTTAGATACTTTATACATTTATATGCTCTTTCTTATTTACAGACTTCTATTACTGTGTATTGGACTTTGAGTCACAATTTATGATATTTTCTATATGGTCTTATAGTTGGTATTTTTATTGTTATTAACCATTACTCTAATTCTAAAGCTTTGAGTTTTACTAGAAATCACTCTGTAAAATGACACAATTTTTCTATGTGTGATATCTGTAATTTCTGGATTCATTTATTTCTGGTTTATTTATTGTATAATCACCATATATTTCTCATATTACACTGAGAAACTATTAGTTTCTTTAATATCTATTATCTGAAAATTTCTGGTAATTTTTAAGGCACTTACCTAAAATAATACTTAAAAATAATTCAAAGTATTAAAAATTCTTTTACTTGAGTTGCATAAATATTCTTGTTTACTTAGTCCATCAATTTTGTCTGATTAATGGGTAATAAAATTATATGAATATTCTCATGTTAGAAATGTCTTTATATTTTAGAATAATCTCAGTCCTGGGTTTGAGAATAGGCAGGCCAACAAAAGTGGAAAGTGTCCAAGAACAAAAAGAGACAATCTCAGTATTGTATGAAGTGGTACTGTCCTGGATTTGTGGGCAGAAATGTTCCCTGGCCAGTGGTGTGACTAGGGATTTTATTTCTGCACAGCACAGCAGGCTGAAGGGGTTTCATGATAAAACAGACAGGGTTGTCCTCCCTCCAATCAGAAGGTACCCAGCTTTTCTTAAGTGATCACTGTGACCAACATTAGTTGGAGAACGGTACATCATCATTGATTAGCCAAAATGCTTGGTGGATTATCTTAAAGCCATTTTTTTTTATAATGGTGATGTGTGCAGGCGTTATCTGGTGAATAAAATGGTGCCTGATGATCATGATTGCCACAGGCATGTGGTGCTGGATCTCTCCACTTCTCTAAACCTCTTATTTCAAATAACTTTAAATTCTTATTTGCTAAATACTGAATTATTTGTTACACAGTCAGAGATCCTAACGTTTCATTTTGGATTGTATATTTTTTTCATTATAAATTTTTACTTTGGGGCTTATCTAGTTTATTTTAAACAGACCTTTTTGAGCTATGTCTCACACCTGACACAATTCATAAAAAAGCATACAATCCAATGAATTTGCATATTTACATATATATGTAACTATTATCATATTTTAGGACATTGTCATCAAAAACCGGCACCCAAATAGCTATATTGGAATATGATTATAACATATATAACATAACTAATGTCAAATTTCATAGATTTTGACATATATAAAAATACACAACGTGTGCTGTCTCTCTTACACACACACACACACACACACACACACACCTGGAAACAATGAAAAGTTTTAGCATATTTTCTGTTCTGAACTCATTGTGTTCTGTCACCGAGCATAACCTAACCTTCCTCATGCTTCCTCTGTCCTACTGTTCATTGGCCATAACTTGTATATCTTTAACCAGGCTTAACCCCAGATAAGCACAACCAGTTATATATTGGACACTCCAATGTCTCACAATGCAGTTATTTCATTTTGTATAACAATGGCCTAAAAGAAGGCTTATTTCACTTAAGACCTTCTCTAATATTTTGCAAAATAAATACTAGAACTGTTCAAATAAGCTATTTTCTCAGTGTCTTAGTTCTGGTTTCTACTGCTGTGATGGAACACTACAACGAAAACACAAGCTTGTGAGGAAAGGGTTTATTTGGCTTACACTTTCACAAAGGAAGTCAGGACAGACACTCAAACAAGGCAGGTTCCTGGAGACAGGACCTGAAGTATAGGCCATGGAGGGGTGATGCTTTCTGACTTGCTTCCCCTGGTTTGCTCAGCCTACTTTCTTACAGACCCTAGGACCACAGCCCCGGGATGGAACCACTATCATAAGCTCGACCCTCCCCCATTGATCACTAACTGATAAAATGCCTTATAGCTGGATCACATGGAAGCATTTCCTCAGCTGAAGCTCCTCCCTCTCTGATGACTCCAGCACAGAACCAGCCAGTACACTAAGGAAAACCAAATCTCATGAACATGACCTTACTATCAGCATAACTTCTGAGTGAACTGATTTTTTTTTTTTTACTATTTTCCCTTTGTATTTATGTGAAGGGTCCTTGAAAAGCCGTGACTCTCAGGGATGGGTGAAGGGAAAACAGAGTCCTGGAGGTACTGCCAGCTGCTCACTCTAGTTTCCTGATGTCTTCAAAAATAAATATAATTTACAAATCTTCTAGAACATATTTGTGGAGAGGTGTTAGGGCTGACTTAATGTCTATTTGGAATAACAGATGCTAATTTATTTACCAAGAATAAAGGAAGAAACTCAGTCTGT
The DNA here is from genome assembly GCA_001685075.1 of Bramus lutescens. Lineage (NCBI taxonomy): Eukaryota > Metazoa > Chordata > Mammalia > Rodentia > Cricetidae > Bramus > Bramus lutescens. The sequence continues at coordinate 45,641 of LOEQ01001962.1, read as the reverse complement.
TTTTTTCATAAAATATCTCATAGGGATGGTAAAACATTATTAGTCTAAACAGACTTCATATATTATTTAAAAATATTTACATATACATATTATGTTCAAATATTTTGGTTTTGTAGACTGTCTTGAAAATAGTAAAAGGAGAATGTAAGCATCTTTTGTGAATCTAAATTTCTTTATTGTGTTTAATCTATTTCTTATTTCTATTTCCTTTCAATTTTTCCTTTTAATATTTGCTTATTTTTTTGTTTTTTGAGACAAGGTCTCCTGTATTCCAGGTTGCAGTTGAACTCAATATATAGCCAAAGATGACTTTGAACTGTTCGTCCTTCCTCCCTCCACCTTCCCAATGCTGGGATTATAGGATCACCACCATGCCCAGTGTTATGCAGTGCTGGGGATGGAACCCAGAACTTTGTCCAGGTTAGGCAAGCACACCACAAACTGACACACGTCTCCAGGCTATATTTAACTTCAAATCCTGGTGAAATTTAGAGAAGTACTTAGATAAGCGGGAAAACTCTAGGACAAAATTGTGTAAGATAAAAAAAAAACCTGTCGATCTGTCATTAGCTTTGGTAATATTAAAATCTGAGAGATGATTTCTCATCTTTAAGAAGGAAATAAACTATTTTACAAGATAATTGTGAAAACAAAGTCGATTATATAGGTATAATATATACAACAATGTTTGCACTATAGCAAGTGTTACTTATGTTGATTACTATTTGATATAAGAAACTAATACTCAAAATAAATGTTTTGCCTTGACTTCAAGTTTCTAAAAAACAAGACAATGTACTTGGGGAGAAGTCTCAGTTTGCAAAGTTCCAGCCGCATTAGCCTGAGAAGCTGAGTTCGCATTTCCAGAAAGTAGGAACTTTACTTCTGTAACTTTAAGCCTCGGAGGAGGTGGAGGCAAACTGTAAATTTATCACGGGGGCTTAAGCTTGTGTAGCCAATTCATGACCTTCAGGTTCAGCAAGAATCTCTGTCCTAACAAACAATGTTGAATGCAAAACAGAAGGCAAGTGTTTTCTTGTCTCATCCTTCAGTACACTTGTTGCTCTGGGGACCACTCAGCTTTTCAGTCAGACTCCTTTCTTTGGTCATCTGTTTTCATTATTCCTTAATCTAGGACAAGCAGAAAGGTCATTCTGTAATCATCTGTTGACTGATTGAAGAGGGGGAATCCTTCTTTTTGATACTGACCTTGAGTACCCTTGAGTCCTGTATGGCCCAGAGCAGGTCAGGTAGTCATGAAGGTGTGCATGAGCTTGCTGTTTCCTCTGCCCATGATCTGGCAAGAGCCCCCTAATTCTTAGGAACAAGTGTATACAAAATACACTGATAGCTCTAAATGTAAGAGCTCTGCTCACGTTCTTTTCTTTATCGCCTCACACCTACATATTTCCAGACTCCCTTCAACTAACTGTACTGAGGCAATGACTTCTGGCCGATTGTATGGACTAGAGGTTATAAAGTGCCCTGCATGCTATATGCTTTTTATACATCCAGAAAAGGGTCCATGATGAGAAGTCACTTTAGAGGGCCTGGAGCAGGCCACGCAGGTATGGGAAGATGCTGCACACTCACATATCTTGTACTTAGGGAAATATTATGGAAATCAGATGATGTATAAATATATAAGTGTAAGTATATAAGTTGCTGTATAACTATTTAAATTTATAAGTGCTTTCTCTTTGAAGGTCTTCTGAACTGTTTGTGAAGGAGATATGTTGGACTGTTAAGTTGGACTTAACTGAATACACAAGATTGGGAAAGTGGATACTGGAGAGAGGACACACAACTACACCATCCTGCATGAACAACGGCGTGGGTATAGGAAAATTCAAGACATAGTAGAGAAATAGCAAACTGTCTGTTTCACTTCCAGAAAAGCACAAGTTGCATAATGGATAAAAGCAAGATATAAAGGTGAGGAATAAGCACGGAACAAGCAGGGCTCACCCTTGTTCTAGCCTTTGCACGGACATGATTTGAAGTCCTACTGGAGACTGCCCAGTCAAAGAATATATCTAGCAAGAGCATTTGGACACAAAAAGAAAGGATCACAGAAAAGAACTTTTGAAAATGTGCCCTTTCCAAAGGGCTACGGCTCAGCAGCAGAATGACAATGACTGATGGACAAGGCCTCTGAGATGCCCAGGGTCTGGTCAGCAACCTGATGTTGATATCTGAGGGCTGTGATGCTTCCAGGGCCATACCGGCCTGGGTAGCCTGTGCTGCCACTGGAATACAGTGACGCCTGGGCTGAACTGCTGCCAAGGCCCATGTCTGAGTCCATGGTCCTGCTACAGTTGGGGTCTGCGTTGATGTCCATGGCCCATGCTGTGACAAGGGTTCGTAGGACTCATGCCTGTTGAAATCCACCTGAGCTGTCTCTGCCGCTCTCACTGGATAAGGCAACAGGAGAGCTGGCCCACAATTAGGAAAAATAGCCCCAACTTCTATTACTGCTATGCACCTCACCTGGCAGCACACTAGAGGTGACCCTGTTGTAAGGGATGCAGGTGTCCTGGCCTTGAGGGCCTGAGACCAGCAGACCTGATCCTGCCCCACCCCTCGTAGATGCCCTCCCTGCTTGCTACTTGCAGCAGGCTAAGAGCTGGCCCTGGGGTCACAAAAGTGGGAGAACCAGGCCTACCTTTCATCAGCTGCAGTACACAGGAAAGTGGGCCCTGAACCCCACTGGGGCAGCATACTAGAGCTAACTCTGTTTTCTGGGTCACAAGTGAGTTAACCCCTGAGGGTGTGAGAGCAGGAGAAATGATCCCGCCTCTCCTCATATGCACCCCCACCCCCGACAGTAATCAGGAGAGAGGGCTCTACACCTCACATAGACAAGACGCTGGAGCTGGCTCTGGTTGTATAAGTGTGGGTGAGCTGGACCCAAGTGACCAAGAACAAGAGAGCTGGCCCTGCTTCTTGCTGCAGGCTGTGCTGGGTGAGTTAGCCTAGGAAGTACTGGAGGTTTGTCCGGGTAGTGATGAGGGAAAAATGGCAGGCTGATCAACCCAGCTACCCAGGCCCAGAACCAGGCCTGTGAACTGGCCTTCCCCAGCATCCACCAGATTTGTGAACTGTTGGAGCTTGTGAAGGGGACGAACCTACAGATCCCAAAGAGCAGGATCTACATGATACAGGACAACAGGATGTCCAAGAAGAACACCAGTGAGAGCCCATTATTGGTGGCATAGCAGAAGCCAGAGGCCTCAAGCCAGACCAAGGACTCCTAGCAATGAACACTCCTAAGGAAAGATGAATGGACTAAAGTGTAAACTATGTGATTCAATGGTCCACACTACAGCTTTCACTACAAGATTCTTCTTTCCTTTATCTATCTTTTTTTTCTTTTAAGTTTGGTTTTGTTTTGTGTGGAAGTATGTGGTGGGAGCCAGGGACAGGGAGATGGGTGGAATTGAGATGTATGGTATAAAATCCTCAAAAAAAAAACAATAAAAGTTAAAAAAATTAAAAAAATAAGTGGTGGAAATTTGTAAATCCTGGAATGTGGAGCAAAATTGCCAGTTGCTGGCTTGCTGTACTTCACTAAACATTTGGTCACTGCATGAAGAGTGGCTGTGGTTCTCCCATGTTCAGGCCTGCAGCATGTACTAATAGGGGCTGTCATTATAGGCATATGCATGCATGTATGTATTTACGCATGCATTCCTCAGAGAGAGATGCTAATGTTCAAGACATTCACAGGAGAAGCAGGCGAGCTTGGGCATGTTTCAATCAAGTAATATGAGGAAACAGTGAGAAAATTCTCAGTGCAGATGATGGATGGAAGTGAAACATGAGTCCTAGAGAGAAGAAACTTGTCACAGAAAATCCTTTGGTGGAGAAAACACAACTGAGAGAAGCAGCCAAAACCATGTCTTCGAAATAAAAGAGCTTGGACATGGGATCAAACCTAAAACGTGGGGTGTCAGAATTGGAGCTCTAGCAAATAGAAGGGTTTGACACAGGATCTGGGAAGAATGCCTACAACGATTGTAGTAGATTTGAATCCATCAATCACCAAATAGTTATGGAGTATCTGATCCTTGTCCAGTTGTATATGATGTATTATATTTCAACTTTCCAAAGCGCTGGCAATTGCTGCCAACTTGGCAGTATGAGCAAAGATTGTCAAATGCATACTCCATCACAAGAGTCACTAATGAAAATGAGGAGTTTAGCATTTGGACCCTTTAGACATTCATATAGTTTTCTTTTCAGCTTAAGACCAAAGCGGTGAGGATACATTTTAAGCTAATATTATTTATAGTGGCATCTCATCATGACCTGTATTGAACATAGTGGACTGTGTGAGTCTATCTTCTTAGGTTTTCTTCAAAGCAGGCACATAATCTTGTATGATTTCACAATTTACTTTTGTCTCATTATAATTATCTATGAGCTTACAGGTGTAGTGTGATACAGAACGTACTATTTCCACTTGGAAACCAAAGAATGCATAGATCAATTATTTAATTAAAATATGGAAGTAAAGGGAACTAGGATATGAATCAGAAGTGAAGAACTGCAAAAGGATTATAGTGAATAAATAAACTTAGAAAAAAGGTTAAATTCAAGCTTTTGGCTATTGAAAGATGGCTAAATGGGCAAGAGTGCTCCCTGGACTGCCCACCCTTCCCTGGAATTCATGTAAAAAGCTAATGTGCCATGCATACCTGTAAACCCAGGCAGAAGTTTCAATGATAGATGGATGAGGGTGCCGTCCGTGGTGGTCACCAACCAAGCTGAAAAAAATGGCAGACTCAAGTTCAGTGAGAGACTGTCTCAGGCTGATAGAGCAAGACTTTTGACAGCCTCCTCTGGCCTCTGCATACTCTGTGAATGTGTGTATTATTAACTCAAACATGTTTGCAAGCACACATACATAGCACCTCTACACACACACACACACACACACACACACACACACCTATTCAGGAAAAGAATTTAAGAGTAATAGACACTGCACATGCTCTGACAACTCTTCATTGACCTCGGCAGTACACTCTTCTCTTACTGAGAAAACCTGAGTATTTCTCTGGTTTCTAGAGTTACATTGTTTAAAGCACAGGATAGATGTGAAGCGATACAAGCTACTGCCTGTAAGTAATTATTCAAACATTAAAGGTTATTATTTAGCATGTAAATTTTCTTTATCCATCAGTACCAGGCTAGAGAACTAGTATTTGTTCAGATCTATCTTCTAGAGTCCTCCAGGAGAAAGACCACTGGTTCCTCAGTATTTATTGAATTCCTGTTTATTTCCTTTGATTTCCTATCCATTTTTTTCCAAATTTGCTTCCTCAAAACAAAGCTTTGCATTCGATTTATTTTAGAACCTGCTACAGTGGCCTTGAGCTTAATATGGAGTAATCAAAATTCCTTAGCTGAAGAGAGGAAAAATAGAATCCACCAACATGCGCTATATCCTCCCTATAAGCCACGTCCTGTTAAACCACATCTACCAGATTCTCTAAGATAGAAACCCTAAAATTATCTTTGTTTTTTATATCTTTGTTCCTTCATTTTTATATTCAAACTTTAAGAAAGTTTGAAAATAAATTCTAAATGATTCTCCAATATGCTCCTCCCCATTTCTGCATGACCCTTTGCCAGAATAATTCATCTCCCAACTGGACTTTGACATAAATTTCTCAGCTGTCCTGCATCTGTTCTGGTCCTCCTGTCACTCACTGTACACCCAATAGACCTAAGTGAACTTCTTTTGCCCCCATTTAGTCATTTTGATGGCTTTCCATCACTCAGCTCATAATGTAGTCAATATTCCTCTAGCAGCTTGGAAGGGTTTTACACGATCTCAATTGCATCTATTCTCAATATTTCCAGTATCACCTTAAGTAACTATCTGTTTTGCTTTCAGCCTTTCATCCATGCCACCTGACATTCATTTCCTTTAAAGTTTTCATTTGCTTACATCACCCTTTTTTTTCTTAGCAAAATCTTTTGCAATCATCCACTTCTATGGCCTTGCCTAGCTAAAGCCCATTCTTTAGATCTCTGTACCCATCTCTTTCTCTAAAACATTACCATCCTTTGTTACGTTAAGCATTCAAATCATGGGTTCTGATAGAATTATGAAACTCTACTTCACTTTCCATCATTGTAAGTTTTTATAACATATGTCTTTTATTAAAGTAGATATCACTGTGTATATTGCATTTTGTTGATACCTCATTATTCTTATGATTATTAATTCTATTTATTCTATTTTACTCCAGCATAGTAATATGTAGTAATTCTCTGAAAGCAGAAAAGTGAAAGAGTAGTGAATGTACACTTAAGTTTGTATTTGCTTCTGTAATAGACATATTTTAGTAAGAAAAATGAATATAAAACAAAATTTTTAATTTATGCATATATTTTCATAGGCTGGAATGGCTTTTCAGCCCTAGAGGCAATAAAGCCGCAGAATAAACACTTATGAGCCTTACATGTTTATATTTACATTTCTCTATCAATGGAGTGATAGGGTGAAAACAGATTAATGAATGCATGATGTGAGATGTCCTTCTGTATATGTGTTGCTTTTATCGGTTAATGAATAAAGCTGGTTCAGACAATGGCTTAGCAGAATATAGCCAGACGGGAAGAGATATAGAAGGAGAGAAGGTGGGGTCAGGGAGATGCCATGTAGCAGCCAAAGGAGAAAGACACCCAGAACCTTACGTGGTAAGCCAAAGCCTCATGGTGATGCACAAATTAATAAAAATGTGTTAATTTAAGATGTAAGAGCTAGCTAGGAATATGCCTGAGTCATTGAACAAACAGTGTTGTAGTTATTATAGTTTCTGTATGATTATTTGGGTCTGGGCAGCTAGGAAACGAACAAGCAGTCTCTGTTTACAAATACATGCCAGACAGAGTGAATGGAATAAATTAGAAGCTTGTGAATGAAAAGGATGTGATCCATACAGTCATTCTTCATGTGCCACTGAAATATCCTGAGGGTATTTTGTTTTCTTCTTTCTCCTCCGTAACCACAAACATTTTCACAAATTGTGTTTTAAGATTTTTATATATATTGATAAGATAATGCTCTGTGGAACTTTGAGTAAAATTTTCTTAAAAGTTTTGAAGCCTCTTCCAGATAGCTTTTATTATCCACATGATCTAGAAATTCTCCATCTCTGTAAAGGTAGATGTAGGACCACAGATAATCTACAGATGAAGTGAGATCACTGCACTTAAAACATGAAGGAATAAGGAGTAAAAACACGGAGAAGACCATCAAAAAGCAGAAATGAGGGAGACCAAGTACAATCAAGATGGATCTGGAAGACTGGATGAGAAAAGCAAATCACTGCTGCTTACATCACTGCTGCTTACATCATCACTGCTACTTACATCATCACTGCTGCTTACATCATCACTGCTGCTTACATCATCACTGCTGCTTACATCACTGCTGCTTACATCATCACTTCAGCTTACATCACTTCTGCTTACATCATCACTGCTGCTCACATCACTGCTGCTCACATCACTGCTGCTCACATCACTGCTGCTTACATCACTGCTGCGCACACAGATCCAATCCCTGTGGCTATTTGTGGCTGATGACTGCCTATGAGCTAATTTACATGGTATTATACTGTGCCTCTCTGACATCAAAATTTAGCTATGTAATTTGACAGGTTGCCTTGTGAAACTGCTGAAAGAAATTTATCTTTACTAAAAGAATTAACAAACTTAAGATGCTACTCTTGGTTAGCATTGGAGAAAAGTTTAGAAGGAAAGGGGAAGGATCTTGATGAAGTGAGTGTGGACCTGGACTTGAAATAAAGTTCTCATAAGAAATAGTAGATAAAGAGATTGTTTCTTAAGACTGGAGAGAACAAATGTGGAGACATAGGAAAGAGAAGGCTAGGCTAACCTATTTAACAAGTGAATAACACAAGGTGGAGATGACTGTCTAGGGAACAGGAACAATGCCAATATTAAAGATGAGAACAAAAGCTACTGGAAACCAGAATTGTAGTAAAGGGAGACTAATTAGGTCCTGAAGACTGATAAATGTATATACAGTATTTTCAAGGACAATGATTTGTGAAAAAGACATTAGACATGGTGAGGCTACATTTTATATTTCACAAATATATGTGTTGTAGTCTTCAGGTTCCATACATTCTTTGGTATGATTCAGATGATAAGGTTTATTGTTGCTAGGTATCAACATACATGGTGCCTGCAAATGAGTCTTTAATGAGCTGTTCCATTAAAATAGGTGGCCGTGCTACCCATTTTCTTCTTTTTCCCAAATTTTGAACTTTAAGTTGGAGAGAAATGAGACTATTTAGGGAACTTCTTCTCTTCCTATAAGGAAGCCAAGGCTAACAAGTCTCAAGCTAAATCATTAGAGAAAAAAATGTTTTCTTGGGTCTGCAGTAATATTCTTCCAAAGAACACTATTGGTACATTATGGCAGAAAGAACTGTTCAGTGTCACATGGTATGGCTCCATCTGGTATCCTTTCGTAAATGTCCAGATGGATTCCATTTCTGGGTTCCCAGAAAGCCTGGTCAATCAACCTGAAAAAGCTGTGCCTCTGATTTTCTATCACAATCACCCAGGAAGGTTCAGAGATCTTTTAGATTCTACCCATATTTCTTAAGAGACCTATGCTTTTATTTTTAACCACAAAATCTGCTTCTGAATTTCTAAGTAAAAACAAGGCCAGCAATGTGTTTCTCCTAATGTTTTCTTTTTCCTTTCTTTCTTTCTTTCTTTCTTTCTTTCTTTCTTTCTTTC
>LOEQ01001961.1:419657-432886 GCA_001685075.1 Bramus lutescens | reverse complement strand
AGCTCCTAACTTTTCCCTGGCCATTTTGCCTACTTCCGATATTCAGGAGGAGGAGACCATGAGGGAATGGGATGGTAGAGATGGGGAAAGGACAAGAGGGTGAGAAAAGTAAGAGATATCTTGATAGAGGGAGCCATTATGGGGCTAATGAGAAACCATAATGGCTCCCTCTATCAAGATATCTCTTACTTTTCTCACCCTCTTGTCGTTTCCCCATCTCTACCATCCCATTCCCTCATGGTCTCCTCCCCCTCATCTTCTGCCCTCCCTTCTCCTGCCCCCTCACCCAGCTCCCAATTTTCTCCTTTCAAACAATATTTATGACATCTGTTCTGAGAATATGCAGTTTGTGCGCTTGCCACAAGAGGGCGACAGATATCTTGATTCTTTGAGTTTATAGTATCAGCAATGCCCCAGGAGCCATACTTTCATAGTAAAACCACAAGTTTTTAGAATGCTTTACTTAACTAAAATATGAAGGTTTTACTATTTGCTTATCCTAAATACCCAATAATAATTTTAAAGCTTGGTTTTTGTGACAGTAAGTAAAATGATCAGGAAACTTGATCCTTGGGATTCAAAGCAAAGAAAGAACTAATGACATGTTAGTGAAAATCGTGTTGTTTTAAGGGTGCATTTTATATTAAAGTGAGTATGATTCTCAGGATTGAAAACAAAGTGACACCCACAGAGGCATGGTGTTTGAGGGGACTTTTACATGGAACAGACAGCATTAGCTTCAGGTGGGCACTGGAGAAAACCTTGATTTTTTTTTATTGGCTTTTTGTTACTGTCACTGCTTAAGTATTCGCTATTAAAAAAGGAAATAATGTTAAAAAATAAATCAGGTAATTGGTTGTTTCACCCATAGAGTTAATTTTTTTTAATCCTCATAATTTATTTTATCCTCATCAAGTGTCTTTTTGTTTCCCATTAACCTTGTCCTTCGTGGACAGAAACGGCCTTGCTCTAGTCACAGTCTAATGTCTTCAGTCATTAACAGTATTCATCAGACTTCTTATTTACTCTGAATGACACGTGGTTGGAGGCAGACTCTAAAAAGAAATCCCACACTAGCTCAGAATTGAGTATAATAAAGGGTTATTTAGGGGTAGCCTCACAGATCACAGTCCTCTGATTGAACGGGAAACAGCAACCAAATCCCCACAGAACACAGAAGGAAGAGAGGCCAACTGCGCCTACATCAGCATTTATAGTATAAGAGACCACTCCCAAGTAGGCGGGCAACTTGAAGGCTACTGGCTGTAGGAATTCCTACCACACCTTCTGATCAAGATACTTATACATTGTTTACTTTTTGAGGCCATTGTCCTCATTTGTTGGACATTTTGGAAGTTGCTTAATTGCACTTCCTGCTTACTCAAGTTAATATTATTTCCCTTCTCTGGTTTTCAATGGGGTTGAAGACTAGATAGGTGTAGTTACTTTGCTCTCATGACTTTGCCAATTTATTCATAATATGAAACTTAAACTCCTTAGGATAATTATTGAAGCATTTATCACATGTTTCTTGCTTGATATTTGTGCTGGTTTTAATTCCAATTTTTATAACTGATATTTGTTCTTATTGTATATAATTTTGAATTAAGCTTAGAACTTTCTTATTTAAACAAAAGAAGGAGGTGCTGTAGGAATTTCTACAGCCAGTAGCCTTTAAGTTACCACCCACTTGGGCATGGCCTCTTAAACTATATAGGCCCATATAAGTGTGCAGTAGCCCTCTCTTCCATCTCTGGGACTCGGTTGCTGTTTCCAGTTTGAGCAGAGGACTACCCCTAAATAAATAACCTTTTATTATACTCAATTCTGAGTATTTCTTTTTAGTGTCCATCTTCACATGGTAGTCAGCTAGAGGATGTCACACACTTGAAATGACTTTAAGAAAGATTTACGGGGGGTGGGGGGTTGTGGCGCAGGCCTTTAGTCCCAGGATTTGGGAGGCAGAGGCAGGTGGATATCTGTGAATTCAAGGCCAGCCTGGTCTACAAGAGCTAGTTTGGATGGCACCAAAGCTACAGAGAAACCTTGTCTCCCCTCCCCAAAAAAGGAAGTTTTACAGGGGTTGGTCTTACAAGGGAATTTCTGGTCAATAGGTATTCTTTGGTTTTCTCACCCCACCCCTTCTTCCTCATAAGACTGTTTCCTCCTGAGCCACTGGGAGTTCTCTGGTTTGTGTGAGCTTTGACAGTCCTTGAACTTTGAACTCCTCCTAGAAGCATATTTATTTGCCTGTTGAATATGTTCTCATGCTGACTACTCATTTCTAGTCTTATATCCTTCCCACAAGTATCCATGGTTTTGCACCTGTGGATCCAGCTCCCTAGGTGGTCTTATCTAGTGCTGGACTTATATCAGCATTATATGCTAATGACTCCCAAGTTTCTTGATACCCAGCTTTATGTTTTCTTCTATTTCAGCTTTCACACAACACAAGTGCCATAAGAGTGAGGACTTTTTTTCATCAATGTCTTTTCCGTGCCTAGACTAGTCACTGATACATAATACTCAGTATCTTTCACTGAGTTGTTTTGTTTTAATTTGTTAAGTCATGCATTTTTAAAATCAGCTATATGAATAAATCAGTCAAAAATATCACTCATATTGTTATAGAAGGATAGGTTATATGTAGGTTATTTTCTTTATATAGGCATGTGTGTGTATGTCTGTTGTTTGTATGTGCATATATGTGTGCAGATATATATGCCCAGCCAATTGTAGAGGCCAGAAACTTAGTTGTGTGTCTTCTTCTGTGGCTGTCTACCTTCCTTTGTTTCAGACAGGGTCTCTCACTGGACGGTTAGCTCACTGTTTTGTCTAGGCCAGCTGTTCAGTGATGCCTGGGGTCTTCCAGCCTCCATCTTCTCAGCGCTGGCCTTAAGGTGCTTGTTCCCACATCCAGCTTTTGTGCTGATGCTGGGGATGCAAAGTCAGGGTCTCATGCCTGCATATCAGCACACCCACTGGACCATTTCCCTAGCCCCTCTAGATTTCTATTTTCAAAAATGTTTTTAAAAGTTGTCAAAGTTTATTTCAGAACTACTGATTAATTTTAATTGCTATGGTTGAAATGTGTTGTGGGGGGTAGGTGGGAATTCAGATTCTGTTTAGCTTATTCTGCTTTAAAGTTTATATGATTTAATATTGCATACACATTCCGTTTTGCGTGAAAATTCAGTAAAATGTCTAACATTTCCCAATGAGTTTTAAATTGCTTTATTTGTGTTTTGAGACTTGCCAACAATATTTAAGATCGTAGATGAAAGATCTATAAAACAAATGCTACATACTAGGGTTGGCCTTCAGAAAAGTAGCAAATGCAGACATCAAAATGGGGCCATTTTGAGATCTATACTTGGGAAATCATAATAATGAATCTGTTCAGAAAACCAGAAGGCAACAGTTAAACTACAAATAACATTTCTTTATCTACCACCATTATTTCTATGTATAAACCCTTATTTACAGGTAAACAAGCACAGAAACTTAAGAAACTAAAGCATTACTAGTCTAAATAGAAATGCTCAAATTTGATCTCAGAGATCTATAAGCCTTACTAATAACACATTTGGATATACTATGCATACAGTTCATCAAAATACATTAATTTGACCTCTGTTTGAAATCTAAGCTTTATATAAACCTTTTGAAAATCTTAGAATAGTTTTAAGTAAGTGTATAATTGCAGACCGTTTGAAATGCTCTGTTTTTGCTTGTGTTCTCTGTAAGCTTTTTTTCCATTGAATCTGTGCTGCTTCTTTGCCAATGTTTTCCACTGTAGAATCTCCATCTCGCAGCCTTGCTTCTCGTGAACGCATTTACAAAACTTTTGGTGTAGCTGGGCCTGCCTCTGCTCTCTCATCTCTGTCTCACAAACTGAAGGGTGGGTATGCATGCATCTGTGAGTGGGCCATTCCTAGGAGTTTCACCTCAGCTCAGTCATCTTCATCACATTCCACTTTTAAATTAAGGTTTATCATTTTATTTAGAATCTTATGTGTTTGAAGTTATTTTTGATGTACCTATTCATATTATATTATAAGCTATCCTGTTATGCATGTTTATCATATTTGCAGTTACAAATATCATTCTTGTTAGTCTTTAAAGACTAGCCTTTTGTAAGGTCTTGTTAAATAGGAATATGAAAAGAATTGCCACAAGCTGGTATGTGTGAATTTTAAAGCACATGGGTAAATAAAGTATCATATATACAAAGCTTGATCTTAAATTTGTGTTACTGTATGTGGCCTGAATACGTTATACCATTCTAGTTTTTATAGAAATATTTTGAAAATTAAGTTGAAACCTTTTTAAAAATTTGATTATTAAGGAGTAACATATGTGCACATGTGTGTATATGCACTACCCCCTTTATACCATGAATTTTTCTTATTCTTATAGTGACTTTTAGTAGTTTAAATTTAGAAATCTTAAATGACTAATAGATACATTTTCTAAATATTTGAAAATATCCATTTGGTTCCTTAGAGTACTACAAATGTTTACTCAAATATGTTTACCATAAACTGATCTTTAATTAAAAGTAAGGCCACTTACTGCCAGGTGTGGCACCCTGTGTTCCATCCCTGGATCCCACATAATGGAAGGACAGAACCAAGTCCACAAACTGTCTTTTGACATCCAAACACACACAGACACACACAGGTGAATAAGTGTGAAACAAAATTTTTAAGAAAAAAGTAACCATATAAATAGTAAATATAAAGTACAGTTAATAGGATTAAAAAACAGATCCATAGATGCTATATTATTTATCATATTAGGTTATATAACCAAATATATGCAACATATTGTGACATATTATATTACAATAGTATTCTTTGTGTTTTATTCGTGTATGGTATCATATGCCCTGACAAATTTGTCTAAGAAAAATTATGTTAATGATTTAGTGAATAAATCCTCTCTATCTAATTTGTTCAGTAATATTTACTTTATATGACTCCACATACTTTTTATAACCCATTCTTCTTAATGATTCCTTAGAGGTTAGAAATTTTTGCTTACTGCTTAAATTTACATATTGTAAATATAATTATTAAGCCAAATTATGTTCTGCACTTGAAAGTACATGTTCAATAATTTTAATGAAATATTTATTTTTATTGTTATTTGGGGACATCCACATGATAATTTTTAGTAACGCTTAATACATGCTACAAAATTATTTGAAAGTTCCATGAAAACTGTAAACAAAAATTAGGTTACGCATTTACTGCTCTTAACATTCTTTTGAAAATGATATTTTTAAATGTTTTGAAGACATATGTCCTTCAAAAGGATTTAGTTATGATTTGATAAATACATCTTAGAAAGAAATTCCCTGTCATTACTTATACACTTGAAATCCAACAGATTCTTAGCACATCCAGGACAAGTGATGTTCCCAACACTTGACAGATTGTATTATTATAACCCACTACAGTGTGTGTGTGTGTGTGTATTGTAGAGCAGTCCCAGCACTGTGCATCCTTGTGCTCCTGGATATATGTACTCACCATACCATGTAAGTCAGCCCTTAGGACACACCTAGAGCTTCTGTGGTTAAGCTTGCCAGAGCCCTTCTAATTAAATAGGAATCCTAAAATAAGGTTGATATTTTCTCTAAATTAGAAAATTCAATTAAAATGTAATTTTTGAAATAAGGTTTTGAAATATAAGATATAGTACTTTTTAAAAAAAAAAGATTTATTTATTTTGTATGCAGTGTTCTGTCTGCATGTGTGCCTACGGACTAGAAGAGGGCACCAGATCTCATTATAGAGGGTTGTGAGCCACCATGTGGTTGCTGGGAATTGAACTCTGGATCTCTGGAAGAATGGTCAATACTCTTAACCTCTGAGCCATCTCTCCAGCCCAATATAGTACTTATTTATCTTGATTCCTTAAATTAAGTGCAATGTGGGTGATCTTAAAACTTCCAACTCTTAGTTGAAAAATAACAACAACAGCAAAGCCCCAATAACCCAAACATAGCAAACTTGAAATTGGCTAGGAGTAGGCTGATGTTAATTCTATCAAACACAATATATTTGCTTATAAAACTCGCTTTGCACTATTGTTAGGTCAGAAAGGAACAGTAGCCCTTGGGGCCCCTTGGAAGACTGTGGGAGCACTTGCTTGTCAAGCATTCACCTGGTTACCTTGTGCTTCCAGTTAGCATTGATACGTTCTGTTTTTCTGATTTCTATTTACAAAGGTATTCTAATCTCAAAATGTAGTTTGAAAACATAATAAAATGAACACAAAGGGCCAATACCAAAACAAAGGTGGGAGGAAGAAAGAGAGACCAACTTCCATGTTTAAGAAAAAAATTCACAATGGAATAGTAAAGCATTACAATACTGTTCAAAATACCTGTATTCTTTCACAGATCCAGAACTGTTTGCTAAATAGTGGATGTTGCAACTGAAGCAAACGTCCAGTGCAGTGCTATACACTCCATGGGTGTTACACCCACTCATTTCACTACAGGAATACTCATATTGATTCTAAACTTACACAGTGACTCCTGTAACCTCTCTATAATATAAGAGTAGATCCTCAGAGAGTCAGAATGTGTTGAAATAGTAGAAGGGGAAAAAAATCAAGAAAACTAGTATATATTGTTTATCCAACCAACTGTTTGAGCCAATACCATATTCTAAGACCTTAGCCTGTATCACTGAAGGATAAAAGACACAGACCTGTCCTGGATGACTTTCCAGGAGGAAGACAAATTCTTTAACAGGTCCTGCTCTGACATGCAGATAGCTCCCTTGTGACTACAGTTTCCTACATTACCCACACTTACTCACATACCTTTTCTGGGTAAAGGAGAAGAGACTGCATTTAGTCCCAGGTAGCAAACTCAGTTTCCTAGAACCTCTTTTCCAAAAGAATGTGATTGTGTAAACATTTTTGTTTCTCATAACACTTGAATCACTTAGATCAGATTGTTTTTCTTCTAAGGCAGTTTTTGCACTATAAACAACAGTGGTTTTGCTGTTGTTTGTGTTAAGGAGGAAAAGTAATATTAAGCCAAACCAGCAGCTAGGGCCAAAGCCTGACTGTTGCTTCAAAGAGAAGCATAGTTTGCAGGAAAGAAAAGTTGAGGGAAGCCCAAGCTACCCAAATCAGATGGTGTCCATGTAGATCTATCTAGCAATTTGCCTTAGAACAAGATTTGTCTTTCTGTTTTCTCTAGATGTGAAGAGTCCTGTTGAGACTTGTAGTAATCACTGTAAAGATCCTATGGTTTCTTTTATGTGCAGTGCCTTCAGCTCCAGCTAAGCTTACTGAAATCGTAAAATGAAACTGTTTATAAGTAACAAAGCACTGAACTTCCATGGGAACACACAATAGCTTTAGGGTTTAATTATTTACTGTGCCATTCTAATCAAAACATGAAATGAAGATGTCTCCTCTACAAACTCTTTACTAGCCTAACTGTATTTGTTTTACAATTGAATGTTAGAATTAAAGAAATGAAGTTTCTTTGTTCAATGAGACCTATATATAGACAGAAACTTCTATCCTGCCCGGTCCTATAGCCATTCAGTCCCAACAAAACACACAGAGGTTTATATTATAAGCTTGTTAGCCTATTAGCTCAGGCTTGTTACTAACTAGCTCTTACAACTTAAGTAACCCATAATTCTTATCTGTGCTTTGCCATGTGGCTAGGCACCTTACTCAGTGGGGCATTCTCATCTTGCTTCCTCTGCATCTGACTGGTGATTGCAGACTGAGCCTTTCCTCTTCCCAGAATTCTCCTAGTCTAGTTGCCCCACATATACTTCCTGTCTGGTTGCCCCACCTATACTTCCTGCCTAGCTACTGACCAATCAGCATTTTATTAAACCAATACAAGTGACAAATATTTACAGTGTACAAGAGCATCATCCCACACCTATACCATTATAAAGTGTGCCAAGTTTCACGCTCCTGAATATCTGAACTTGATTATTTCATATGGAGAATTTTTTTTTTTAGTTTTTAAAGTGTTTTTTCTCTTTCTCATTTCTTGATGAATTTAAATTATAATTAGTTATAAAAAAAAGGATTGTGGATTGTATATATCACTAATAGTTCATCTGGGGGATAGGTACTCCTTATTTGATGTTTTACATCTATAAACATACATATATTGTATTGTGTGTTATGATATTGTATAAATTTTATTATGAAATACATTTCTTATTTTATTCTTAACATGTTTTATATATGATAAGTAATGTAGATTTTGTAGTTTTTATTTTAATATTTAGTGATTAAATTATCATTAAGTTGCGTTTTATTAACAAGTTTCACTGTGAAATGGATCATACAGGTGATAGAGGAACTATCTCAACATCTTCAAGACCAGCCTCAACATCAGGAAAATCAGAGCTGCCCTCTAAACACAGCAGATCAATTAAACCTGATGGGCGCGTGAGCCGGACTACTGCTGATCAGAAGAAGCCAAGGGGGACAGAAAGTTTATCTGCTAGTGAATCCCTTATGTTAAAATCCGATGCTGCAAAGTTGAGGTCAGATTCCCATAGTAGGTCACTGTCCCCTAACCATAACACCTTGCAGACATTGAAGTCTGATGGGAGGATGTCTTCTAGCTTCAGATCTGAATCCCCAGGACCAGGGTCTAGGTCCTCATCTCCTAAGCCAAAGACTATCCCAGCTAACAGGTCTAGCCCGTCTGGTGCTGGTTCTCCACGCTCCTCTTCACCGCAGGATAAAAATCTACCTCAGAAAAGCACAGCTCCTGCTAAGACAAAGCTGGACCCTCCTCGGGAACGTTCCAAGTCAGACTCCTATACGCTTGATCCAGATACCCTCCGGAAGAAGAAAATGCCCCTCACAGAACCATTAAGGGGGCGATCCACATCACCAAAACCAAAACCATTACCAAAGGATCCAAAAGACTCCCCTGGATCTGAAAACAGAGCCCCTTCTCCCCATGTGGTACAGGAAAACCTCCACAGTGAGGTAGTTGAAGTCTGTACTTCAAGTACTTTAAAAACAAACAGTGTCACCGACAGCAGTTGTGATGAAAGCAGTGAATTTAAGAGTGTGGATGAAAGTTCAAATAAAGTGCACTTCAGCATAGGAAAAGCACCCCTGAAAGATGAACAGGAAATGAGAGCATCCCCCAAGGTCAGTCGGAAATGTGCTAATAGACACACCAGGCCCAAAAAAGAAAAATCTAATTTCCTTTTCAAAGGCGATGGGGCCAAATCTCTAGAGCCAGCCAAGCAAGCCATGTCTCCGTCTGTGGCTGAGTGTGCCAGGGCCGTCTTCGCCTCTTTTCTGTGGCATGAAGGCATAGTACATGATGCAATGGCTTGCTCTTCCTTCCTGAAATTTAATCCTGAACTTTCCAAAGAACATGCTCCTATAAGAAACAGTTTGAGTAGCCAGCCACCCACAGAGGAAAAGGAAATAAAGTTAAAAAATAGACATTCTTTGGAAATATCATCTGCTCTAAATATGTTTAACATTGCACCTCATGGACCAGATATATCTAAGATGGGTAGTATCAACAAAAATAAAGTCTTATCCATGCTTAAGGAGCCACCTCTACATGAAAAATGTGAGGATGGAAAATCTGAAGCCACTTTTGAAATGTCCATGCACCATACAATGAAGTCTAAGTCTCCACTTCCCTTAACATTACAGCATTTAGTAGCTTTCTGGGAAGATATCTCTTTGGCTACAATCAAAGCTGCTTCCCAGAATATGATTTTTCCAAGTCCAGGTTCCTGTGCAGTCCTTAAAAAGAAAGAGTGTGAGAAAGAGAATAAGAAAACAAAAAAGGAAAAAAAGAAAAAAGAAAAGACAGAAATTCGGCCAAGGGGCAATTTGTTTGGCGAAATGGCCCAGCTGGCAGTAGGAGGACCAGAAAAAGATACTATCTGTGAGCTGTGTGGAGAGTCACATCCATACCCTGTGACCTATCACATGAGACAAGCGCACCCAGGTAAGAAATGTAGTTGTGTATGTATGTGCTCTAGTTTCAGTAATCTAGACCACTTTCATTTGAATTATATCAAAGATAGGGAAACAGTTGCCCAAAATTATAGCATCTTACATCATAGACTGCCATGAATAGTTTATTTAAGGAGATAGAGAAGTTCTCATAATATTGTGATCAAGAAATTTAATATTATTTCATTGAAGTATAGCAAATTTTGAAATTTAAGAATTTTATGTGTTACCCAAAGTATGACATGATGGTTTTACACAATGACATGTCTAAATAAGAGGGCACACTTCCATCCTTTCTAAATCAGAAGGTCTAATTTAGAACCCTGTTTTAAAGTTATCAATTAAATGGATTATACAGAATGTGATGGGAGATTTTCCTGTATAGGTATTATTAGTTTTATCAGAGGACTAGATGTTAGGTAAATGTTTTCAAATATTAATATCCTAAAGATTACTTCAAGTATCATTATTTTCTTTCCTTTTCACATATGATACTGCAAATATTTGATTTCTGAAGCAGTCTTTCATATGTGTATATTTTATCAACAACCTTAAATCTCTAGGTACTCATATTCCCTGTTTCTTTAATGTGCTCATCCAAAAATATCTCAAACATTTTGAGCATCTTTTAATTGCTGGATTTAAAAAAAAATCAAGCATGCTGCTTTTTCTAAAGTACTAGCTTTTTAAAAAATTACAAAGTTGCTTCAGGAATTTGCTTACTTTGGAAAGATGCATCTATTGTTGGTATATAAGTAGTAAGGATTACATTCAGAATGTTAAATGTATGTCTTATGTTTGTTTCAAGGTTGTGGCCGATACGCTGGCGGACAAGGGTACAATAGCATTGGGCATTTTTGTGGAGGCTGGGCTGGTAACTGTGGTGATGGGGGAATGGGAGGAAGCACTTGGTACCTCGTATGTGATCGCTGTAGAGAAAAATACCTCCGTGAAAAGCAGGCTGCTGCAAGGGAGAAGGTATTTTTTATTCCATTCAAGTTATATATGTCATGATATGGATGTAACTTGTAGGAATATATAATCATCATTACATTAGTTAATTTCATGTCATTGATATTAAAATTCAGCTTGTATAACAAAAATAAAATACAAATTCAATATTCGTTAAGAAAACTGGTTTTGATTTAAAAATAAGTTATAACTTGGGTACAAGTGCTTTGTTGACAAATGCTGACAAATGTTTGTGATGTCATTCTTTCTTGTTGCCTCCTGCACTACACATGTAGAAAAGTTTCACTCTTCTTTCTTGTCCCTTTTGCCTTGCTACTCTTTCTCTCTTGTCTTTTCCTTATACCCAGTCACATCATAGGACTCTTGGAAATTTGAGGTCATTTGTACTAGCGACAAACCAAGGCAGAGACTTCTGCTAAAGCTTCCCCATACAAGTGCCCCATTGCTGGGTTTTTATTGTTTGTTTCAGCAATCACTATCACTGTTTCAAAATGTCTTTTCATTTCTTTTTTTCCTAGAAACAGCAAAAGTTAAGAAATTATCTCTTTAAATATAAGCAAGAAAGTCACTTCAATTCTTTCTTTGTCAGGTCAAACAGTCTAGAAGAAAGCCAATGCAAGTGAAGACTCCTCGTGCCTTGCCCACCATGGAAGCACACCAGGTGATCAAAGCCAATGCCCTCTTCCTGCTGTCCCTGAGCAGTGCGGCAGAACCAAGTATCTTGTGCTACCATCCAGCAAAGCCATTCCAGAGTCAGCTGCCCATTGTGAAAGAAGGTGTTTCTGAGGACCTTTCTGTAAAAATGCCTTGTCTCTACTTGCAGACATTAGCTAGGTAATAAGACTGGTTTTGTTTGTAATTGCCTTTGGATTTACAGCTTCTGACGATTACTATCATACTATAAAATGGTCCAAACTTGCTCTGCACACCCACAGTGCTTCAGACAGTGTACAGCAAACAAACATTCAGAACTTGCTTTCTCTATTGCCCTGGCTGACACGACTGGGAG
The DNA here is from genome assembly GCA_001685075.1 of Bramus lutescens. NCBI lineage: Eukaryota > Metazoa > Chordata > Mammalia > Rodentia > Cricetidae > Bramus > Bramus lutescens. The sequence goes on along the minus strand of LOEQ01001961.1, from coordinate 420,903 downwards.
TGGAGTACACTTTAAGCCAGTGGGTACTTTGTCAGTTTGTTCTGATACTGTTAATACAAACCGTATCCTAGGGAGTAAGACTTGCATTTTTCAGTCTCAGTCTGTTAGGCAGAAATGCTGAAGAGGAAAGAAACTGATGTTTCCTGTAGAAGTCTTTTCTTTATTCATTCTATTTACATTTAAACAAGTGCCAGCTGAGTACCAAGGACACTGAAATGAATACATAAAGTCCTGACTATACTCAACAGTGGTGGGCAGATAGACATGTCATTTAAACCTCCACAGTGTCACGTTAGGTGTATTCAAATTGAAGTATTATAGGATGCTGAGAGAACTGATAGAGTACTTGAGTCTTCCTAAGCAACTTATGAAACACTTCCCCTAGCAAGGGTCAGATGTAACTGGAGGTTACTCTCCCACCCACCAGTTACCAAGTAACCACTCTGAGGCTTAATATTAACTATAAATGTTTAGCCAGTGGCTCAGGCTTATTACTAGCTAGCGCTTACATTTAAATTAGCCCATTTGTGTTCACCTGTCTATCACCACATGGCCGTGGCTTACCAGTGATGTTTTGGCATGTTGTTCCTGGGGGCTGGATGGTGTCTACCAAACTTACAGTTATGTTTTTTCAAATTTGACATACATATATTCCTACCGAGAAAGCAAATGTTTCAACAATCCATCAAAAAATGATACCAGCCTGGACTATGACAACGATGATATAAAATAAGAAGAGAGAATGGTGTAAAAGGAGGCTTGTTATAACCCTGCATGACTAGTGATGTTTGAGACCTAAGTCTGGTCTGACACAGATATTCTCACCTAAGCACCTGGATAGTCCGTGGGATCATTCACCAAGAACTGAAAGGTCGAAATGTTCTCAAAAGAAAAGAAAATGAGTTCCATTTGAGTTTGGGATGTATGTGGTACAGAGAAAGTAATATTAGACTTTTATTTCTACTAGTCTGTTTCTGTGATTATTTAATATTTCCCCCTACTTGTAGATCTGCATGTACTGCTTTGCCTTTTCTAAAAGAGATTTAAAATGCAGAGGAGCTCAGTCCAGTGCCCAATGTGGGTCTCTGACTATCTCCATCCATCGCCAGATGAAGGTTCTATGGTGATATGCAAGATATCCATCAGTGTGACTATAGGATAGGGCCAGTTCAGGCGCCTTCTCCTCTGCTCCCCAAGGAACAAGCTGGGGACATCTCCTTGGACACCTGGGAACCCCTCTAGAGTC
>LOEQ01001961.1:408273-418946 GCA_001685075.1 Bramus lutescens | reverse complement strand
AAATAAATAAATAAATAAATAACATGCAGAGGATCTTTATTACCATTGTACTCTTAAGATTCTTGGGTTTAATTTAATGCAGGCACCATCATGAAAATTTTGTGGGCTATCAAGATGACAACCTATTCCAGGATGAAATGAGATATCTGCGTTCAACATCTGTCCCTGCCCCATACATATCAGTAACTCCTGATGCAAGTCCCAATGTATTCGAAGAGCCAGAGAGCAATATGAAGTCTATGCCACCAAGGTACTTTAGTTATATCTTTCTGAGTGACAAGTGTTTGGTGAAAGAAAGGCTGAACTATAAAAGAATATTCTTGTAGTCCTTTTATACAGCTTTCTGTCTCAGGAGGAACATTGAATCAGCTGTGCTAATTATTAGAGAGATATGAAAAAGTGTGTATATATGAACTTAGTTCTTGATGGGAGGCAGACAACTGGGAGAAAAGATCAACCAATGATACAATGAAAAGATTATATTGAAGCCTATAATTTTGAGTGATACATCAAGTCAGAGGAGGGAAAGTTGACTTTGAGGCAGCACTTAGACCCATGGTAGAAATGACTCAGAACATGAATCACAAATCTTAAACCCCTTGGATCATTGTTTACTGTACCTTCTCATTTAGCTCTATCATTAGCGCCAGACAGACAGCTTCCTGAATAAAATGAAGGATTCAGGTTAACATACTGCACAGGGAAACTTGACTACCACTGAAACTTTGAGAGGAAAAGCATGACAGAAATGCCAGAGTAGCACAGTGTCATTTAAGAAGCTGATAATGTATTAATAAATTGAAGCTAGATGTGTAGAATTGGAGTGCGCTGGCAGCAGTCATGAAGAAGATGGCTGAAGGAGCTATTTTGTGTGAAACAAATCAGTGTGACTTGACTGGATGGATAAAGGTGAGCTTAGATGGCACCTGAACTTCAGGAACTGTGAACATGTTACTTTTCTCAAGAACAACAAATGTGAACCTGTATCATTGGAAAGGAAGAGAGAGAACATGCTTACTCGGATGTGTCATTGTTCTGTACTGTATAGTCACAGCAGTACACTAAACTGATAGATACATTGTTAGTTATACTAGGGCAGACAAAGCCCGGTATGTGCCATCTCTATGGCCACAGCTGCAAATGGCTAAGGTCCCAGGGACTGCTTCCACAGAGCAATCTCTGCCTTACCATGTAAAGTAAAGCCTTGTGTTTTCTCTGGGAGGAATAATGATACATGTGTATCAAGTATGGCTGGAAAAGAAAATCCACACTACTTTATCAGAGGAAGCTGGGAAACAAAACAGTTTCCTTGCTGAAATCAGTTACTGGTTTATCATATAATAAATAAAACAATCTGGAATAAAATTTACCTGAAGGAAGAGAAGAAAATTTCTCTAAGTAATTTATAATAGAAAAATATAATTATGACATAAATTTAATAAAAACAAAAGCTCAAATGTGGGAATCAGATAAGAACCCAAGTGAAGTAAAAACATAAATTGTGGAGCTACAACGACAGACCAAATGTCAAATCAACACTATCCTAAAACTAAGAAATTTGTTAGAAATGTATAGAGCCACTACATTATGAACAAAGGAAAAATTTATGACAGTTACAGTGAGGTGTTTAAATAGAGTAAAGATATTAAGTTACTAAAACTCAGAACAACCAAACAACAAAAGTAGAAATATTTCAAGTATCTGAGCAAAAAAAAGAATCATCTTAAAAAAGGAAAGTTAGATAGAAATCAAACTTTTTATAACAGCTTTTGGATCAGAAAAAAACATTAAATGTTTTCTGAAGTATTAAAACAAATAAAATGTTACCCAAGAAGGGTATCTAGTGTGTCACATATTTGAAGCAGACATGCTTGAAAACAAAAAAACTGATAATACATATGTGGCCGTAGTCTGTTGTTGTTTTTTAAATCCGGTTCTATTACAACCCCAAGATGATTAATAAACTAAGATCAAATAATTAATGAAAACCTTGTTTAAAAGACTCTCTCTCCCTGTCTGTTTCCTCCACTGCCCCTACTCCCTCTCAAATTCATCACCCCTTCTTTAATTATTATTGTTTATCATTTTATATATGCATGTACACATATATGTATACATACATGCGTACATATGCATTTTTATATGCACATGTACGCATATATGTATACATACATGCACACACGTGCAGTTTTATATGCATGTACACATATATGTATGCGTGCATATGCGTTTTATATGCGTATACATACGTGCATACATGTGCATTTTATGTGTGTATGTGCATATATGTATGCATGCATGCATACATGCGCATTTTATGTATGTATGTATGTACATATATATGTATAATGCATACATACGCATCCCACCTGAGACCATTTAATGTTACTTATATGTATATATATTTAAGGATGATCATTTAGGATTGATTTAAATTTCATCTCCATGAAAGTTACATCTTGAAAAGATCAAACCTTGAAAAGACTGTTTCTCCCTCTCCCAGCAGCCACTGATAGCCTACAGCTGTTCATTACCTTGGAGGTAGCCCACAGCTGTCCAATTGTCTCAAAGCCTGCTCAGTAGGAAGGTATTCATGCTGGTACTGTAAAACTACCCAACTACCTGTGACTGAAGAGATCATGGGTCCTACAGGAGAAACCCCTTTTCTAAACCAGTATATTTTCTAACTGTATTCTAAAGACTTATTCTTATACCCACAGATAAGTATAACTCTCACCTTTTATTACACTCTGGTATAGCCATATGGACTTTTGATAGCACACCTTCCCAAGAGGGTAAAACCTAACAATACTCAAGTATCCAAATAACTAATGAAAGTTCATTTTATTTATGTTTACTTTATATATCATTTCTCTGTATTTTCTGTGTTTAGTATTATTCCTGCCTGTTTTTTTCCCCCTTTAATATCTTCAAACATTGAATTTAAGTTAGGAGGCTGGGGAGGTGGCTCAACTGTTAAGAGCGCGGCTGCTCTTACAGAGAACCAGATCCAGTTCCCAGCACCCACCGTGTAGCTCACAACTATCTGTAGCTCCAGTGCTAGTAGATCTCCCACTCTCTTCTGGCCTCTATAGACACAAAGCATACACATGATGTGTATGCGGGCAGGCAAAATATTCATATACGTAAGAAAAATAATCTTTTAAAAGCAAAGAAGTCAGGATCTTTGATACCTTTTCTTTTTCACTTGAAATGCAAAAGATTTAAGAAAAATTTAAGTTTTAAGATACAGTTCTGGCATCAGTCAAAATGTCACATTGTTAGAAAAGATTACATTCCTTCTTTTGAGATTTTATTCTATGTGTGAGTGTTTGCCTAGATGTATGTCTGTGTACCACATGTATTGCATGCTTGCAGAGCCCACGTGGACTTTCAGTGTCTGACCACTGTTATAAAGTCAGCATAATCGCACTTCACTTGCTCTGTTCTCGTGAATGTTTACCATGTTCTTTTATGTCTGCAGTTTGGAGACCAGCCCCATAACCGATACTGACTTGGCTAAGAGGACTGTCTTCCAGCGGTCATACTCGGTTGTCGCTTCTGAATATGACAAGCAGCATTCCATTTTACCTGCACGAGTTAAAGCCATCCCTAGAAGAAGAGTTAACAGTGGAGACACTGGTAGATATAAAAATAGAAAAGAGCTTGAGAGAGCAGGCTGTCAAAAAATTTTTCTCTGCAGATAATTTGTAAAATGTAATACCAACAGGAAAGCGGTGTATTGGTTTTTAGTTTGTGACAGACTGTACTTTTATCTGACCCAGTCATAGACACAGCTACATTTTGTATCTCAGTGAGAATAAGCATTTAGATCAATTTTTATTCAATATATTGAATTTTAAAATCTTTACTTACTAGGTATCTAACCCCCACACATATCGCTGTTATCATTCCCATCCACCAGCCCTTGTAAACAAGCAGATCCAAATGTGCTTCAGCATTTGGTTATTTCTCACCATCCACAGAAGCACATGACGCTTCCAGGCACCATTACCTTGAATAGATTGAATACTTCAGCGATATGAATAACTATGGGTTTCTTACTTTATGTAACCTGGAGTAATTGTAGTTTATAAGAATTTTTTCATTTTATTTTTAGATACTTACTGTATTGCAGAGGCTTACTTCAAACTTGCAGCTCTCTTGTCTCAGCTTTTCAAGTGCATGGATTGAAGGAACATGTTACCATACTGGTTTATGTATTTTAATATTAAAGGTCACCAGAAAAAAATATTACTGAGCACAGTGAAACAATTTGTAGGCTTATTCAATAAATACCTTCGAGTTTATATTGAGACACTACTTTAGTTTTAGTTCCTGTTGCTATGATAAAATAGCTTGACAGAGAGAAATGTACTTTTTATTTATTGGTTGATCAGGCTAGTCACATTATTTCCACAGTCAAGAACAGAGAACAGTGGATTAATCTGTGAATGCTAGTGCTCAGCTTTTTCTCTTCCCTTTTCTTTCAGACCTGGGCCTGGCCTGGTAAATGGTTCTGCTCACATTCAGTGTAGGCCTTTCCATGGAAATTAAGTCACTTAAGGAAATTTCTTTTCTTTTTATTTTATTTTTTAAAAAAGAAAACAAACTTTTTTCATTATACATACTAATCCAAGTTCCCACTCCCTTCCCTCCTCCCATTCCTTCCACATATTCCCCCACCCCACCACCAACCACTCCTCAGAGAGGGGAAGGCACATTGCTTTGTGGAAGGTCCAAGGCCCTCCCTACTATATCTAGGCTGAGCATGGTATCCATCCAAAAAGAATAGGTTCCCAAAAAAGCCAGTACAAGCAGTATGGATAAATCCTGGTGTCACTGCCAGTGTCCCCTCAGTCTGCCCCAGCCATATAACTGTCAGCCACATTCAGAGGAACTAGTTTGGACCTATGCTTGTTCCTTCCCAGTCCAGCTGGTGTTGGTGAGCTCCCATTAGCTCAGGTAGACTGTTTTTAGTGGGTGACCCCATCATGGTCTTGACCTCTTTGCTCATATTCTCACTCCTTCCACTCTTCATCTGGATTTGGGAGCTCAGTCCAGTGCTCCAATGGGGGTCTCTGCCTCTCTTTCCATCACTTGCTGGATGAAGGTTTTATGGTGACATTTAAGATATTCATCAGTCTGACTACAGGGCAAGGCCAGTTTGGGACCCTCTCCTCTATTGCTTAGGGTCTTAGGAATTTCCCTAGAGCTAGGTTTCTTGCTAACCCTATAATAGCTTCCTCAATCAAGGTATCTCTTTCCTTGCTCTCATCTCTGTCTTTCCTCCATCTCCACTCAAGTTCTATGCCCTTAAGTTCTCCTCCTTTTCTCCCCTTTTCCCATCTCTTCCCCTTCTAACCTCCCTTCTCCCTCAACTCCCATGCTCCCAATTTTGTCAGGCCATCTTGTCTATTTCGACTTTTCAGAAGGATCTATATGTGTTTTTCTTAAGGTTCACCTTATTACTAGCTTCTCTAGGATCATAAACTATAGGCTCAATATCCTTTGTTTATAGCTAATATCCACTTATGACTGAGTACGTACCATATGGGAATACCCTCATGGCAGCCTAATCTAGACCATTCCCTATTGAGAGTTCCTTCCCAGGTATTCTTGGATTGGATCAGTTGACAGTTAACACTAAACACTTTTGCTCAGTCTTTTGGGAAATGAAGAACGTGAGGTGTAGATTTCATGCAGAATACAGCTCGTTTGCTATTACAGTGCTGTAGGAAGCATGAATTTTATTCAGGCCCTGGTTCAAAACCTACCTGTTCAACATAATTTCTGAGAAATTATATAGCTCTGAGAAAGTAAGAATTACATAGTTAGAGTTTCTTCCTTACCACTAATAGAAGTTGTTAGGATTTGGGTCATGTGCGGAAACAAAGGATTATCATGTGAATAAGCTAGATATTTTCAATATTTAATACATTCATTATATACTAGCTATGAAAATTACTAATTTTCTTTTCCGTTTTAGAAGTTGGGTCTTCCCTCTTGAGACATCCATCACCTGAACTTTCCCGGCTAATCTCAGCCCACAGCTCTCTTTCCAAAGGAGAGAGAAATTTCCAGTGGCCAGTTTTAGCTTTTGTTATACAGCATCATGATCTAGAAGGGCTTGAAATAGCAATGAAGCAGGCGCTGCGGAAGTCTGCTTGCCGAGTGTTTGCTATGGAGGTACAGTACAATAATAGAGTTATTTTATTTCTTGCACAAGTACATAGCATTCCTATTTAATCAATAAACACATTGGTCAGATTCAAGCCATGGGCCTAATTTAAAAAAAGTGTTCAATCAAAATTTTTAGGTTCATGAATAAATTAATTTAGAATTTAAATTTAATATGCTAAATCTTTATTTCTATACAACATTATTACTTGAATCTGAGGTTATCTTTTAAACCTTTTTTATATTTAGGACATTTCACTAGAATGAAATAACATAATAATCATGTAAAGAAAATGAATGGGACTTTTGAGTTAAAAATTTACCAATAATAGCTTATCAGGCTTCCATTTTATGGAATAATAGTGATGCAGAGTCCCAAGACCTATATATGATAAATGTTTCTTCTTTTTAACATGAATGTAATAGTAATTTATCACACTCACATTTATTGTTAGAAATGATATATTTAAGGAAATAGCTGCTTGTGTAAAACTTGTAAAATATTCTATAGTAGTTTTAAATGTGGGTTAGGAAAAAAATGCCTTGAACAAAATAAATTGATATTATAAAGAATTTTCATTGTATTTTGTAAATAGTATTTTCTTGTTGCTTTTTTGTTATTAAGACCAGAAATGACTATTTCAAATTTAGTGTTTTCAGAAAAATGAGAACCAAGTTTTCTAGCATGTTTTTCTTAATAATAATGATAATAAACCTGCATTTTTTCTCACGTTTCCCTCTATCTTGTCCATCGGTTTACTCAGGCATTCAACTGGCTCCTCTGTAACGTCATCCAGACAACTTCTCTGCATGATATTCTCTGGCACTTTGTAGCAGCACTGACTCCTTCTCCAGTGGAATCGGAGGAAGATGAGGATGAAGAAAATAAAACAAATAAAGAAAACGCAGACCAAGTGAGTTTGTTCTTTTTCATTCCATATTTTCCTTTTTTAATTATATATTTTATTCTTTGGAAGTCTTATACATTTATATAATGTATATTGGCCTTACCCATCTCCTACTACTTCCCTCCAACTACCTCCAGTGCCTCCCCTCCACCTCCTTTCCTGCTTTATGCCCTCTTTGTTGTTGTTGTTGTTGTTAATAACAACCAGAGTCCAATTAGCACCTACCATATGTACATGGGTCTATGACCATAACTCCTTGTTTTTATAGAACCAAGTAGTATGTGTTCTGGTGGAATAGTGTAATGTTTTACATAAAGTCATTGACATTATTTGGCCTGAAAAAAAAACCAACATCAATACAACGACAGTATGAGCAAAGTGTTCATGATATTTGGTGAAAGTTTTCTGTCTGGCAAAGATGCTGACTAAACTGGTTTCTCATTGACTGTCATTATCATAAAACAATCAAGAAGATGTATATTGCTGCAGTATTACAACAGCATCACTATTATATAGGAACCTAAAGCTGCAAAGATTCCCAGTCTAGCCTAGCAGCAAGTAGGATGAGTGTGGTACCCCAAAAATAGGGAACACACTTTAGCAGGACAGTCAGTGTCTAAATGTAAAGCAAAAATGAAAATAACCAGTTTAACTAGGTTGAATGCCTCACCTTGACTGAGTCTAGATGGGCTGCTAGAGAATAAAACATAGTATGTTTCAGAAGAAGATAAGGTAACCTAGAACTTGTATGATGTTCTTACTTAAATAGACATACAAAGTAGCAAAAGCATGTCTGTATTTTACTTGGCTCGTTGACATAGTTCAAAAAATTTGATAAGTACTCATTAGCAACAGAATAAAGAAACAAGTAAATTCATGTTCACTGTGTGGTAACCGCCTCTTGGAGAAAAATTTGGCAAAACTTGTATAAACTCACATTAAAAATTAGTAATTATACTTCTGTGAGCTTTCCTATGTGAATATGTGGCTCACTATAGAGATTGTTTCAAAGAAAGGAAGGAAGGAAACAAACAAGCAAGCAAGAAAGCAAGTGAAATGATTATTCTGATGTAGACAGATGAGTAAACTGTGCTATTTTCATTCACGAGAATACAATCGACCAGAATACTGTATGTTGTATACATAGATAGTAAGTCATGATCCCTGTTACAAATTGTCTGTTAGTGTGTAGTGCACATAAAAAGTCCTGTGAACTAGGAGTACCCAAACTTTAGACATGTATTATTTTTAATAGATAAATATATACAGAAAATACATACATGTACAAATACATACACATACAGATACATGTATACACACATGGATTAAATCTAATATGCAAAGATACTATAGTTGATGTGTATATGGAATGTCCATTTGTTTGAAAATACTACTTGTAACTTACCTTATCAATTTTCTCTCATAGAACTTATGTTTATTTAACTTCTTTATAAAAATTATTCTTTCCAGCATACAAGCTAATAAGCTCATTTTCCATTTATAATTTAGGAGAAGGATACAAGAGTGTGTGAACATCCACTCTCAGATATAGTAATTGCAGGCGAAGCTGCACACCCTTTGCCACATACATTTCACCGTTTACTTCAGACCATCTCTGATCTCATGATGTCCCTCCCCAGTGGCAGTTCATTGCAGCAGATGGCCTTAAGGTAATTTTGCACCAAAATATTTTAATACAAAAAAGATTTTATGGAATATGCAAAGTAGTAAATACTTGAAAGAAATTTTTAAATGGTATGATGCAAAGAATGGAAATACCGATTCTCCTTGGCTTATCTCAAGTTATAACCTTTTTTCTCTTTAGCTAGTATCTGTTTGCCCTTCTTAGGGACCCCAAATGATGCTGTACCCATCCTGCTCTCCTTTCTTTCTTTTATTTCACTGGGACCAAAAGAGAAAATATAAATGAAATCTCAGAAACCAAAACAAAACAGGGGCCATGGGACTTGAAAGTAGATTCTAGTATGTGAGGCCAGTTAAAAACCACCTTAAGTAATATCACATAATTTTAATTTGAAATTTGTTGAGAATTTGACATTAAATTGTTATTTTATATTGATTCAGTGGACTGTAGACATAAATAAATGCTCCATGATATATATAGCAAATAAGCTGATGGAAAGATTGGGTTTCTCATATCCTTAATGGTAAGGCCATTAGAAAACAAGTTTGATTTTTTTTTGGTTTTTTTTTCATTTTTGTTTTTTGGTCATCCTCATAAGTGTAAGAAGTGTTATACCCAGTAATTGTTACAGAATTACCACCCAGATAGCATTGCAAACTCTGTTAGTGCTGATCTTCACAGGAGACTCATTTTTGTTTGTATGGCCTTGACTTCCGTAGCCCCCCTTTTTTAATATTTAAAATAGATAGATTGTCTTTAGAACTTTATTTCTCAAAACAAACAGAAAATGTTTCCATGATTTTATTCTCTGAAAATTTTCAATGTTATTTTTTACTAAAGCATGTACATTTTTCTTGATATATTTAATGCGAAGTGAAGTAGCCTCTTTCAGAACTTTTAGATATTCCTAGAAAATAATTATTTTGTATATTATTTATACGTTTTAGATGCTGGAGCCTCAAGTTCAAGCAGTCCGACCATCAGTTCCTCCACCAGAGCAATGTCTTCCATCACATTAACAATATTCTGTCTAAGTCCGACGATGGGGACAGTGAGGAGAGTTTCAGTATCAGCATACAGTCTGGCTTTGAAGCCATGAGCCAGGTCAGTCACTCGTGTGTCTCTTCTAATAATTAAGAGTGGGGAATGTAGTAAGTGATTCATCCATTTGATTACATTATTTACTATTTAATGCTTATTTTTAAATCATGAAAGATTTTTAATACTATAAATGTTTATATTTCTTTCTGTTAGGAGTTATGTGTAGTTATGTGCTTAAAGGACTTGACCAGCATTGTTGACATAAAAACATCAAGCCGCCCTGCCATGATTGGCAGTTTGACAGATGGCTCCACAGAAACCTTTTGGGAATCAGGAGATGAAGATAAAAACAAAACTAAGAACATCACTATCAACTGTGTAAAAGGAATTAATGCACGTTATGTATCTGTTCATGTGGACAATTCCCGGGATCTTGGGGTAAGAGAGGGAATTTAATTTTTGATTCATTCATTCTTTCATACTGCATACATACACATCCTCATTTCTGAGTTTACAAAAGAAGTGTGTCTTTTGGGACTTCTCCAACCAAACATTTTTATATTCCTCAAATCTAAGAACAGATTTATATGGCTGGAAACACTGGGCTATAAATTCTAAAAGGAGATCTGATCACAAATATACCATGGCTACAACTGAACAAGAATAAGGTCTACCCTTGACTTTTCCACCTCTGTGTGCTTGTTTAAGCAATTTCATTGGCCTAGAATTTCCTTTACAATGTGTTCCCCAGATCCTAAGGCTCAGTAGAGAAATCCTCTTTAGATGATAACTCTGACATAAAAATTACTCCCCATGGGGCTGGAGAGATGGCTCAGAGGTTAAGCGCACTGACTGCTCTTCCGGAGGTCCTGAGTTCAATTCCCAGCAACCACATGGTG
>LOEQ01001961.1:386732-408216 GCA_001685075.1 Bramus lutescens | reverse complement strand
ATGAGATCTGGTGCCCTCTTCTGGCCTGCAGGCATACATAGAGGCTGAACACTGATTACATAATAAATAAGTAAATAAATAGATCTTTTAAAAAAATTACTCCCTTTTTTCCACTGGGTTTTTGGTTATTTTTGTTTTATTCTGTCTGTCTGTTTGCAGTACCCTAATGATATGTTTTGACCCACAGTATACTTAGTTACAGGCTTCTTCTTCACACCCTCAGTCATCAGGGCTAGAGGTGGATAGTCTCTAAACTAATTTAAATAGTCATGGTTTACACTCTTCCTAGCCTAATCTCTCTAATAGAGCATTTCAGCTGATTAAAGCATTCTTCCATAAAAGGCACTGAACAATAGAAAATAATCTTATTTACTTGAGCCAGAAAACAGCATCAGCAGCTAGACTGCCTCTTTTGTCCTAGGTCTTGGGGAAGGAGACTTCTTCGAATTTTTACTTCAAAGTAGATGGTTTTAGTGGATTTCTGTGAACTGTTGCTGATCTGCACCCATTCATTTGCATATTTATTTTTTTGAAAAAATGAAAATAGTGGGGTTTATCTCAACTAACCTGGATGTAAAGCCAACCCATTAGTTCCCTCTACAAGTCATGTACAGTAAACCTACCATCCACACCAAGTGCCAGCTCCTTAGTCCATGCTTCCCTGGTGACAAATAAGAAAAGGGGCCCAAGCTAACATAGCATAAGCTTATTTCCTCTTTAGAAGCAGGATTTTCCCATGGGTATAAGTAATTTATCTTACAAGAAAAAGTCAAGACATTTCTGACTAGCTTTTACTGCTCAGTACAAATTTATCTTTGACTAATAGTACATCTTACACCAGGACATACTTCCCCTCACAGTGATTATTACAATCAAATTGAATTTCTGTGTTTATTAAATAGAGAGAGTTATAACAATCATTGTGGAAGAAAAATCTAGTATATCAGGTAAGGTCTACTTTCCTTTTAAAAGACAGCTATGTTAGAAATATGCTCCTTGAGAAAATATATTGCTTTTTCTCCCAAACTTCCCACCAGTGAGCCTTTGATTTTTTTGTTTTGTTTTGTTTTTTTTTTTTGAGTTACATTGACATAAATAATCCATAGTAAGCAACTCAGCAGGAGTTACTGTTAGTCTATTTTTTGATGTACTTTTTATAAAACTGCTTAACTCTAGTGCCAGGGTGACTGGTCCCCAGAACTGAAACACAGCACATGTACTGTTGAATATTTACATCTTGTGTGAACATGGCCTTCTCTCTCACTTGACAAGTATTTTAAAGGAATAGAATACAACTTACTAGGATGACCTATTGAAAGCCATCCAGTCATCATGACACCCACAAATACCTGTTAGCTAAGTGACCTTTCTTTTTCATGTGCTTCCAAAACAGGGAATATAGCAAGCAGAATTATTAAAAATACTACATGAAGATACAGAATTGAATGATTAGAACCTGGTTAAAGGGAGAAGATCAAATTGAGAAAGCACATATGTTGGAGCCTTCTCCAACAAAGTCAGGTTGGGTATCTGGAAGCAGGCACGAAGTTGTAAAAAACAGAGACAGAAAACATAATACGTCCAGGAGGTCTGTTGGTGAATACCAACCATCCGTGAGTTTATTTCAGAGCCTGCGTATATATAGAAACAACAAAGCACAGCATAGACAGTCGTCAGTATCTAACGACAGGTCTATCCCTGTCCTTGAGCAAGCAGTTGCTACTTCTGTGTGCCCTCAGCTGGCATTCCCCAAGTTTGTCTCTTAGTAGATAATATGGTCTTTCTCAGAGACAAATTGCCCTTTCCCGTGGTCTTAATCAGAACTTTCTCACAGCCGTCAAGGATACAGGCAGAGCAGGCAAGCTTGAACTCAAATGACTTTTTCAAGTCAGAATGGACTCCAAATGGAAACTGAGTCACATGTAAGCTCCCACACATATTAAAATCTAAGCATCTGTAAGAAAGAGATAGCTGGAGTTGTAGGTACTGTGGTTAGTTCGATAAATGGTATGGAGTCAATTAGGACTGACAATACAGCAGAACAATAATGTGCCATTTGTGGGTTGTAAGGCATGATTATAGATCTTCTGAGCAGGAGCATAGTATAACTATTTTGAATTGTCTGTTATAGAATAAAGTTACCTCAATGACCTTCTTAACTGGTAAAGCAGTAGAAGATTTGTGCAGAATAAAGCAGGTAATTGAAATTTTGTCTTTTTTCTTCATCTCTACTTTTACCGTTGAGTTTCAGTATTGGCATGCTATCAAGAGAACATGAAAAATCATTTATTTACAAAATAATAAATTGACAAATAGTCTGTGGACCAAGAACTACCATACCAGTGCTAGATATCTTAGGAGTATTTCATCAAGTGTCTTTGGTAATGAGCCTACAATATTACATTATACCTACAGTCTCCAGTCTCTCATTGCTTTACAAAGACTTGAATGCCTTGAAATTCATCTGATTCACAGTCACCAACTTCATACACCTATATCTTAAGTTAAAATTGGTTGTTAGCCTTAAAAAAATTGAAAAAAAAAAGAAAGCTGGGTTTTGGCTAAGCACCTATATCTAGGTTGAATGTCTGTTTACAAAACAATTCTAGAAACAAGTAAAGCCATATATGTGCACAGGTCCGAGGTTATGGTACAAACTCAAAACTGAGATAACCAAACCCTTTCCAGAGCTGTTCTTCTAGGGTCACTTTGGTACACAAAATTTAATGAGTTTCTTTTATTTCTTTTCTTTTCTCAAATCATATTGAGATTTAGGATGAGAAATGTTCAAATGTTAAAGAATCTGGGGAAATTATCCAAAAAGTAGGGTGCTTTTCCTGCTTCGTCTCTCTAATTTAGAAGTGTTGACGTTACAAATTTAATAGCAAATGTCTAAATAAATCATCTTGAGGTCTCCTGTTCCATTCTTAGGTGTCAAATATAATGAGAGTAATTTTAATTTCATTGAAAGAGTAGTGTCAAAACCCATTTTTCTCTGTATTGGCATTCAATCCTTGATAAAAGACACATATACATCTGAAGTATCAGCACAATGAAAGTGCCTGTTTGTTAGTGGTGTTTAACGTAAGGATGCATAAAGCAGGGCCTCATTGTTTATCTTCTATTGAGAAGCAGTGTAGGTGAATCATGTAAAGTATATAGTTCTGCTCTCATAATTCGTTAGGGGAAACCATATGGTAGTCAGGCCTGTATTAATTCTGAGCTCCTTCACCTCCTGAGACTTTCAACCTCTGTTAACTTCACTTTCTTCTTTATTCTATCTGCTGTAAATAATACTACTTGACCTCACAAAACTTAAATAAGATAATGGGACTAACATGATAATATCTGTGCAGTTGTTTGTTATTCTAGCTTGCCATTACTGATGCTAAGCCTTAGGCAGTGATAAGTGATTCTGCTGTATCAGGTTCCTGTCCTGTTTCTGCTCAACCAGGTCGATTTGGATTCCAGGCATATTGGCTGGGTAACAAGTGAACTCCCAGGAGGTGATAACCACATCATCAAAATTGAATTAAAGGGCCCAGAAAATACATTAAGAGTTCGACAAGTAAAAGTCCTGGGTTGGAAAGATGGTGAAAGCACAAAAATCGCCGGTCAGATCTCAGCCAGTGTGGCTCAGCAAAGGAACTGTGAAGCTGAGACTCTCCGCGTATTCAGACTTATTACATCTCAAGTGAGTGTCCTTACACTATAAATTGACATATATTTTGAGAGTACAACAAATATTGTATTAGAATTTTCTGTCTTCAGATTCAGCCCATTTTCATTTCTCTTAGGCCTTCCCCAGCTGCGTTTGTAGTTTGAGAAAAGTGGTGATAGGGCTTTGTGAAGGAGCGCTGTTAGAGGGGCTCCTCAGAGTCAAGGCTGAGCGTGGCAGCCAGCATCTACTGACCTAGCATCAGGACTTGAGGACAGCCTGGGCTACAGCATGAATTCCAGAACAGCCTGGGCTAGAGTTCTACCCTGTCTCAAAATCATTAATTAATTAAAACTCTTCAGAATTAGAAACCTGGCCAGCTTTCCAAGGGTAATCGCTCTATTAGCTCTTTCTCATGTGGCTGCTTTCTTTGTCAGGTGTTTGGAAAGCTCATCTCTGGCGATGCTGAACCTACACCAGAGCAAGAGGAAAAGGCACTTTTGTCATCACCCGAAGGAGAGGAAAAAGTACACAATGTATTTATTTGTAGCCTAAAATTTTATATCTCATTTTTATTTTCTTACTTTTGGTAAGACAAGTAACTCTTTAGTTACTGTACATTATAATGAGTATGTGGTAACAGTTTATATGTAGCTTATATTTTTATTTGAATTAGAAAGAACAGGAATTATCTGAAAGCATCTCACCTTTTCATATCTGAGCTAGCTGGAGTTTTACAGCTATTTTACATAGAAGCTGCTATGTACTGGTGCTTGCTGGTCATTTTTGGAGTCTTTAAATCACTAAACTCTACCCATTGGTTATCTTCTCCCTCCTCCATTGTATTTGTCCTCTTTGGTCCTCGCTTTACAATTTCCTCAAACAGAAAACAGATTTTTGTCTGCTAAAGTTCATAATATTCTATCTTGCTTCTGTGTCTTCTTGGTTTCTTTCATGTTGTTTGTCTACACATGTTTCTCCTCTCTTTCACTGAATCATAGCTTATAGAACACATACATATTTAATTTGTGTTTGACCCATGTTGTATTTTTACACATGTGTGCAGTAAATTTTCACTGAAATAACTACTCTTTAATGCTTTATGACTTTGTTTTAAAGAGTTACTTTGCCACTTCTGAAATAAAACATTGCACCTAAGGGGAAAGCCTCAACCTTGGGTTACAGTATTCTGTAAAACTCGGCACAGCATGCATGTTGAGCAGAGCAACAGAGCAGATAGCTACCTTGTTCTAGATCTTAAAGGAAAGTGTGATGTTATCTGAAGATATTTTGTGTGTAGATGCTATTAATTAGGTCTTCTAGTTTGCAAAGCAATTACATCAAAATAGAGAGTCTTGTACATTTCTCTTTTTTATTTTCTTAACTGTCATTCAGTAGAATAATCAATGCTATGATCTCTATTTAATGAGTTAGTGATGTATAGGTAGCTTGTTTTCAATAATAATAAAGATTCTAGAGGATGATAGATACGTAGTATAGTATCTCTTTGAGGGTGATGAAAATGATCTCCAGTTAACTCAGGAGATAGGTATACATATCTGTGAATATACCAAAACAATTGAAACTGCTTAGTTCAAAGAGATAAATGGCATATATGCTTTGTTTTGTTTTTTAAATATTTTGTTTAAAAATAAATGCATGAGGAAAGATGTAGACACAACTAAGATGAAAGTAAGTATCTGGAACAGAGTTATGTATACTGTAGGTCATGTATGATAAAGGGCTGCCTCCTAGAAATTTGCTTTCTGTACTAAGTACAGGGCTCTTTTAATTATCCATTTCTTCTTGAGAAAGCTTTAATAGTTCTGTTAGTCTGTTTTGGTTACTGACTTGTTGGCATAAATCATGTACAAATACAGTGTTACTATCTTTTTAGTATCTGTAGTGAAGCTTGTTTATTCCTTGTGTTGACTGTGTCTTCATTCTCTCTTGGGTAGTGTAAAGTGCATTCAGTGTTTTTGAGGAAATAGATTTTAGTTTTATTGTCACTTTTTTCTGTAGAAATCATCTCTTTTATCATTTATTTCCATGTATTTGCTTTGATTTTGAAATCTTCGTCTTTTTCTGATTTTTAAGGGAGTTTGAGACCTTTTGTTTCTCAAATTTTGTTTATTTTATATTCACTTTGTCAAAATGATTTCCTTAAACCTGATCCTTTGCCTTAGTGCAATATACCTCAACTTAAATAAATGCACCTCAGAACACCTGCTTAATTATTTCTCATGACACTCTAAAAGGTCAAATATACGAAGTTTTTTCTAAGGAGTCTTTTGTTTCTATTTTCCTATGTAAAGGCAACATCCGATGCTGATCTGAAAGAACATATGGTTGGAATCATATTCAGCAGGAGTAAACTGACTAACTTACAAAAGCAGGTTAGTTAGCATCTGTTCAGAGTGGTCTTTGTCTGTTAGGTTGTCTGGGGATTTTCAGTCTATAAAATATCCTCGAAATTCATTAAGGCTTTTTAATGTTCCTTTTTCATTGTGGAATACACGTTGTAGAATGTGTATCTGCCTTTTCCTAGAACGGATGACTGCATTGTCATACCTGCATCATGTTGAAGTCATGGTATCACATGCCTGTGACCCCAGCACTTAGAAGGTGGAGGAAGGAAATTTGAGTCTAGTCCAGGCTATGTTGTGAAACAAAATAAACTAAAAGAGAAGAGGGGAGAGCGTTTCTTACAGACGTTAACTCTCCTCTCACTATTCTCTGCCACATCACTTTGTTGGTCCTCTGTTTACCGTAGCTAGGTAGTTGCCAAGTACCTTGGGTAAGTACATTGATTGATTGATTGATTGATTGATTGATTGATTGATTGATTGATTGATTGATTGGAAACAACTATACTATGGTAGCCAGACCTGCCTTAAACTCACAGTCCTCCTCTCTTAGCACCCCAAATGCTGGGAGTGTAGATGGGAGTTTCTACACCTACCTGGGTACATTATTTTATTTTAGTTGTAAATACCCAACTATAACAGATGACATTTTCCTCTCATCTTTTTCAATCAGGAGGGATAGTTCTGAGCAGTTAATAATGCTAACTATGCCATTATTAGTATTTTTAAATATAAGTAGGTAGTGGAGTAAGTCTAGATTTGTACAGGAATGCTAGGTAGCCTAAAATATGCACTACAGAAGACAGACAGAAACCAGGCACAAAGGCACATCTGTGATCTCTCTCCTTGGATGGCAGAGGAAGGAGGGCTTGAATTTAATTCTAGTCTAGGTAGCATAGGGAGACTCATCAAAAACTGGAGAGATAAAATACTGATTTCTTTTTACCCTATTATTTTTGCATAACATTAAATCTTCTTAAAGAGAAAAAACAGCATAAATTTAATTTATATTTTATTTTTTGCTTCGTTAATTTGGCTATTTATATCAGGTGATTTAATTATTGAGATTTTGTAATAGTTTCCCTAGTTTTGCTCCATTGTTTTTAAGATGAGTTAAGAGGATAATATAATTGAGACTGTACTGACAAAAGAGTATTAAGTTAAGCTTTAACTTGCATTCCTTGCATTTCTTGCTTATTCTAGTAATAGTAATAAAACGACAAATAAAATTTTATATTCTTTATGCTGCCTTCGCATAGGTTTGTGCTCACATTGTCCAGGCTATTCGCATGGAAGCCACACGAGTTCGTGAAGAGTGGGAACATGCCATATCCAGCAAGGAAAATGCCAACTCCCAGCCCAGTGATGAAGACGCCTCCTCAGATGCTTACTGCTTCGAGCTGCTCTCCATGGTCCTAGCATTGAGCGGCTCCAATGTTGGCAGGCAATACCTGGCTCAGCAGCTGACTTTACTTCAAGACCTCTTTTCTCTGCTTCACACAGCTTCTCCTAGGGTCCAGAGACAGGTGACCCATCCTTCCACATCCTTCTGTTTCTTCTCTGGTGCTTGACAACTTAAAAACCAGAAGACCTTAAACATGAGCTTTTATTACTTTATGTTTTCTTAGGGATCAGATTTTAACTCTGTGGTTTTTGTTTTTTTTCTGAGACAGAGTTTATCTGTGTATCCCTTGTCGTCCTGGAACTTACTTTATAGACCAGACTGGCCTCAAACTCACAGAGATCTGCCTGCCTCTGCTTGTGTGCTGGGATTAAAAATGTGTGCCACCATGCCTGGCAACTCCTTGTTCTTTATTGCTGAAAATTCTGTTCCAGTTTACTGCTGTAATGTGATAAATAGTATTCTGTATATTGATTAACTTCTTGCCGAGAGACATATTATGTCATTTAATCCAGAACAAAGGTAAAAGACTTATTTTTTCAAGCTTTCTTAGGTGGTCACTACCACTCTGATAATTCAAAAATGTTTAAGTCATATTCTTTCCTTCTCAACATTAAAAGTATAACTTATTAAAAGTATTAAATTATGTTTCTGTTCTTTCCATAGATTTCAAAGCTACAGAATAGGAATGAGGCATATTTTAAATAACTGTAAAGCAGTGTTTAAATGTATTCTTTCAATCTCCTTATCAGGTGACGTCCTTACTAAGACGAGTTTTGCCTGAAGTGACCCCCAGTCGCCTGGCCAGCATCATAGGAGTGAAATCTCTGCCCCCAGCAGACATCAGTGATATCATTCACTCAACTGAGAAAGGAGACTGGAATAAGCTGGGTATCTTGGACATGTTTCTGGGATGCATTGCCAAAGCACTCACTGTCCAGCTCAAAGCCAAGGGGACCACAATTACTGGGACAGCTGGCACCACGGTGGGCAAAGGCGTTACAACAGTCACCCTGCCAATGATTTTCAACTCCAGGTTTGTCATTCCCTCTATTTTAATGGCAAAAAGTTAAAACATAAAAAATTTTACCTGTAGGTAGACTTTCTTTGTACTGCCTGCTCCCAGATAATGACATAGAGACTTCTTAATTAATTATGGAAGCTTGGCTTTAGCTTAGTCTTGTTCCTAACTAGCTCTTAAACCTTTAAATTAACCAGTTTATATTAATCTATGTTCTACCTCGTGGCTTGTTACCTCTGCTTAGTACCACGTGTCCCATAAATACATGGAGACTTATTCTTCCTGGTCTTAGCTTGGCTTGTTTCTAGCCAGCTTTTCTTTCTTTCTCTTTTTTTTTTCTGGTTTTTTTGAAACAGGGTTTCTCTGTAGCTTTGGAGCCTCTCATGGAACTCGCTCTGTAGACCATGCTGGCTTCTAACTCATAGAGATCCAACTGCTTCTACCTCCTGAGTGCTGGGATTAAAGGCATGCACCACCACCACTCAGCTAGCCATCTTTTCTTAATTTAAATTAACCCGTCTACCTTTGCCTCTGGGCTTTTACCTTTCCCTGTTCTTTATACCTCTCTTTCCTTCATACTCTGTGGCAGGCTGTGTGACAGACTGACTCCTGCTGTCCTCCTCTCCTTATCCTTTCTCTCTCCTCCCTCTTTTTCTCTTCTGTTTATTCTCCCTGCCTGGCAGCACGGCCTATCCCTCTGCTGCCTCGTTATTGGCCATTCAGCTCTTTACTAAATCAGTCAGGTGTTTTAGGCAGGCAAAGTAGCACAGCTTCACAGAATTAAACAAATGCAACATAAAATAATGCAGCACATCTTTGCATCATTAAAGAAATATTCCACAGGATAAATGAATGTAACACATGATAAAATAATATTCCACAACAGGCTGTAAGATTAAAATAATGTTTATTAAAGAGCAAAAAAATACAATAGATAAATGTCAGTAACAGTTCACAGAAAAAGTTACAGATGTCAGTGAACAAAGACAAGAGGCCATGGAAATAGAAAGGAAACAACTGCAGGCTGGGGAGATTGCTCTGCCTGGAAAGGACTTGCACCATAAGCATGAGACCCAGTGTTCAAATCCCAAAACTTACAGAAAAGCCAGCTGGGTGTGGACCCGGCCTATTTTCCCAGGGGTAGGAGGCAGAGACAAAGACTTCCCTAAACAAGCTGGAGGACCAGACTAGTGAACAAAACAGTGACCTCCAGATTAATAAGAAGCCCTGTCTTGATAGAAGGTGAGACATGAAGACCCCAGTGTGTCTTGGGCCTATACATGTACCCACACCCACAAGCAAACATATACATGCACACATACCTCACACATACATGTAAATATAATTATTTAAATAACAGAATACATAGAGTGCTTAAGAACATTATGAAAGAATAAACTTTTTTAATTTGTCTTTATTTGATGTACATGAGTGTTTTGCTTGCAAGCATGTGCATGCACCGCATCCCTGCAGTGCTCTTGATGGCCAGAAGAGAGCACTAGCTGTCCTGGAACTGGACTGCAGCTGTGAGCTACCACGCTGCTGCTGGAATCTGAACCTGGATCCCCTACAAGGGCAGCTTTTAACCACTGAGCCCTCTCTCCAGCCCCAGGCATTTTCATCTAATATGGATTTTGAGTGCCAGTCACTAATGCCTCGTATTTTAAACAGGCTTATCCTTTGCCACCAGTTCTCTTTAGAAGTTTATAGACACACACAAAGGTGTATGTGCCAGGATGGTCTGTACTTCTATGCAACAGGAGAAAATTAGAGAGATGATAGAATAATGTAAATTATGTAGCCAACCCGTGACAATAATCAGCTGAAACCAGAACGTTATAAATGTCACTTCCTCCATGTAGACAGTGTGCTTACAGGAACACAAAGTCAATTAAGCAGTGGTTTGCTTACTGATGTAAAGTTACCTTATATCCAGCCACACATTCTTTTGTATTTCCATGTGCACTGGAAACCATTTGTGACCATGGAAGGTACACTGAAATAGTGGTGATCTAGCAGGTTGTTTTCTTAATATTTAATAAAGAGACTTAGGGTAGGTAATATTTTAACTTAAAAAATATATTTCAGTTGCAGGCTGGAGAGATGATTTAGTGATTAAGAGCAATTTTTTGCTTTTGCAAAAGACCAGGGTTCTCTTCACAACACACATGGTAGTTATAAATCCATTTCCAAGGTATTAACACACCCTCTTCTGACTTCTGTGGGCTTCTGCGTACCTCTGTGCACATACATGCATGCTAGCACACATGAAAATAATAAACATGTGATTAACAAAAGAAGATGTCGTAATTAGATAACACCTGTAATGTTAGCACCCATATAAACAAGGAAGGAGATTAGTAACTTCAAGGCTAACATAGGCTTCATAGCAAGACTCCAGTGAGATGGCCCATGTAGAAGCACCTGCCACCAAGCCTCATAACCTGGCATGATTTTCATCCCCCACACAGTGGAAAGCCAACTCTGAAAGTTGTTCTCTCACCTCCACATGTATACTGTGGCATATTTATACATACACACAAAATACATGAATAAAAATGTCACAGAAATAAAAACATTCAACTAATTCAGTCAAACAATTAAAATGCTCTGCTGAAATAATGTTGCTTTCTTTGTAGTTACCTCCGACGTGGTGAAAGTCACTGGTGGATGAAAGGGTCAACTCCTACTCAGATCTCAGAGATCATCATTAAACTTATCAAGGATATGGCTGCAGTAAGTTCCCTTGCTCCTGATGACAGCAGCAGTGAGCTAAGTAGGATTCTGATTGACACAGAAAACAGCTTGCTCTGCTAAATTAACAAAAGTACATTATTAGTATTTAAAGCTTTATTTAAAGACTATATTTAGAATGCTCACTACTATACCGTTGTTCTTATCAGTGGATGGTAAATTTGTTATTAAAATGTGTTCATTTCAAACTCCCAATTAATTTGCCTGAGAAGTTAGGTAAGTTTTCCAGGATCATAAAACAAAATAAAATGCATTCTTCCTAACTTAAGAAAGAATCTATGTTGAAAATCTAAAAACAAATAAAAAAGATTCCCAGAGGTAGACATTTTTTATCCTTTTCAGTTCTAAGTTTTGAACTTTTATATTCTTTACTGATGTATGCACCACTGTCTGAAGGTACTGGCCTAGGGAAATCTGGGTTGTAGGAACAGGGACATACTCCATTGAGAGCTGGCTCCATAAGGTCGCTATGCTCACATTTCACTGTCGTTAGGAGACCCTGTCATTAGGAGAGAGCCGAGAAGGAGACCGATGGAACCAAGGCAGTTTAAAGGAGAATGACCAGTTGTCCACTAACAGACTGCCTGCACGTGGTATGGGAAGTAGACTAAGAGTCTGGGGAGAGCTGATGCTCTTTACTGTGGGCATTTTCTTAGGCTTCATGGCAAATAGGCATTCTCTGGGATGTCTGTTGATGGAAAATGCTTAAGAATGTTTTGATCACCTGAATTCTGTAATAAAGTGTTAGTGCTCATTAAAAATCTATATTGCTAGGGCTGAAAAGATGACTTAACAGTTGAACAAACTGACTGCTCTTGTAGGAGAACCTGTGTTCAGGTCCTAGTGCCCATGTGATGGCTCACAACTGTTTGTCATTCCAACTTCAGGGGAGTCAACATCCTCTGCTGGCCTCCACACACACAATACACATACATATATGCAAGCAAAAGCAAACATTCATTCATATCAAATAAAAAAAATTTTAGTTATGTGTATATGGTGGTAGGGGGATTGTACACAGAAGTACAGCTCCCTGGAGAGACTGGAAGAAGGTGTGAAATCTCCTGGAGCTAGAGTTACAAACTGTGAGCTGCCTGCCATGGGCTATTAGGATTCAAACTCGAGTCCTCTGGAAGTACAGCACTCAGACCATAACCACCAAGACATCATGCCTGCCCCTCAAAATGAATAAACAAACCTTTTTAACACCGAAAAAATCTGCATAGCTGTTCACAGGGTCCTGGGTTGGATTTCCAGCACTGAGGAGAAAGAAATATAGTGCATTTGTAGATTGAACCTATGTATACACTTAGGTTCTAGAACTAGCATCTAAAGCAATTAATTTAGTAATTAATAGGTATATGTTTCACATTAGATATTGAGGTTCTATCACCAAAACTTTGAACTGTAAAAGCTTTATTTGTACCTTTTATTTTTATCCAAATATGAAATAAAATGTTTTGAGCACTATATGTAAACAATGTTCAGACTTAAAATTTTTTATTTACTTTAAAATCATCAAAATAGAAATTAGCAATTGCATTTTCATAAGACTGTAAGGGATTTGTAGTTTTTGCCCCTCTCCAAAAGCTCATGGTCTTACTATAAGTGAATACTCTCTGTGCTGCGGGGTGTTGATATAGAGAAGAGAGTTTACTGGGATGACACTGTGTCCTGCCGATAGGGTCACCTGTCCGAAGCTTGGTCTCGAGTGACGAAAAATGCTATTGCGGAGACCATCATTGCCTTGACCAAGATGGAAGAAGAATTTAGGTCTCCAGTGAGGTGTATCGCAACAACTAGAGTAAGTTTTTATCATTTTGTATTTACTCTGTGTCATTATGTGTGATCCATAAGTCAGCTTTGTCCACATTTATAAATAAATAGGTATTCATCAAAACGGCTGTTATGAATTAAATGTGGTAGTAATCACTGCTCACTATGGTGCTTTTATCAACTTCTGTTATTACTTATGAAGCTGAGGCTATACTGGTTAGAAAAGTCTAAATTACACTGTGTATATCATCTTTCTGCTGACCTATTTACCGTAGCTTACCTCAGTGAATTGAGTAGTAACACTATGCTGTGAGAGACTGGTGACCCTTAAAAGATAAGACTCCCTCCTACACGGTTCTTTCTAATGACAAACCTTAACTCAACTACTAGGTTTGTATGCTTTGTTTTTACAAAACAATCCTTGGGCTTGGAGAAAAACCTCCAAGCAGTTAGAGTACTTGTTACCCTTGTAGAGGATCGGGTTCGGCTCCCATCATCTGTCTACATGGTGGCTCACAACTATTATAACTCCATTTCTGGGGATCTGACACCCACTCCTGACCTTCACAGTCATACAAATGGTGTACATGTATATACATTGCAGGCAGAATACTCAGCACATAAAATAAATGAACATAAAAATTCTTTAATACTTACCAATTTTAGATGGGATTGAACTTTTGAGGAAATAGGGTTACATTCTTTAAATGAGATATCTAATTTTTAACATACCAGGTTTTATGAGGTGATTTAAAGTATTAGAGGACAGTGTGATATCATTAGGAACAGTTTACACTAAAGAAATCTTTTAAATTAATTCTCTAGTCTGTAGAAGATAAGTTATATCTTGTTACAACAGAAAAAGCTAGTTTATGTTACCATGATAATGAGTTTGACACTTAAAAAATTTTTGCAGTTCCCCCCTTTTCTACTACTCATGAATCCTTTCATTCTTCATTTCCTTTTCACTTGTATAGAAAGTTTTTTGTAATTTTTCATTAATCACTGACTATATATCATTCTATGTAAAACTAAGGTTCACTCTTTATATGCCTCAAAAATGTTAAAATGTTTTGTATGCTTGAGTCTGTGTGTCACATACATGCATATTTGAATGATATGTCTGTGCGTGTTTGTGTGCATGTTCGTCTATGTGAGCACAGATGCTTATGTACCTATAGCACATTTGGAGGTCAGAACAGCTCAGGTGTTGGTCTTCACCTTCCACCGGGTTTGAGACAGTCACTTTACTGCTGCAAACAGCAGGCCAGCCGGCCAGCAGGCCTCCTAGTACTCCCTAATCTCTGCTTCTTATCTTGCACAGGAGCTCTGGGATGGCAGGGCAGACATGCACTCTCTCATCCCCAGCCTTTCATGAGTTCCAACAGCTTAAACTTAAACTTGGGGTCTCACATTTGCATAGCCATCTGTCCCAATGTAGCACTAATTCTAGTTGGTCTTAATAATAAAACCCAGAGTCAGATATAGGGGCTAATGCTGAAGATCAGAGAATCTGAAAACCAGCCACTAGAAAGTTCTTACCTCTACTATCAATGTTCAGACAGAAGGGGCGATT
The DNA here is from genome assembly GCA_001685075.1 of Bramus lutescens. Taxonomy (NCBI): domain Eukaryota; kingdom Metazoa; phylum Chordata; class Mammalia; order Rodentia; family Cricetidae; genus Bramus; species Bramus lutescens. Next base: position 393,663 of record LOEQ01001961.1, on the reverse strand, counting down.
CTGTCCTCAGACTGCATATCCAAGACTCCATCTGTCTCCATCAAACCTCAGACTGCACTGATCTCCTATCTCCTCCTACCTTATATTCCTCTCTCCACCCAGCCATATCATTCCTATCTCCACCTCCCTAGTGCTGAGATTAAAGTTGTGGGATCCCAACTGCAGGGATCACCTTTGTGTGAGCTCTGTTTCTCTTTTAAACAGATCCAATTTTATGTAACCCAGGGTGACTTTGAACTAACAGAGATCCCTCTGCCTCATCTCCTGGGATTAAAGGTGTGTGTCGCCACTCCCTGGCCTCTAGCCACTTAGCTCTGCACTCTGATCTTCAAGCAAGCTTTATTTGTTAAAACATAAGCAAAATATCACTATATCCCATCTCCTCCAATTTTTTAGGCAACTTTTCTAAAGTTTTATAGATATTAATTTATGGCAAGTGTACAAAGTAGGTAATTTGAGACAATAGAAATATCTGAAGAATTATTATTATGTAGAATAACTTATTATGTACACAAATACTTATGGAACTCAAAACTAACTACTTACCGTCTCATTGGGAATATAGAGCTTTAGATAGATATGCTAGCTGGAAAAATACACAGTAGACATGTAAAGTAAATATTATTCCTGTAAATGATTGATTTTTGTACATCTTTGATAAAGGACACTTTCATGTCAGGTAGAAAATGGTGGTTCTGTATAGAAATAATCCTCTGCTCAGTTGGTGTCCACTGGGTGCATGTCACATATGCAGTGACATCAGGAAGATGCAGGTACTCCTGAGTGTCTATGCATTCCCAAACTGAGCCACGTTTATTGGCTATTACCTCTGTCAGACAGTGAGTATTTCCTAAGTGTGCTCCCAACATAATCAGTAATGCAGCAGCCTTTCTCCTCAACAGCTCTGGCTTGCTCTCGCATCACTGTGTGTTCTTGATCAGGACCACGTAGATCGCCTCTCATCAGGAAGGTGGATGGGAAAAGATGGGCAACAGAAACAAATGGTAAAGTCGGATTGTTTCCTAAGTACTTTTTCTTTGTAGTTAGTCAGTTTGTAGGTGGGGCTCAGATCAGACTCTTGAAAACATGTCCAGTTTGCCCACGTTCATTTCATAAACGTACTTCACACTTTAGAAATAGGGGTTTATATTTGACTATATAAAAAAAACTTTCTCCTTCTCTGATTCACGTTTATATCAACAAAATTTGTAGCCTGACTGATTTATGCTAAAATGTGATTATTCTTGGGCCTAAACAGGAGAAAAACAGTAAGAGGAACAATGTGACATACCCTCTTTGAAGGGGTAGCTAGAGGAGCCTCAGGACAGCTTCAGTCATTTCAGAGAGGACATGTCATTGCCTTCTCAGCTTTTTCTGATAAATGTTTAAGTTTTTGTGATAAAAGTTTTTTATCATTCATAACATTTAAGTATATAACTGGGATAATATTAAGTCACTAAACAAAGTGCTACATCTTCCTTTCGACACCACATGTACATTAATCTTATTAGATAGTTTCAAGAGATTTTGATAACTCAGAATATACCCGCACTAACTAGTTCTGTTTAACACTCAAATTCTAAAATTTTTACAGATTTTATAATAAAGTCTGTCAGTATCATAAACATTTGTCTGAGGTTTCTTGTAAGTCTAATGTAGCGTGTGAAAATATCTTATTTCAGCCTATGTGTGATAACCATGATGATGGTGAAACTGCAGCTATCATCCTATGCAACATCTGTGGAAATCTGTGTACTGACTGTGACAGATTCCTTCATCTGCACCGCCGAACTAAAACTCATCAAAGACAGGTGGGATTTCTGTCTTCATGCCCAGATAAGTGTCTGGGGCATGAAAAGAACTCTGCAGAAATATGGAAGTAAAGTATGGGAAATGCTCGTTGGAATTTGTGGCCTTAATTGAACTCTCAGTTGTCTTGTTTATTAACTATAACCTGAGCAAATGCTTATCTTTTCCAAGACTTAGTTGGGACCCTAGTTATAAACATGGAGCTGTTACGAAGACTGAAGAGAACACTGGAGATGTTTGGAACTTCTTATAGTGCTTTATAAAGAAAACCATTGCTGAATGATTTAGTTTATGCTTCTACCCAGAAACACAAGCACATTTATCCCTTTTCTATAATGGAACAACAGGTCTTCAAAGAAGAAGAGGAAGCCATAAAGGTTGACCTTCATGAAGGCTGTGGTAGAACGAAGCTGTTTTGGTTGATGGCACTAGCAGATTCTAAAACAATGAAGGCAATGGTGGAATTCCGAGAACACACAGGTAAAGAAGTAAAGATTGAGTCATAACTTAAAAAGGGAAGGATGAACATGTCTACAATGTATAATAAATTAGATGTTACTTAATCTAATGTAAATAGATGCTTACTGATGGCATATGCTTTGGTAGACACAGCCATCTATGTTAGAAAGAGCACCCGACTAAAAGTCATGAAACCCCATTTGTCACTAACACCATGACAAAGCAATCTTATCAAACAAAACATTTAATTGGGGGTTGCTTATAGTTTCAGAGGTTAGTTCATTATCATCATGTGGAGAGCATGTTGGCACATGGTTCTAGAGAAGTTGCTGAGAGCTTTATATCCTGATCCTCAAGCAGGCAGGCAGAGAGAGGGACTGGACCTGGCATGGGCTTTTGAAACTTCAAAGCCCATCCCCAGTAATATATTCCCTCCAACAAGGCCACTCCTCCTAATCCTTCTAATACAGTTCTACTCTCTGCAAAGCATTGAAATACATGAGCCTATGGGGCCTATTCATATTCAAACCACCACAGAGACTTTGGGCAGTCCACTAACCTCTGTACTTTGATTATGTTATATCACCTACATCTTTGTCAGTGAGCCTCCCACTTTAATGAAGACCACAAAAGTGAATTTGCTACTGTGGGTACCACATCTATGTTGTTATCTGCTCAACTGTAAAGTCCTATAACTTTGTGACACTTCTTAGAGTCTCTTGTACATTTAGTGCTTTGGGGGCTTTCCAAGTAGTTCTGTGGTACTAATTAATAAAGATGACTAGACAATGCTTTAAATAATCTTTTATATATGTCTAGTACACTTGAATTTCAAACAGTTTAGATTCTTTTTTGTTTTGTTTTGATTTGGTTTGGTTTGGTTTTTTTGAAACAGTTTTCTCTATACAACAACCCTAGCTGTCCTGGAACTCTCTCTGCAGACTAGTCTGGCCTCGCACTCACAGAAATCCCCCTGCCTTTTCCTCCTGAGTGCTGGGATTAAAGGTGTGCACCACTACCCGGCTTCATTCTATTTTTTTATAAAATAGAATCTTACATATTACAAAGTTAAAGTTACAACAAAGCATGAAAATCTGTGGATTTTAGCACAGCTACCTTCTGCCAGTTGTCCCACTGACACAAATTTTTCTTCTTGGCCTTGGACATGGATCTGAATAAATGAACTCTGTATGAAGGTGACATTCATGCTACAACATAAGCCTCTCCTATAATCTGTCAGTTCTCTATGTTAGTAAGTGGAATGTCAAACCACCCTTGTCTGATGGTCTAGGTGCTCCTTTCCTTTTCCCAGTATGCTCTGCAGTCAATTCTGGAATCGGTGATTGATCCTAAATCTTGTGTGCCTATATGGGAGAATGCTCAATACCTTTGTTTTAAGTAATCTTTATCCTTCTTTAAATATTTCAGCATTTTTAAATTCTTTTTGAAATTGCAGAGTTTCTTGGGTAGATTTTTTTTATATTTTTCAGGTTTATAATCTAGTCATATTTTATACTGTCTGTAATTTTGTTATATAAAATACCGAAAATTGACCCTTTATTCTATGTACTTTGGTTTTTTACTAAAATGTTTGTGTAGTGTTATATATTTTGAGTAAGGGCTTCCCAGATCTGCTCAGTCTACTAACTTTGAGTAGATACATAGTCTGTTTCTTCTGCTAAAAAGGTCAAGTTTCTACTAAAAACCTCTCCAAGTTTATTTTGTTTCAGATATATCTTTAGTTTCTTAGCTCTTTGGTGATTATTTATATTTAAGGTGGCTTACAGCCTTCAGTAACTTAAAGAAATCTAGTTTGCTATTTCAAAATTAGCTATATTGCAATATAAATAGCATGCCTCCATGAAAGATTTTTCTTCTGCTTGACCCTAGGCAAACCCACCACAAGTAGTTCAGAAGCTTGCCGCTTCTGTGGGTCCAGGAGTGGAACGGAGTTATCTGCTGTGGGCAGTGTTTGTTCTGACGCAGACTGCCAGGTAGGTATTAGTTAGAGGTTATGGCATCCTAGAAAGAAAGCAGATAGTCCCACAAAGCATCTTCATTTATTGTAATTAGGAGTTGGAGTTCTGCCTCAGTGCACTTTCTCTTTGTTCCAGCCCAAAGGTGACCTTTTGTGTTGCTTATTCACTCTATCATAAGTATTTAATCTTGTTCTGCAACCAGTTAAAGTATGTAGCCACATGGGCAGAAGAGATGGCTCAGTGGCTGCTCTTGCAGAGAACCCAGTCTTGATTCCCAGCACAGGCCTCCATGGGCAAACACACACACACACAACACACATGCACAGACAGCAGACACACACACACTTACACACATGCACAGACAGCGGGCACACACACATGCACAGACAGCAGACACACATATATACAGACAACAGGCACACACACAGAGAGACAGCAAACACACATACACATACACAAACAACAGGCACATACACATGCACAGACAGCAGACATATACACATATATACAGACAACAGATACGTACACATACATACACAGACAGCAGACACATACACAGACAGTGGGCACACATACATACACACATGCTTAGACATTGGGCTCACCCACATACACACATACACAGGCAGCCGATACACACATGCACAGACATATATACACACATAAGAAGTTATTATATATCTGACCAGAGTTTCTTGCTAATTTATTTGCCTAAAGCAAACTTGTAGTATCTGACTAAATATACTGAATAATATGAATCCTGAATAAATGTGCTCTGGATTGGATGGTATTCAGATTGTGAGAGATAAGTAAGGTGTGATTTTGTTGTTTTGGCTTTTCAACCCCTGTTTCGGCAAAAGAGGCTGGTGACTAGGAGATTTTTACATCAGAACTTTATGGTTCACGCCTGTGTAGGACACCAAATCATAAAGTCGTAGTTCACTTTTTATCAGTGTCTTTTATGTGAAATCAAATCCTTTAATTATATTAAAAGTAAAAACTCCGTTAACCCTAGTTTATATTCAAAGCACAGAATTTTTCTAATAGCTATTTCTTGTAAAGTAGTGCATGCCCTTTGTACTTGTTATAAAGCCATTGCAATTCATCTTCACTAGGAATATGCTAAGATAGCCTGTAGTAAGACTCATCCTTGTGGACATCCATGCGGAGGTGTTAAAAACGAAGAGCACTGTCTGCCCTGTCTGCATGGCTGTGATAAAAGCGCGACCACTCTCAAGCAGGATGCTGACGACATGTGCATGATCTGCTTCACTGAGGCGCTCTCTGCAGCCCCGGCCATTCAGGTTGTCTCAGCTTTTAAATGGGCCTGAATTTCAGCAGGAGGATGTACAAACGTGTTTCTGAAATATAAAGATTATCAGAACTTTCTTTGGGTTTGCCAAGGAAAAGTGTCCTGTAAATATATATTCATTAATATATGTTGAGAGGACATTCTTTTACGTCATGTTCTGCTTCCATCTACGGGTCCACCTATTACTTGATGATTTTTGTGAGCCTGTGTGTGAAATGATATGAAAGGAAAAATGACTGGAGTTTCAAATAGCTAAGCTGGTCTTAATTTCAGACAATATTAGTATTAGCTAGTCTGTATTTAGTGATATGTAATTTAGTACATAATAGAAGTTAGCACTGTATTTGCTAAATAAGAGCTTTAACTTTTTACTTTTATGTGTATATTGGATTTCTATAATTAATTCTAAGATAATATTCTCAACAAAATTTTAACTCATTAAATTAGTAGTTTCTTTCATCTATATGATAGCTATATGATACATAGTTTCATATTTCCCTGACCTAACCTACGTTACATATGTGGTTCTTACTTTAGTGGCATTAATGCATTATTAAAAGTTATAAGTTGAAATCCTAGTCAATAATTCCCCGTAAAGTCCTAAGATCTCTCAGTGCTAAAGTGCCTGGTTTTTCTCTTGCTGCCTTCGCACAGCTCTCCCACACTGGAGAGTCTCCCTGTTACTTGAGTGTTGTCATAACTGCATCTGCTTACGTCCTTCTGGTCCTTTCTTTAAGCTGGACTGCAGTCACGTATTCCACTTGCAGTGCTGTCGGCGAGTTTTGGAAAACAGATGGCTTGGTCCAAGGATAACATTTGGATTCATATCGTGTCCCATTTGCAAGGTGTGGAAGTAACCTGAACGTGCTTACTTATGTTTTATTTCTTCTCATATTTGGTTTCATCTCAGATAGCTACCAGGTGTTTTTTCCTGTTCCTGTTTTCTGTCCCCCCAGGCTCTATTATTTTCTGTCTGCATCCAAGTAGAACCTGAAATAAAAATATAAGATCTCTCTAGAGTAGTTATGGGTTACTAGGGATATACTTCATTGTTAAACTGTTTTCTTATCATTTAGACCTTAGGGAGGTGGCAGTTATTCTCATTGAATTGTCAGGTAAAAGCTGCCTAAATTTACTATAATATAATATAATTATATAATATATAATATATGACAGGAGAAATGTTACTTTAAGCATCATTATGTATTATTGGTGAATACATCACTGTTCAGACCTACTGAGACTTACGTCATGTGACATGGTTGTCAGTGACTAACAGGAAAAGGACCCTCTGGTGCTTGCAAGACATGGAGGGGGGAGGACCTTGGACGCCCCACAGGGCAAGGAACCCGGATTGATCTCTGGATTGGAG
>LOEQ01001961.1:334939-363735 GCA_001685075.1 Bramus lutescens | reverse complement strand
CCCGGAGGCAGCGGGGTCCGCGCATCTCCCAGCCGAGAGGTGAGAGCGCTAGGCGCTTTGTTGCTAATGGTGTCTGTTTTAGTGGCCCAGGTGGTTTACTTATTTTTTTTTCTTACGTGAAAAGGGTAACTTTTAAAATTTCTCTGAGCTCTTTAGAAAACTATCTGTAACTGCACTCTAACCCAGTCCGGGTTATGTTTACCCACCCCCGGTAAGGTCCGTCTGTATGTCCCCTCCTGGTTATTTGTATCTCCACTGTGCTCACAGTTCTGAGAGTCTCTCTCCTATCGTTCAGTTCTTGTATTTTAGCCAAAGAATGTGTTAGGTTTCCTTCTATCCAAAGCAAAACAGGACGTACTGGAAATTATGCCCGACCAGACTTTCAAAGCTTAAGTACAAATGGGGTCTTTAATTACTTCACGCCCAGTATATGTAAAGTGTCTGAGACACCGAGAAAACTTTGACCCTTTGTTGCGGTTTGTGGAAATGTTTGTTTGGCTCACTAATTCCAGGTGTTGCTCAACTAGTTTGTAGGTTTCCTTCATTAGGTTGCTTCTTTGGCATTTGACACAAATACCAGCAGACGTTCCTACCACCGTGGTTGTATTTACTGGGTTCCTGAAACATTACAGTAAATCAAAACCACCAAAGTCCAGGTTTTCCGTGCTAGAAAATCTCACTGACACTTAGTGTCCTGTTTTGGTACACCACACTCCTTACTCCAGTTCAGACATAGAAGGCACTTTCTCTTGGACAAGAAGCAAGCAGTATAAAGCTCAATGCCGTAAATTAGTTTATATTAGCGAATGCTCTGAATTGTTCAACTGTCTGTATAGCAGAGCTTCGTGTGTAGATAGTTAAAATAAAAAGCATTGGAAGTTTTCAACTAAAAAGGCCAACTTTGAAAAATGATATTTCAAACTTCTTTAGGTGTTCATTCACTAATGTTGTTTTCATGCCTAAATGAGAATAGTGCATAGGACATTTTAGCAATTGGCCTTTTATTTTTGTATTGCTTCATAAGATTTTGACATCAATTTCATAATGCCTTTGACAGTCCATAGACTTTTAGCTATTCATAAACTACTAAGTACTAAATACATACTTTGGTGATCTATGTATTCCATTTATATTTCGATCAAGGACAGTATTTAGAATACTGTTCCCTGGTGATGGGTAATTGTATATTGTCCTTTCTGACTCCCGCCCAGACATGGAGCTGTGCTGAAATACACTTCATTTAGACCAGCACTGTGTTGGGAGGCAGAAGCAGTGGATCTCTGATTTTAAGGCCAGCCAGGATTACAGGGCAAGGCCCTGCTTCAAATAAAAACTGTAGAATCTTAGGATTACATTATTGTAAGGCTGTCATTTTTGTTAGTTTTGGTTTTGAATCTGTATACATGACAGGAAAATGAACTATTGCTGCTCCAAGTTCTGGCTTGGGAAGATTTCTGCAGAAGCAGCGGAGCATCCTGTGTGGACAGAGGAACACTTGTTTCATTCTTCTCTGAATCTCCGCAGCTCAAGTTCTGAGTAGATTTGGGAAATAAGAAAGTCCTTATAAGTTAATAAGTTATCAAATTCTGTTTCTTTGACCCAAATTAAAATGCTAAAATTAAAATTAAACCTTCAGGGTAAGTTAAAGTGGGAAAATGGGTCATAATGACAGGCTAACCTCTAGTGCAACATGTTTATTAGTGGGGGTGATTGTTTTTAAGTTGGCCCTGTAGATTATTCTAACCTTTCTCTGAACACACTTACAAAATTTATTTTTAGATTCATAAATAAGTTAGTCTTCCATAAAGCCATCTTGTCACCTCTGTCATTTTGTTTTCTGGATTCTCTTTCTACTCACGAATAAGCTGTTTTTGTGCGTGTGCATATAGTCAGGTGCAGGAACACTGAGGAACAGACAGTTCTTGTGTTACAGTTATGGACGGCTGCACTGACGTGATGTAAGATCATGCCCTCTGCCATTCTGTTTGCTCTCCAGCCCACAGTCCTCCTTCACAGAGTTTGCAGCAGCTAGAAGAGAAAGTCTGAACATATGGACATCCTTCATTGCACAGAGGATTAAGAAAGTCATATGTGCTGTTTGTTACAAGTTAGCTGGAGTCACAATCCCTGTGAGTCCTATTTGGACCAGTGCCTTGTCAGAACTGCTATCTAGAAGCAAAGCACTGTAGGTTGAGACCAAGTAATAGTACTAACAAGTGGTCCGTGTTAGTGGAGCTCTTTCCGGAGTTTCTGTATACCACTACTCCCTGGCCCCTTATTTGAAAGTTAAATTGTTCTTCGTATTGGGCGGGGATGGGAGCCTCACTTTTTTCTACTGAATTATGTAATGGCTTTCCTACTGTATTGGTTTTTTTTTTTTAAAGAGATCAATTGGCTCTCCTTTCAAAAGCTCTAATATTTCATTCCTCATAAGAGCCCTGAATCTTTTACAGCGCCTGACAGTTTTGAAATTTATCCATAACCATAGAATTATTTAGAAGTGGAGCTAAGATTTAAACCTAGGGAGCCAAGACCAAAAAGCAAATAGAATGAAGTGGGTAAAAATACCCAGAAAAAACATGGAGGTATCATCCAGAAAAAAAAAAAAAAGAAAGAAAGGTAAGACAGGAAAGCAGAGTGGCAGAAATGTGTTGGGGGAGGAAACAACATTCCAGCTGAAACTACGCATAGTCAAGGTAGACTGCTTTAGTTAATTAATCTGTTTTATGCCGCTACAGGTTGAGTTCAGGCCTGGAGTATAAGACAAGGGCTTTAACACTGGACTGTACTCAGGCTGGAGAGATGGCTCAGAGGTCAGGAGCACTGGGTGCTCTTCCAGAGGTCCTGAGTTTAATTCCCAGCAACCACATGGTGGCTCACAACCATCTATAACAAGATCTGGTGCCCTCTTCTGGTGTGCAAGCATACATGGAGACAGAACACTATATACATAGTTTAAAAATATTTTAAAAATTGGACTGTACTCTGAGCCCAGGTTTACTTTACATCAAATAGAGGTTGGATGTGTGTGGCAGTAATAGCCTTTGTCATGTCACAGGCCGTTAGTGCTGATATCTGGACTGCTTGCCTTTCATCCTTTCTAGAGCTTCATGGGGACCGTGATCCACCTCAGATTTAAAAACGCAAATATAGTCATCCTTGGGTGACCGACGAATTTGGAAAGTACCACTATAGGCTCTTTTATAGTCACTTTAAGTAGTGGACTACAACTCTTGAATTCGAATTTTGTGGTTTTCTTAGGTCATAAGTAGTGTTTAAATGTAAGTATTGGAAATCACCTCACGAATGTTCATCTCCACCAGCAATTTTCATTGTATTTTTATATTCTCCTCGGATTGTTGGTTCAGTTCTTTGTGCATTTTTCTATTTAACCATCCAAATACAAATATGTCTCAGTGATAGAAAATGAATTTGTGATTAAAAGTTAAATAAGACTGGGAAAAATATTGGATTTTTCTAAATAGGATGAAACGAGGAGGAAGAGATAGTGACCTTGATTCACCTGAAGAAGGCACTGCAGAGAAACCTAAGAAACTGAGGACTGCACATGAACGTTCTCAACCTTGTGATTGGGGTAACCTTCTGCAGGACATTATCCTCCAAGTTTTTAAGTATTTGCCTCTTCTTGACCGGGCCCATGCTTCACAAGTGTGCCGGAACTGGAATCAGGTATTTCACATGCCTGACTTGTGGAGATGTTTTGAATTTGAACTGAATCAGCCAGCTACATCTTACTTGAAAGCTACACATCCCGAGCTGATCAAACAGATTATTAAAAGGCATTCAAACCATCTACAGTATGTCAGCTTCAAGGTAATGCTTTCACTGCTTCTGTTAAAAAATAAAAGCGTTTTAATGGCTTTAATGTCCTAACCAATATAGCTTCTTATGTCTTTAAAATATTTGACTTTTCAGATAAAGCGTTTTAAGTTTTAAAATTATTGCAAACCTTAGAAGCCATTGAAAATAATTTTTAATATTAGCTGGAACTAAAATACACCTTTGCAATTAATTACTTAAATGAGCAAAAGCAGCCACTAAGTAAACATAAGTTGACTAAGTTTTAAGTTAACAGTGCATGATTGGCAACAAACTCGAGGAAAGACAAAACATACAACAAACGTAAGACAGTGGTTCTCAGCCTCTGAGTTGAGACCTCTTTGGGGGTCCCATATCAGATACATACATTACAGTTCATAACATTGAAGTGGCAGTGAAATAGTTTTCCGGTTGGGGGGTCACCACAACATGAGGACCTGTTAGAGTGTGGCAGCATTAAGAAGGCTGAGAACCATTGCATTAGGGGATGATTACTGAGCAGCATTTACTTGCTGTTTTTGTCTACTAGTGAGTATTGCTTTTGTTTCATTTTTGTTTTTGAGGCAGCCTTGGCTGTCCTGGAACTCACTTTGTAGACCAGACTGGCCTCGAACTCAGAGATCCATCTGCCTCTGCCTCAGGAGTGCTGGGGTTAAGGACGTGTGTCACCACCACCCATCCAGTGTTTCTTATTCTGATGCATTTTTATCTTAAAAAAAAACCTTTAAACATGGTATAGGAACTAACTAGTGTGAGTATATTTTAGAGGAAAACAAGAGGATTCATGGAAAATGTAAGAGCTGTTTGCTTCATTTTAGTGTTACAGGGGACATGTGAGAACCCATGTAAGGGTGTAATGAGTAAAGGAATCTGGATTGTGAGATCTGAAGAGTATTATATGAAATCATAGTAGTGTGTGTGAGAACAAGGGTTTAGCAAGTTGTATTTTGAGATGAATAAAGAAATACGGGATGTTTGCAGAATCCTTGACACTATAGATTCTTTTTCTTTAACAACTGATAATTATTGTTAAAAGATGAAAGTGCCAAGCATGGTGACTCGCACATGTATCTCACACATGGGGAGTCTGAGGCAAGAGAATCAAAAATCGGAGGCCTCTCTGGGCTATATATAGTAAGGCCTTCTGTCTTAAAAATGTTAAAAACAAAACCTAAAAAGCTATAGTAAAAGCATGGAATTGCCTGATTTGCCCGTTTCCTGTTTACTAAAGGGGCCAGGTTAAATCTGTACTAACTGTGGTCTTAACCTAGACTTTCATGCTGTCTCTAAATGCTGTCTGTCTTCCTTGTAAGAACTTGGTGGTAATATAAGTGATTGCACAGACTGGTCATACTAGGTTAGGTAGGATTGCCAATTATAGCGAAAAAAAAAAATAACAGAATACCTGTTAAGACCATCCTGGGCTATGTAGTGAGTTTACGACTAACCAGAGATATTTAGCAAGACCCTATTTCAAGAGGAAAAAAAAAAAAGATGCCTTTTAATTTCAAGTTTACTAGACTTCATTGATAATTTTTAGTGTAGATGCATCCCAGACAATGGGACACACTTACTGATACAAATTATTTTTTTGTTTGCCTAAAATTCCAATTGGGTGTGTTGTTTGTTTGACGTGGGATAGGATTCAAGTAAACAAAAGTGAGGACCTCCTCACCACCCCTCCAGAGAGGAAACCTGAAGTACTTTCCCTTGGGGTTTAGTCATCCCTGAGATGCCTTAGAGTGTTTTAATGGCAGCTACGTGGACAGAGGAGCTAGAGATCGGAAAGATGGTTCTGTATAGTAGGTTAGTTGGGTTCTTGGAGTTTAGCTTACAGCCTCTTAGAGTGCTGTGACAGCTCAGGTATACCCAACTTACAGAGCTCACAAAGCCATCTGTGCTAAGTTTAACGTTTTTGTTAGGGATGTATTTGTCTGAGGGAGTAACTTCTAATGTAGAAAGCAGGCACACTGCAGGGATTATCCTGACCTGATAAGAGTTAAGTGGACACTGTAGGCTGAAGAGAACTTAGTCAGGGTTATTAGTCCAGCAATGCTCCTCAGACTGCTCAGTTACTCACCAAGGGGGTGTCAAGGCAGAGCTCGGCAGTCCCACTATGTAATTCAGACGGTTTGGTTTAGGCATAAGAATTTGCATGTCTCCAGTACTCGGGTGATTTTCATGTGGTCGGGGAACCACATTTTGAGAACTATAATTGGTACATTACTTTCAAAGACTATGGCATTGAAGAGCACCTTTGGGATGCAGTAAAACACACAAATTTATTTGGAAATAAAAGTAATGTATTTAACATGTTTAGTCTAGAAAAAAAAACCCTAACTTTTACCCCTTCCATGTGTTTGGTCATATTATCCTTTTCTTCAAGAAATACCTAAACACAATAAATATGAACAGCTGCTTCTATTTTGGTTCCGTTTATTTTGTGCTTGTTTAGTTGGACACCCTTGTTTTACTCTAATGAATCTTTCTATTCAAAACACTAAAGAATTTCAGGTTGTATGGTTAATTTAAAAATTCTCAGTGACATTAGTTTCTTCAGGTGACCTGAAACAGTTCATTGCAGACACTGTTTACATGTGTTGTTTAATTTAATCAAGTACAAATTATTAAAGACAAAATTGATACATTTTGTACAGTTACTTTGAAATGAATCAACTTAGTCTTTTAGTTCAGCACTGAATAAATAAATATACATATGAATTATAGTGAACTCTTGTGAAAATTATAATAGCTATATGTCTTGCTTTTAGAAAAGTAAGCTATTCAAAGAGAATGTGGCTATTCCATGAGTAAGACATGTTTCCTTTCTAAGGTGGACAGCAGCAAAGAATCGGCTGAAGCAGCTTGTGATATATTATCACAGCTTGTGAACTGCTCTTTAAAGACACTTGGACTCATTTCAACTGCTCGGCCAAGCTTTATGGATCTACCAAAGGTATCTGCTGCCTCTGTCTTATTCCCTTTCGCAGAGGATTCCAGTGAAAGCCCCAGCATTGTTGGTATTGACAGTGAAAGGGGAGCAAAGCAGTATGTGTAATGGAATCTGGCTACTGTTTACAGTGTTGAAAAATAGTATTTAGAATACGCTTTTAAAGAGTTTTTAATCAGAGGTGGTGGCAAGCAGATCTCTGTGAGTTGAGGCCAGCCTGGTCTTCAGAGCAAGTTCCATGACAGCTAGTACTACTACACAAAGAAATCCTGTCTCAAAAATCCAAAACAAAACAATTTTTTTTTCATATTGTATGAGTGTTATATTTGCAAGTAAGTATGTGCATGTCATGTGTGTCTGATGTCTGAGAATGCCAGAAGAGGTTGTCAGATCCCCTAGAACCTGGAATTGCAAGCAGTTAGGCTACCTGTGGGTAATGGTAACCAAACCTAGGTCCTTTGCAAGAGCAGCAAGTACTTTTTAACTGCTGAGCCATCCCTCCAGCAGCAGTAAAACATGCTATCAAGCATTACTTTGTTCTTCATTGGTACAGCTAAAGAATAAGTGAGTTTATAGAATTGTCCAGCTAGTGAAAGTGCTAAAAGATGTGAAATAGACTAATAACCCTGCCTAAACCAAAGAGAACCATGAACGCTTCTTCCTGAGCCTTAGAACAGGTTGTTGAAATTAAAAGTCAAAAGTAGAGAATGCTAGTATTGAGCAAGTAGGGCCTGCTTATTATGTACATTCTTCTGGTAAATGTAATGAAAAGAGTATTTTTGAGGAAAGTTAATGTCAGCATACCTTGAACTGTCTTACAGATTTTATTTTAGACCGTTTATTCTTAGGATTTAGCTGTTTGTGTTAGTCTTATACATAATCAAAGACTAGTCTCTACTATACAACTGTTCTTTTTAAAACTTTTTTTTAACATAAAGGGGTGTGTGTGTGTGTGATGTGTAACTCGGGACAGGGTCTCATTTGGTAAGCCTCGCTAGCTAGGATTAAAGGCATGCACCAACTTGGGTTGTCAGGCTTGTGATCTTACCAGTTGAGCTATCTTAGCCCACAACTCTTCTCTTTGAGACAGAAAAATTATCAGAATACCTCCTGAGAAAGGCCAGTTGATAAAAGCTGCAGTCTAGTTTGCTAATGCTCAGTAAGTTAGTATCCAATAATTGTGTGTGTGTGTGTGTGTGTGTTTGTGACTGAGAATTATACCTAGGGCCTTACCACTGTCCTGCCACTGAGCTGCATACTCAGACCAGCTGTCAGCAATAATTTGAAGAAGGTTTTTTTTTTAAAGTATACCACAAAGTATATTTATATTTTTTTAAAGTATACCACAAAGTATACATATATGTAGGTTAAAAAAAAGACTAATTTTAGTTTTATGTGTATGATTGTAAGGATGGGTGCCATTTATGTGCCTAGTACCCATGGAGATCAGAGAACACATCAGGTCCCAAGAACTGGAGTTGCACACAGTTGTGAACTGCCATGTGGGGCTGGGAACTGAACCTGGGTCCTCTGGAAGAACAGCTAATGCTCTTAAACCGATGAACCATTTTTCCAGCACCAAAATATGTAGACTCATCTCACAGTTCATTTTGCTAGAGTGCTTCAGGAATATTAAATGTGAATTGTAACTCTAGGTGACTGTTGCAATTGAATAACAGAACCAAATGAAATATTGTGATTTCAAAACCTCTGTTTGATTTTAAGTTTCATTAATTTTGTATGTTTTAAGATGGAATTTTTCTCATGAGTAAAAAAGGAAAATGAGACTCTGACTAACATTTAAGATTCTTAAGTACCTCAGTCAAGTCCCAGTAACTTGGATCTAGCTGTGCATAGATTTCGGAATCTTACTCCTGTTCTAAATGTGGTTGAAGCCAAGTCTTCTGCGGACAGTCCAGAGGCTACCCAAGGGCCTTGTGTTAGGAAATGAATTACTGTGTAGTGCCATCTGCTTCAGGCTCAAGGGAAAGGAAATGCTCTGAGTTGATATTTTACATACCTGCCATACTATATTTTTGAAATTGTGGTAAATATAAAATAAACCACATTATAAAGCATGTTAAATATAATTTGAATTTTTTATTATCTGGGACTCTCAGTTTACATATTTGTAGTGCTAATTTAAGAAATGTTGATGTAGCTGGAACTGCCTCAAATGCTCATTGTCCTTTTTGCCGTTTTTTTTTTTCTTTTTCTTTCCTTTCTTTTTTTTGTAGAAAGGATTGAAATAAGGTGTTCCTATACTTTGGCTATCGTGAACAGAAGAGAAAATAGAAGAATATATGTGATCATAGCTAAATCAGGACAATGAGGAAAGAAGTTAGCATGCAGCCATGGGCTTGCTAATAAAGAACTGTGATCGTGGAAGATGTAGTTGAGTTTGACATGAAGATACTGTGATGTTAATGCATAAGTTATTTAACCAAAAATTTCGGAAATCAGTTGTTTAGATGCAGAAAGGCAGAAAGCAAGTTAAGGATTGTGGCCAAGGAGGTAGTATTTCCTTGTTCTTCATTGTCTGTTAGCATGGCTCCGTCCTCTGACACTGCTGTGGAGATTCTGTTAAGGTAGGTTCAGGGTGAGGTTGGTTCTATAGACATGGGTTGTATTGGTCTTTTTTTCTTTTCCCTAAGTATTTGCCTATTGATTATAGCTTATTTTAGCTCTGATTCTCAAAGTCATATACTTTAAATGTGCTGTAATCCTTGTTTTCTTAAGAATTTTTTTTTGATCAGGTAGGTCTCTGTTCATTGTATATAAGAAGTTAAAGGATATCCTATATTTATAAGTAAAATACATTAAAATCAGGTCTTGAGAATGTTAGATACAGTGTTTTGAGAGGGTTATAAATTTGGAGTTTTTAAATGATTCTTGCTTATTTTTGTATGTGCTTCATGGTCCAGCTGAGTTAGAACTTTGAGTTGATTGACCTCAGTCTTGATGATTGTACCACTAATTTCTGTTTTTGTTCTTTCCTGTGTAGTGCAGTGTACAGGACATTAGCTTCCAAATACGGTGACATGTTGGAGGGAGACTCTTAGTCTGGTTCCAGATCCTTTTGCTCTCACTGAAGTTGCTGTGATTTAGAAATGCTCTGAGGCCTACAGTGACATTTTCTCCCACAGGTCCAAAGGTTCTTCTCAGAGATGGAAATTAGTCTCCCTGACTATGCTTTGGTTACTTCATTCAGGGTGCTGCCCTTTAACGGTTCTGAAATTCTTCATTCAGTACAGAGCGCCATGCCTAGCGTAAGGAAACCTTGTAAGATGCCATTGCTAATGAACTGAACCAGTGTTTTAATCTTTTGTCTTTCAGTCTCACTTTATCTCTGCACTGACAGTTGTGTTTGTAAACTCCAAATCCCTCTCCTCACTTAAGATAGATGACACCCCAGTAGATGATCCGTCCCTTAAAGTGCTAGTGGCCAACAACAGTGACACACTCAAACTGCTAAAAATGAGCAGCTGTCCTCATGTCTCTCCAGCAGGTATGTCATGTCTTTTTCAGACATATTTTAGTAAACTATATTGCTTTTCAAATTAAGAAAATTGTTTAATAATTCTGTCAATGAGCTTGTAAATGAATTAACTATATCTTCCTTCACATGAAAAATATTCAGTGTCCTAATAAAAATAGGACAGTATCTGCAGCAGTCCACATAGACTGACTTTCATTCTATTTTCTAATTGTTTATGTGGCAAATTGAGTACAGTATGTGCTAGAAAATGGATGAAATGAGAAAGGGGGGAGTTTTTTAGCCACTTTTTGCTGGGGCAGAATATCTGATAAGCAGCTTAAGGATGAACGAAGAGTCTAATTTTGCTCCTAGTTGGAGGGTGCTTGTCAGTCTGGTGAGGAGGGTGTGGTGCAGGAGCATGAAGTAACTGGTCTCATTGCCTCATCTACAGTTTGGAAGCATAGGTGAAATGGGGCCTGTCTGTAAGACCTCAGGCCTTACCCCAGTGACTCATTTCCTCCAACCAGGCTCCGGTCCTGAAAGTTCCACAGCCTTCCAAACCAGCACTAACAGCTGGGGACCAAATGTTCTATCTAACTTGAGTTTCTGAGAGACATTTCACATTGAAACCACAAGGCAACACTGTATCGTCTGCTTCTTGCTAACTGTACTTAAGCTCCAGGGGATTGGGCCAGAATAGTCTCAGATTCCCACTAGTAGTGGAGAAGAGGTGTAAGGAAGTCTGAATGCCTTTCTGAGAGAATGCTCTTTAAAACTTAGATGCATTGTCCATTTTGAGGTTGTTTAAATCACAAGTGATTTGTACCGAAAAGTAAGTGTAAATATGATTTTCATACTTGATGCTTCATTGTTGACTTCTCCCACTTTTGAAATCCCTCCCTGCCTGTATCTATGTTGTTCAGCAAAGTCTTTCTGTGTTTGTTTTACTTTCTTGCCATAAAAAAAGGTTTGAATTCCCCCAAAGACAAGACTCACTGTTGAATAGAGAACACTTGGTTTCTCCAAGACCACCCACAAGGAGTGAGGGTCTTAGTGATAGGCATAGCTAGGCCTACTGTTGTGTTTACTTACTTGTCTCAGTCTCTCTCGATAATCACTGAAAACATTACAAAATAGAAACTAAGGAGAGACTAATAGGCTTTGGCAACTATTTTCTGTGTGACCTTGATTACATTTTATTGTCTGCTATGAGCCTGAGAGCCATCTTCTGTAGTTTTATAGTGTTCAAGGTCCTTTGTATCCTGACCTCTGCCTAGCTTGTTTGTTCTTTACTCACAGGTCCTATGGGCTGTGAGCACTGAGGAGCTGGAGTTACTTGTTTTGACCTTCCCAGTGTAGTCAATACACTGTCTTGTAAAACAGTCTTTAAAAATTGTTTTACCTACTCATTAATATATCATCATCATAAAACTTTTATTGAAAAAGGATTTGTGAACCATATAATTTACAATTCATGTAAAACAGACAATTATTGACCTTTAATATGGTGACTAGTAGTGTATACATCATCATCACTATGAATCTTAGAATATTGTCATTATGACCTAAAAGAAGTCTGGCTGTCACACCCTAAAAACCCAGCTACCCCATCCTACCCAGTCCTAGGCATCCACTATTGCATTTTCTTTTTCTGCAATTTGTCTAAACTGGGTAGTTCCTATTCATGGAATTGTATCATGTGTGTCTGTCTGACTGTCTTTCTCGTTTCTGTTACTTAGCATGTTTTCAAGGTTGTTTGTACTATATAATTGATTAGAATTTCATTATTGTTGCTATGTAGAATCCATTATAAGTTTATAGCACATTTGCTGTTGACCAGTGGTTGAGTTGTTTTCTACCTTTTGATTAAAACAGATAGTGCTTATGTGAAAATTCACATACTTTTGTGTGGTTGTATTGGTTCTCTTGGTGTATAGCTAATAATAGGGTTGCCACATCATGTAGCAGCTGTTACCCACTTAAGGAACTGTCCTCCTACATGTCAAACACTGGCTCTAGGACAGATAGGTTCCTTGAGCAACAAGAGGTGGCAAATCATTAGACAAAGATGTACTCTGGGAATTCTAAACAAAATATGATAGCTGTTTTCCCGAACAAAAATGATTAAACCCAAAATACAGGATGAAGGTGGAGAATTGCCATCAAACAAACTTTTTGTACATCTTTACTGATCTTTTTATCCTTTTTATTACACCTATCCTAGATGGTATATACTAGTACCATCATGGTTTTGATTTACATACAGACCCCCCCGTCCCTGCTGCCCTTTTACTCCTTGAACTCATTATATAAACCAGGTTAGCTTTCAACTCTTGGTGATCCTCCTCCCTCATCTTCCCAATTCCTGGGATTACATGCATGAACCATAATGCCTAGATGCCTTTTCTTGGTAATTGTTTGTTTGTTTGTTTGTTTGTTTTTTGACAGGTTCTCTGTATGTAGCCCTGGGTGGCCTAGAACTCAATACATTTATCAGGCTGGCCATGAACTCCCAGAGATGAACCTCCCTCTGGTTCCTGAGTGCTGGAATTAAAGCATAGGCTACCATTCCTTGCTACTTGGTGACTTATTTTTCATGTCCTTAGTGGCCATTTGAATATCTTCTTGGAGAAATGTCTATTTGGATTTTTTCCTATAATTTTTCCTTTGCTTATTTTTACAATTGTCTTTTTATTATTGACTTGTGTTTGTCCTTATGCTGTTATGTATTTAAATGCTCATAACTAGTGCATGAGCTGTCTCTGGCTGCATAGCTAATTACATATGCAATAGCTTATACTAATGCCTGCTTATCAGTTCCACAGTTTATAAGACAGAATTGTAGGCAAGTCTCAGATGGCTTCTGTGCTTAGGGTCTTAGGCCACAATCAGTGTCTGTCAGGCTTGACTCTTGATCTGGAAGCTCCAGGGAAAAGTCCACTTCCATTCACTCTTAAACTGTCGATAAGTTTGTGGTTTTGAGGTTGACATCTCCTTTCCTCACTGTTTTGTGTGGTGGGGGGGTGGTCCCTGTTAGAGTATGCTTGCTTACTTAGTTTTACTTTTTATGTATAAAAAGTCATTTGATACTGTTAACATGGATCTATCTAACTTGCATGTCTTAAAGTTAGTTAACATTTTGAGTTCCATTTGTTCTCTGACTCTTAACTTCCTCTTCTGCATCTGGCCAAGAGTAAACTGCTTCTAAAAGAGCTCATGATTAGATTAGGAGTATCTATATAGTTAATTTCATAAGGCCAGTTGTGTCATATAGCAGAGTACCAAGACAGGCAGGGTATCTATCACCTGCCAGATCACAGAGATGAGGGAGTGGATCTTTGAGGGGAAAGGGCATTTTGAGAGTTACAGCCAGCAGCTGCTGTAGTGGTTTCTCTCTTTTGCATCTTTGCAGTTTTCTAAATGTTATAGAAGAACAGGAATTTGCAGTGACTTAAGTAGTGACCCAGAGGTCTCTTCCTCCTCTTTGGGCTGAGTCTTACTTTGTGGGTCACTTTGTCCTTTTTCTGATTACACTGCCCATTTTCACCCACTGCTGTGCAGCTGTACTTTATTGATGGACCTATCTAGATTTCTTAAACAGTAGTTAGTTACCATCCCCTGCTTTTTGATGCATGAACTTACAGTTTGTTTTTGAATTCTAGCTTTGCCGTCTTTCTGCTTTGAGCTAGAAATACTATTTAGATCCTATACACATCCTATTACTGGTGGGTAAACATACTTAGTACCTTCCAGAACTTGTGAAAGAAATAGTAATGAAAAAGTGTATGTTTCGTTAGTCTTGCCTGTTTCTAAACATAAGAACTGGATAGAATGTTGGATAGAGTGACATTTTGGGGCAGAATTCTTAAAGGCGATTTTGGAGGTCAAATACTGATTTTTGGTAAAGTCGTCTGTTACTAGAATAATAGTTTGGGTGAATTTGTCTTGAGTATGGGAAATGTTTAAGAAATTGTTTTCCTTAGAGCTCAGAACTCATATTAATGTGATCTTTGACTCATTTAAGAGTGATATTTTCATATTTTCTAGAAATCTAACAAGCTTATTAATACTATTAGTTGTTAAATTATAACCATTTGATTTTTTTCTGACTTTGTAAATATTCTCTTTATATTAGGATTGCATTTTTAATTTCGGGAACTATTCTCTAGTCTCTGTTCTAGTTGAATGTGGAATTTTTCTTAAAGTAAGTTTAGTGTAATGATTTTTTTTATATAATATGTCTTCTGGCACTCCAAAGGACTGTGAGCTTGGAGCCAACCCTGAGTTGGGTAAGGAACAAACAAAAAATGACACTGTACATTTTTAGAATAAATCTTAGTTATGGCATATTTTTTAAATGACAATTAGTTTTCTTAAGTTATAAATGAGCAACAAAGATACAGAATTGGTTTCATATTATGAACAATATGAGTGTGACTTCTAATTCATTATTACAACTAAAATTTTAAAAATTGGTTTAATTTAATGAAAAGGGAAATACGGCTGTTTTATAGGACTTGATTAAACATTTAAACAGATAAATTGTACAAAAACTTATAAAGTAATTGGGCTTTTTTTTCTTCCAAGGTATTCTTTGTGTGGCTGATCAGTGTCATGGCTTACGAGAACTGGCCCTGAACTACCATTTGCTAAGTGATGAGTTGTTGCTCGCACTGTCTTCTGAAAAGCACGTTCGCTTAGAACACCTGCGCATTGATGTTGTCAGTGAGAACCCCGGACAGACACATTTTCACACCATTCAGAAGAGCAGCTGGGATGCCTTCATTAAACACTCGCCCAAAGTGAACTTAGTGATGTATTTTTTTTTATACGAAGAAGAATTTGACCCATTCTTCCGTTATGAAATACCTGCCACTCATCTTTACTTTGGGAGATCAGTAAGCAAAGATGTGCTTGGCCGTGTGGGCATGACCTGCCCGAGACTAGTAGAACTGGTAGTGTGTGCCAATGGGTTACGGCCCCTGGATGAAGAGTTAATTCGCATTGCAGAACGTTGCAAAAATTTGTCAGCTATTGGGCTGGGGGAGTGTGAAGTCTCATGTAGTGCCTTTGTTGAGTTTGTGAAGATGTGTGGGGGCCGCCTGTCTCAACTATCCATTATGGAAGAAGTGTTGATTCCTGACCAGAAGTACAGTTTGGAGCAGATTCACTGGGAAGTATCTAAGCATCTTGGCAGGGTATGGTTTCCAGACATGATGCCTACTTGGTAAGGATTGCATGATATAGGGCAAGATGAATAAACAGCACCTTAATTTTAAGAAAATGTATTATAATCAAAGTTTATCTGCTCTAGTTCTGATATAATTCTACTATTTTGTGGCACAGAAATTTGATATCTTTGGTGAGCTTAAAATGAATGATGTTTGTAGGAAGACCTATAGTTTGGGTCAGGTAACTCCTTTTTTGTAACCTAATCACAATCAAATGTTTAAAAATTAAAGTGTGGTTTCATATTTGAAAGCAATATCAAGTTATGAAAATGAGATCATTCATAATCTGAAGGAAACAACATGTATATTCTAATATCTAAGAAGTATACTAATAGGTTTTCTGAGATGTTCTCTATGCATTTTTTTTAAAAAAATGTAAACTTGACATTTTAGGTCTTCAGTTATAAATACACCTGTTATAAGGTGTTTAATATAGCTCAGGAAAGTGAGCATTTTGTGAGAGAAATGTATGGTGTAGCTCCTAAGAGGTTGGTTAAATGGTTTCAGATGTTATGAAGCTGTTTTAAAAATTAAGATATAAATATCAGAGTACTAGGACAGCACACAGCCAGGAGGGCGGTCGTTGAGGACGGCCCATAGCCAGGGTTACTCTAAAGGAACCAGTGGAGTAGAGAGAGGTGGTAGTAGCTTTGTATGAACCTTAGGTTTTCTGTGTAGTGTGCTAAACCATGTGAGCTCTTTTCTGTTATATTACTAATGTTGTGGTGCCTGAGGCATTGTATATAAAGGAATGCTTTAATCTTTTTTTAATCTTTGTTTAAACTAGTTTAAACTATTACACAATTTAAACAAAAATCCTACTTAAAAACAAAATTGAAATAATTAAAAGTAGAACTTTATAAATTGTTTATGAATAGTTTTCATAAAAGAATATTAGTCTCCAGTGAATTTTAGTGATGGCTTATGCTTTAATTTTGGAATTACCTAGCTAAAATAAATATAACTTTAAAAATCAAAAGGAGTATCTGTACAGTTTGGACACTAAATTTAAAAGATATATAAATATATATATAAGTTCAGAATAAGTTTTGAGTAAATAATACTCAGCGAACTGGAACATTTTAAAAATATCTGCAGTTTTGTGATTGTTAATCTGATTGAAACTGGTATTTTATATTTAAATTATGTAGCTTTTCATACTACTTTCATATGAATAAAGGTAAATTCTAGCAGAGTGTAAAAAATAGTAAGTTTTGGTTATATATAGTTTTTTGCAGGTACTTTATGACCTTGGATTCTAGGCACTAGTGCAGGAGATGTCTCTACTGAGAGAAACTAGAAGTGATTTACTCCAGCAGAATGCTTCAATGCCTGACATGGCTCTCTTTAGTAGCGCAATGTTTGAGAGTACCCTGATAGTTACGGAAGCTAACAGTCTTAAAAACAGGTGAACTTCTTGAGAATAAAACAAAATGTGGCTTTCTACACAATTTATGCTTTCCAAAAGTGATGGTATTTTTCAGCTACATGTGGATGAAAAGAAAGACTGACCAGAGCTCAACAGTAAAAGCAGCTATTAGAATATCTCCCTCTTCCTGAATAGTAAAAAAATTTGACTGTACATACAGGAAATACCTGTGTTAGGTAGGTTTTTTTTTTTTTTGAGCAACTTTGGAAAATGGTATATAATCAGTTTCACTAACCAAACTTTATTTGAAAACTTACTTTTTGTAAAATTAAATTACATGCTTGAATACTTTAAGTCACTTTATAAGCAAAATGCATAGCACTTAATTTGTTTATACTGTAAAATATATGTTAAATGGTTTTATCAATTTGAGAATAAAGATAGTTACTAATGCTGTTGTATTTTTATAACCTTAAAGAACTAATCAAATACACATTACAAAGCTATGATTTTTAGCTTCAGATCTATTATTGTATTTAAACACAGTAGTAGACTAGCTTGTTTGAAGATACAAAATTAAGGCACATTGAATTTGTTCTTATGCTCTAATAACTATGACATTTACCATGAAAATGATTAAACATAAGGACTAGATTCTTTATATATTCAGAATGAAGCTGTACTCAAGAATTGTGAGTTCAAGAGATGGCTCAGTGGCTAAAAGGTGGTCAATATTCTTGGCAGTTTTCAGCGCTCACATCTTGCCACAGCTGTCTAACCCCAGTTCCTAAAGATCTGATGCCTCTGGCCTCCATGGGCACCTGTCCACACTCCCAGACACCCACATTCATTAAAACATAAGGATGAATACTTTTAAAAGTTTTTAAAAGAGTTTTCTTTAAGCTAGCCAGCCATATTAGAAATCTATATAAGTAAGAATAGCTTTTTAGCCATAAAATTTTAATTTACTATCTTAAATAGGTTTCAGAAAACAGGTCCAATTTGGTGTGGTAATGTAGGTTACTTAAATATTTAAAAATAGGCCTTGATAACAGTAAGTTAACAAACAAACCTATTTGTGCAAAACTTGTTTATATTTGAGGCCAGTTTTAATATTAACAAGAAGCAAGAAAAGTCCACCAGTCTGCTGGCCAAAACTCCTTTGAGAAAGCATTTTTCAGAGACCAAAAGCTGAACCTTAGAATTAATAATTGCCCCCCCTACACACACACACACAGTGTAAATACTTAAGTTGTTTCAAAAAGGAAGAAACTCATGAATGCACTTGGAAGAGCATGAAGCTACCTGGTGTGTTTGTTTAAAAAAGTTGGCTGGGTGTGGTGCAACAGACCTTTTAGTTCTTTAGAAGGCTAAGCCAGGAGGATTGCAGTTCAAGGCCCACTCAGGCCACCAATGAAAGGCCAGCCTGGCAACCTCATCTCACAAAGGAGGCTGTAGAGATAAGAGCTCAGTGGTAGAACACTTCCCTCCTATGTGTGAGAGAGCCTAGGTTCAACTCTCCTAACCACTAAACAGCTTTCACCTTACAGAAACTCGGTGCATTTTTATTCTTAAACAATGTACGTATATAATGTATCTTGTTCATTTCCACTCCCCATTACTCTGTCTTCCACTCTCGCTGAACCCCCTTTTCCCCCAGCAAGTTTTTCTTCTACTTTAATACCTTTTTCTTTTTTCTTGGGACTCACTGAGTTTAATTGGCATGCTTGTACGAGCAGGGTGGGAGACTACTGAAGCATGGGCAGCTAATTAGTGGCAATACTGCTGGAAAAAAGACTCCTCTTCCCCAGCAAACAGTTTATTAAGAGAGGGCTGTGGCCTTCTGAGCCCCATTCCTGGTGGAATGTCTACCGCCCCATCTAGGGCAAATAAGCACAGGTGCTGTGAATTCCTGGATGCAGGAGCCATGTTCTGCTCAGGTGGCAGCATTTCATAGCCCTTGCCATCCTCTAGCTCATGGGTTGTTTCTGCCACTTCTTCCAGGATGCCGGCTGACCCATGGAAGGAATGATAGATGTCCTGCTGAGGGCTGAGCACTAAACTGTGAAGTCTCGGCACTTTGACCCAGGTATTAGAGACCTGTCATTTTTTTCCTTCTGATTCTTCTAAGGAACCGTTATTGAGTACTTCTGAGTGCTGATAGTAATTATTGCACCTTTTAGCTATTTTCTTCTATCTGCAATAATAGATATTTACCTTATAATGGGCTAGATATATTTACTCTGAATCCCTAATATTCAGCTTTAACACAGATTTTCTAAAAAGAAATACTATACATTTGTAACTTGAACTGACAGAAACACATCATAAACCAAAATGGCCACAGAATTTAATTCATAGACCCATTTTCTGATAAGAGCAGGAGAATGAAACTGGCCAGGCAGTTTAGGGTAGGAGACCCCCCAAAGGAAATATTTTCCTTGGCTTAAAATCTGAAAGTGTCCTTGGCCCTCTGCACAGTTGTGTCCTTGCCAAAGCCAGATACCAGAAGGGAGGCCCATCTCTCTCCCTAGTGGGCATGCCTGTCTGGAGTCTATGCGAGCGGCCTGGACCTTCTGATGATGGAGCTATCTGTCTAGTCCATCCCTCCTCATGCTCATTTCTGCTGCAAATTCAATAAAAAGCCCCTAGAGCAGCAGTTCCAGCTTTCCCATTTCTCAGAGTCTACGCGGTTACACAGCTCTGCCTCTTTTTAGGCTCCCACCTGTGAATCGATAACTGCTTTCTGAACCCATCCTCTTGTTGCCTATGAATTGCATTCTTTGGATTTACATCCAAGAACTCAGAGGCCACTGACTCAGTAGACATTTCCTGTGGCCACCAGCTTCAGGCACTCGCAGTTTTGAAGCCCACCCCAAAGCAGTACATAAAGCCGCCTTCAAAGTCAGAGACACCCCATTGTCCCCATATTTTGGTTTCTCAACTACTATTTCCAAGAATTTTCTAAATCATCTCTGCCTCGAAGTTGTTCTCCACCTTACAAATACGTTTCACAGCTTCACAAACTCTTGGGAGATCACGGGAATCACGCCTTTCACAGGCTTTATTTACTAAGCTCCACATCAAAGACCCGGCATGCTTTTTAACACAGTAGACTTTCATTTGAGAAGTCAAGTTCCATGTGTATGTTCCCTGCCCCCTGTGCTACAAACCAATGTCTAATTTAAAAGGACGTGCTTGGTATAAAAACCTTTGCTTGTCACCTCCGGGCTGCTGGGAAATCCTAACTTTTCCAGATAACTCAATGTGGTGTAAGTGTTGCCTGAGTCTGGCCACTAGATAGTGGTAATGTGAAGAAGGTTCTTTCTTAACACCACATTCTGAAGATGATCAGGTCAGAGAGGCCACATTTTGGTTTGGTTTAGGCACTGGAACAAGGGGAAGATAAACTGGTGGCAGTGGGAAACAGTTCCCTCTGTGTGATAGACGTCCAATCGTGATTCCAGTTAACTGGAGTCACTTTGACTTTCTGAGGCTTATACTTGTAAACAATAAAGCAAATTCCTAGACAAACAGGGTCAAAGATACAAAGTCCAAGCCTTGGTTTTTGTCATTTGTTTTTATTAGACTGAACAGGAATGACAGACTGGTAACATGTAGTGCACAGATACACTGCTGAAAAGTGTCCGTGAATCCATTCATTCAGCATAACCTGAGAGAAAACAATTCCAGGTTCACTTGACCTCACTAAGCCCCGACTTAACGCATCTGGGCCAGCAGATCTGTATGATGAGGCTTTCTATGCCAGCTCACAATAGTGTACTGACCTCTCAAGAAGCACTCAAACAGTAGGTGAATTGAATAACTGGTAAATTTGCATATTACACAGACTTTGTTTTTCCATGATTGTGCTAGTGTGTTTTTATGAGTAGGAGAGAAGAACAAAAGAAAAAAAGGTGAGTTCAACTGATAAATACAGGACCTTGAGAGCTTGTCTGATGTCCGTAGTGCAAGCATAATGAATTGAAGGTCCTCGACAAAATCCCATCCTTTCCAAGAAAGCATACCGTCTTCACTGTGCTAGCCTTGTTAATGGGTGAAGAACCAGAGGGCACACACAAGAAGTCAGAAGTACATTTCTCCCAGCCATGTCTGCAGCCAGATGCTTCCATGGCCTGTACTGAAAAACTGCAGAAGCAGACAGTATTGTCGGTCAGCTCAGTCTCAGTGATTACGAGACAGGTACTGACAGCCTGTAATCTAAATTAGACGGCTTGTGTTCTTTCAATCCCAACAGTCCTCTGAGATCATGTATGCTTTCAGTGTGCCCTTCCTATGCCAACATGGGTGTCCGCAATCTTCACATTACCAGCCGATAAATCATTTGAGGCAAGGACACAAATCTGGAGATGTTAAGTTGCTTCTGTCACAACAGCTAGTTAGTTGCTAGCCATTCTCAAACGCTGGCCAGAAAATCTGCTCTTTAACACACTGTATTTCCTGTGTCCGGAGGCACTGCTCCAGCAATGGGGTCAAAACCAGTCTTCGAGGTTATGTGGCTAGAAAGCAGGCAGCCCTGGACCCCAGTTGCAATAGCTACAACAATCACTATTCTTTAGATGACCAGAAAGCCCTTAAACTAAGAAACAGCACTGCTGTAATAGAAAAATGTCAGCACTGGATCAACAAACTCCACAGCTGGTATCAACCCATTCCCAATAATATCAAGATCTTAACACATTCACTTTGGCCTGTACAATTATGGCTTCCACTTCTTTCCAAGAGTCTTGAACTGTCAGTACACTTCACTTCCAACTGTGAGCACTTCACCTTCCTGCCCTGAGAAGAAGAGAATAAAGACACAAAAGTAAAGACACCCCTGGAAGAAAATGGGTGCAGGTGGCTGGAGAGAGCAGTGGACTGCAAGCATCACAGGTCAGGAAGTGGGCGTCTGCTAGGCAGAGGGATTTCCTCATATGTTATTTTGATGAAGGGGGATTTCATAGGTAGGAACCAATATTCAAAGTTATAAAACAGGTAGAACTCTCTGTGCATAATCACTGTATCAAAAATTTTCAAGAGATTCAACAGAAATTCTCTCGTTGACAAGTGTGGTTTGAAGAGGTTATAAAATTTTTTTATGACGGAAGCAAGAGTCTTGTTTCCTTTTGGCCCAAAAATAGATGTTTCGTTTCCCAGGTAAGCAGGTTCTCCGCTGTAAAGAAATATTCTTGTATAGTTTGTTTCTATCTTCTTGAATTCTGCTCCAAATTCAGCCAGTTTCTCATATGTCCTTAACACAAATTTCGAACAGTCGTAGGATTCAAACCATGTCTCCGCCCCTTTTCCGGGGCTGGCCCGGACCGTCCATGTCTCATAATAGATCCCGGTGTCGTTGTCCTGCTTCACCCACTCCGCCAGCTTGTTAAATGTGTTTCCTGGTGGAAAAGGGCAACAAAATAAACTGCTTACAAAATGTGCTGAGACCCAATAATGACCAGGATGAATGAATAAGAAATACTGTAAGACTTCAAAACCTGTATCCTACAGCAGTAATGCAGGCGTAGCTACATCCTCTTCTGGCCTTCAAGGCCTTTGAGTTGCAAATACAAGATGTAATGGGGGGATAAGATATAAGGGAACTCTTAAAATTCTGCAGTTATTAAAGCTACGGTCAAAATGATTGTCAAGAGTATGAATACACACAGGCAGACGCTATCTTTCTCTTTTTGGCAAGTCTTGGGTTCAGAAGCAAACGAGAAAAGGGAAGCAAGAACTGAAGCAGGAAAGGCAGAAGACAAAGACACTGTAAGAACAAAAGAGAAGGGCAAAAGGATGAACTGGCAAGAAGTGCGGGCTGCTTAGGCCTGGCAGCTGAGGTGCAGCTCCTGCCTAGGTTTAATGTCTGCTTTAGAGTTGGAAGCATGGCCCTTAGTAGCGTGGTAAAGCCGGCCTTGCAAACACTATGTCATAACATCCAGAGAAGGTCATGAGACAGGATTAGTCATAGGCAAAACTGAATTTACAAGCTTCCAATTCTAGCAGATGGAAGCATTTTACAGAAGAGCGATCACTAGGGTTATGTGAGGAGGAAGGAAGTTGTGAATTAGCTTGGGATGTAAGACAGAAAGCACTCATCTACTGCTGAAAGAGACAGGCTTTCGTCAGGTGAATTAGAAAGAAGGAAAGACTAGAAAAGCAGTGTTTGCGTTGGAAGACTGCAGGTTACATTTAAAAGACCCCAACTATAGGCGTGGCCTATTCCATCCAGCTCGGTGACTCAAAGTGCCAGTCTTGTCACTGGCTGAACTCACCTGTTAACAATTCCTTCCCTGTAAAACCCAAGGGAGAGGTCTTACCCTCCCCCACTGAATTATGCATTAACGCACCTTAAATTGTTGTGTAGAAACTAACAGACACTGATTGGTTCCTCAAGTCCCGGGGCTTGTGGGATAATTAGCACCACAAATAATGCTCTCATTTCAGCACCCTGCTTTTGTGGACAACCACCATGCACACAGTAGGTTTACACATAGTACAAGCAGGCCCTGAATTCTCCACAGTAGGCAATGGGCCAGTAAGGTAAATGTGAGCCAAGGTCATATACGTAGCGCCTGACAAAAAAGTTCCCATGATAAAGGAATCAACAGCACAAAATGCAGCGAATGCAAAACTACAGTAGTGTCATCAGCTTTCCAGATGAACACTCAGACATCACTCAAGAGGATGGGAGACATATCACAACACATGTATCAGGGAGGCAGTGAAACAAAATGCTTAAGAGAATGACCAGGAAGGCTTTCCTGACAGACTGGAGTCCCTTTACTATACCTGGGTAACTTCAATGTGTACCTCAGGTTCCCCATCTCCACAACGGAGGAAACAGTAATGATTCTCTCAGGAGTCTGTGACACTGGTAAGTGGCGTGCCTTAAGTACAGCATTCAGAACAAGGCCAGACCCAGAGGAAGCAAACCCTTAATATTTCTCCACATACAAATAATTTACAGCCCCTATTTTTTTTTTCAGATACAGTTAAGAGACCTTCCCAATGGGGCATTTTATGGATTCCCTAGCCGTTGTTTATGTGGACTTCAATTTAGCTATAAGGAGCATTTGTTTCCTTTATGTCTCATGGACAGAGCAGATGAGCCATGCATCTTCTAGCGAAGCTCTGCATCTGGACCCATTTGGTTCACGGTGGATGGCACCAGAAGCACAGACTACAAATGACCACCATGAGGCTGAACATGAAATGTCAGTGAACGAAATCTCCCACTTGCATACCAATGCGATCATCCACCTGTACTCTATTTCTGAAACTTACCGGATATGGTCGCGACTAGAGCTAATGTCCCATTCTCCTTCCAGTGTCTGTCATCAATTCCTTCAAAAAAGCAGGCTGCTCCTTGGTTACACCAGAACGGAGCATCCATTTCAGGCCGAAGGTGAGGAAATGTACAGTTGCCAAGCTGAAAAAGCTCATACCACTCCATTGTGTAGTTCTTGCCCGTCATTGCGTTCCTGAATCCAATAGCATCATGCATAATTTTCTGTGTAGAGATAACGCAGGCGTAAGCATGCCTTTGGAGTAACCACGGGCTCAGGACGCCTACTAGGAGAGACTCTGATACACAGAAAATGCACACCAGGGAGAACAACTTCTGTCACTATCCTTGCGGTGACACCGCAGCCCCTCAAACTGTGGACACCTATCACTGGTTTTGGCAGCTAGGGCTCATTTTAGTAAGGATGTGAGCTATCTGAAGACACTGGGCATGTTCTCACAGCTTACAGTAAGCAAGAAAAGCTGTCATGAATATTCCAGGAAAGTGTGCGCCTACCTCCCAGGGTGATTGACAGCTGGGAAAGGGCTCACAGCAGAGCTTAGAGACCTGATTCCTGCCAGTCTTGCCCTTCTCTCATTCCCAGGAGCTGGGGACTGTAGGGAAGCTTGCATTGTTGCCATGCAACTCCTGAGAACACAGGGACTCTTAAAGCCAATAGAAACAAAGTCTTTGTTCACAGACTGGAAGGCTACATAGGGAACTTGCCCAAGTTGTGTAGTCATGAGCCTCACCAATCCTGGCTTTTTATGAACAAAAACATATCCTAGTTAACAGGCTTTGCAAGAACAATCAGCAATAAATGGAGCTACAGAGTAAAAAAGCAAGGTCTGTACATTTAGGGACTGACCCAGAACTATGGACTATGATAGACTGGGTCTTCGTTGTCTTTTGGGCAGGTGTTGGGGGTCTACATGCTAGGCTTTTAGGTCAGAATGGTGTCTTGGTGCCTCCAACATGGAGTTCTGCTAAGGCCTGGGGTCCATTACAAGATCCAAGTCACTGGTCACTCGCTGTAACCTCTGCTTTGTTTTTGAGACAGTCTTATTGTGTAGCCCAGACTGACTCTGAAATAGTGATTCTCTTGCTTTGTTTTTGAGACAGTCTTATTGTGTAGCCCAGACTGACTCTGAAATAGTGATTCTCTTGCTTTGTTTTTGAGACAGTCTTATTGTGTAGCCCAGACTGACTCTGAAATAGTGATTCTCTTGCTTTGTTTTTGAGACAGTCTTATTGTGTAGCCCAGACTGACTCTGAAATAGTGATTCTCTTGCTTTGTTTTTGAGACAGTTTTATTGTGTAGCCCAGACTGACTCTGAAATAGTGATTCTCTTGCTTTGTTTTTGNAGACAGTCTTATTGTGTAGCCCAGACTGACTCTGAAATAGTGATTCTCTTGCTTTGTTTTTGAGACAGTTTTATTGTGTAGCCCAGACTGACTCTGAAATAGTGATTCTCTTGCTTTGTTTTTGAGACAGTCTTATTGTGTAGCCCAGACTGACTCTGAAATAGTGATTCTCTTGCTTGGACCCTCCATGTGCTGGGATTACAGGTGTGCAGCACCATGTAGATGGTGACTCTTTCTGACCACCAATTTAAAGGTACTAAGAAGTCTGTCATGGGCTGGAGAGATGGCTGAATGGGTAAGAGTACTTGCTAGACCCGAGTTCAAATCCCTAGCACCCACCTAAGAGCCAAGAATTTCCACTTGTGTCTCTTTCCTCAGTGTTGAGGGGAGGAGACAAGCTCACTGACCAGGCAATTTAAATGAAAATTCAAGCTACAGATTCAGAGAGAGACCCTGTCTCAAGGGAGTATATATGACAAGTGACATCCAACATGCTCCTTCAGCCACTTCATGCTTGTGAATAGGTACACACACACACACACACACTCATACACACAAACCACAAAGTGTATCAATAAATATGATCTAGGAACCCTCTGATTACTCATTTAAGTCAAAGTAATAACAATTATTTAAGCAAAGTTACAAGATCAAGATGCATTCTTACAAAGTGTCCCAGGAGGTCTCCATATTTAAATTCCCAAACAGGGGTTTGTAGTCTCAAGACTTCGATGATGTCATTGTCGTTCATAAGTGGGATGGGTGAGCCAGTAGGACAGAAGGTATACTTAGCTTGACAGTAGGGATCTGGCTTCGGACGGAAAGCGAAGCGTCTAGTGAGGAAGAGAACTGTCACATTGGATCTTAAAAGGAACTGTTCTTCTAACACACTAGAATCCCAATTTTCCTTTCAGGCTTGCTTTAGCGCTCTATGTGTGTGTGTTGCAGGCGTGTTATGTGTAGTATGTGCACATGTACAGGTGCCTTTCCTTGATTGCTTTACACCTTTATTACACTAGACTGGGTAGCCAATGAGCTTCAAGAATCTGCCTGCCTCTGTCTCTCCCTCCATAGCCTAGGGTTACAGGTATGCACTGCCATGCTGGTTTCAGAGTTCAGAGAATCCAAACTCATGATGGCCTGGGGATTACGCTGTGGGCACTGAGCCATCTTCTTTGCCGTCAATATTTTTAGGGAAAAATATTTAAAGCTTAGACCATAGTATAGACTAAATATAAATGGACTACATGGAGAAGAAGGGGAACAAAAATTACAACCCTGTTCCCTTCCTCACCAAGTTCGGAGCTGGGACTTGGAAGACATTAAGTCAGGCGGTGGCTGTGGTAAGAAGTGAGGTAAGGAAACAGAGACCTAAGCACAATGGAGGAAGAAATCGGTTCCAACTGTTGGGGTGCATGGTGCTATTAGGAGAAGGTACTGGGAAAGAAAGCGAGGCCAGGAAGGTTAAGACAGAGGAAATAGCTCAGGGGTTCTCAACCTTCCTAATGCCATGACCTCATATTGTGGAGACCTACAACCATCAAACTATTTCATTGATACTTCATAGCTAATTTTGCCACTGTTATGAATTGTAAATATCTGATATGTAGGATATCTAATAATGAGAACCCTGTAAAAGGGCCATTCAACCCCACTAAAAGGGTTGTGACCCCCAAGTTGAGAACCACTGAAATTCCAGCAGAATCAAACAAGAATCCAGACCTTAAGAGACAAGAGCAGAAAGGGTCTAACAAGTCTGTCATGGTTAAGTATGAAATGACGTCCTACAGCCCCTGACATGGGGACCTTGTGCCCTGAATAAGTTAGGGGATTTTAAAAAGCTGATCTGATTGGGATGAACAGACCAAAATAGACCCTTACTATACAAATGAGAAGAGTCATGGGGGTTAAAATTCAGGCAGAGATCAGTCAGGAGACTGCAACAATGCCAAAACAAAACACTGATGCAGCAACTAGAGCACACAGGGACCGTGGCTTAGCACACTTGGTCCAGAGTCACCTCCCAGGCCTGGCTGCACTGGAGCAGACACAGGAGGAAGAACACTAAGATCCCAACGGCAGAGTATTTTATTACAGTCTGAACACAGGAACAAAAACTTTTTTGGCTGGCTTAACAAACACATACCTTCATTACCCACAGAAAAATCTAGTTTAGGTCAAAGGTAAGTTTATAGGTCTAACTCAAATGAAATTTTCATAAAGGGAAATATGCCAGTGGCCAGGAGGGCGTGTCAAGTTGGGGCTTGTTTGGAAGCAAAAATTAGTCAACCTCCTCCTGGTATGAAATAAAATACTTTCAGATTTACAGTCTCTTCTTTGTTTTACTGGATATTTAGTTTTTATTTCTTGTGAATGTTTTCATAAAAACCAGTTTCGGACCTAAACTTTTTCTTTACCTACATTAAGCAGAACCAGTTCATGAACAGAACACACAGAGATATTTAAGTCTGGCAACAGTTGGTTTTCACTGGAGATGATCCTGCCAATGATAGCGCTGCTATCGTTTCCTCTTTTTGGTTCAGGACGTGTGAGCATGAAGATACGGAGTAATTTTCCTAAGACCATACCGAGGAGGAGCTGGTCCAACAGATCTGAACCAGGAACTTCCTGGCAGACTATGCCGTCCTTCACCGTGCTCACTCTTATGCAAAACATTTTTTTCAAGAGTATTTTCTCAATATTTGTTTTCAGAAGTGGCGGTTCCTTCCACTTCTTGATGTCCACACTCTACCCTACCAAGTCCCCTCCCACGGGCTGTCAAAACTCAGGTATGTCAAAGACTCCAATCAGCTTCTCAGGTCCAGAGTCTGCACCTCCAGGTAGAAGTGGAACGACGAGGTGATCCTGTTTGTCCCAGGGAGGAGTTTCCCCACGTCCGGAATTTAGAGCAGTAAGATTGGGAAACCCGGGGCACACCTGGGCAGGCGACCTCCCTGTAAATTCTGCAAATGTTATGCAAAAACGGCTCGTGATAAAGCGGGAAATTAATTTAGGATGTCAACCGTGTTTTAACCTGCTCTCCGAGTCAGTCGGTTGTGCCGAAAAGTCACTCAGCGTAGTAATGTCACTCTCCATTCCTCCCAAGACTCGGGACTGCCCTGAATCGGAGAGGACCCCTCAGCTTCCAACTAGCTAGGAATTGCGTCCCCAGTGTCGCCCTGAGACCGGGTCCCCAAGCACGCCCCGGGGTCGCTCTGCACCCTCCAAGTCCCGTCCAAATCCCCTTCCGCCTCACTCACTTGTAGGGCACCGGC
>LOEQ01001961.1:307864-322077 GCA_001685075.1 Bramus lutescens | reverse complement strand
CTGCACCAAGTGACTGCGTGGTGCCCAATGGATGCATCTACAATACAACTGCACCAAGTGACTGCGTGGTGCCCAATGGATGCATCTGCAATACAACTGTACCAAGTGACTGCTTAATGCCCAATGGATGCATCTACAATACAACTGCACCAAGTGACTGTGTGGTGCCTAATGGATGCATCTACAATACAACTGCACCAAGTGACCGTGTGGTGCCCAATGGATGCATCTACAATGCAACTGCACCTAAGGCTCAGGGAACAGCTTGGAAGAGGGCATGGGAGGATTGTAAGAGACAGAGGTGAAAGCTGCTGTGGGATTGTGTCCCCTAGAAATGACAGGGAAGCTACACCCATGAAGTCTTAACAACCTGACTACCTAAACAAGACCCAAGCAAGGACAACACTGACAGCACATTAATGTGGAAGGGGAAAAGTCTCATCGGGCCCCAATCTACAACAAAGAACTACAGGTAACTAATGAATGTTGAGTGCAGGAGAAAGTCTTCTTCAGGGTAGAGGCAACCAATTGGTTATCCGATGCCACGTAGTCATCCCTCAAATTTATATATGTATAAATAATATTATATAGTCTGAGCAGATAACATGTTTAAGAGCATGCACACACGTATGTTTGTGTCTGTGTGCATGTAACAACAACTAAAGAAAAAGAGGCCATGAATTTGAGAGAGAGAGAGCAAAGGGATGCAAGGAAGGGGTTAAATTTCATTATATTTTAACTAAAAAAAAAAAAACAAACAATTGTCTACCAAGATCTCTCTATCATGTACGATCCACCCTTATTGTGATCATCTGTCTCCTTTCTTTCTGGAAGCTCATGGATCGCTCTTGTTTTCTTCCTCTGGAGGGCACCTCCGCTTTCTGCCTTGTGTCTGGGTTGTTATATTGACAGCTGGTATGCCTGTGACACAAACAGAATTATTTAGTGTTTTTCTGACTTTCATTTCTGCTCAGTTTACTCAGGTATTTTAATACATGCAGAGACATCACTTGCTTCTCTTTCTCATTTTGAGGGTTGAAGTCATTTACACCCAAAGCCAAGCAGATACACATCCTTAATTACTTGAAAGAGAGCCCATGAGAGGAGGAGAAAAATGTGTGGGAGGAAAGTGCCAAGAGAGCCCGTGGGGACACAGGGACATGATTTGGCAGAATTTAAATTCACTGTGCCTGCTGCTATTGTGATGTTATACCTGGTGAGTTGGTCTAAAGTTGTGAGGTGAAATATTCCTTTTAATCGATGCTCACTAATCTCGAAACCATCTTATGGAAAGTGCTGTTTGCTCACTTGCCATTTTGAACCCTTCTGTGCCCAGCCCAGCTCTGTTTGTTGCTTAGACTTTGCTGCACTTGAGAACCAATTGGTATACTTTAAAAACGTGTAACTCCTGGGCCACATCTGAGACCAGTCACGTCAAACTCTCGGATGGAAGCCAACATTGATACTTTCCAACGCCCCCAGGGTTTTCCCCAATACTCCAGTCTGTAGGCCCCTGGTTTCTCCTGGTTTGCAAAGCCAGCTTCAGAGGATGCCCGCTGCCACCTGCAGACTCTGCTACACGTACATGGTGACAGATGAAGGCCACACTTTGAAGCCTTGAGGCTTTGGAAATCACAGAGAGAGTTTGCATTTTCCCCTTTAGTACAAGAATCACTTCTTGATCAATGACGTCATTTCCTCAAATAAAGAGTTATGTGTTTCAGGGTTTTTTTCACTTGTTTATTCGCTTATTCTCTTTATTTGATGCAGGATCTGATTGTGTAGCACTGGATGGCCCAGGATTCACTATGTAGATCAAGCTGGCCTTTAATTCACAGAGATCCACCTGCTGCTGCCTCTCAAGTGCTGGGGTTAAAGGTGTGTGCTGCTACACCTAGTCTTGTGGTTATACATTTTTTTCCAAAATAAGGAATTTTAAAATTGAGTCTCATTCTTACAATATTAAGACACTCTGGATATATCCCATAATGCAAATTGGAATTCATTATGGGGTAGTTGGGGTTTTGTAAACTTTTAGAATTCTCTGGAAGACAAACCTTTGTGAGGGCATTTCCAGAGGAGATCCCCCAAGGTGGGGCAGTCCAAGATGTGAGGGAAACGCAGAGTGCCTTGCCTACCTTCCCTTTACCTGAGTGAAGGGGTCTGTCTGTTGCTGCTATTGCCATCCTCTGATGCCGCTAGACTCCAGCTTCCTTGAACTTTGGTCGTGGTCTCAACAGTAGCGGCTCTGTAGAGAACTCCTGGCCTTCAGCACCAGCCCGGAGCTGCGGAGGCAGTGACAGAGGCTTTAGTCTCCTTTGCTGCTCTCTGCATGTGGAAGTAAGAGTATATTCCAAGAGAGATTCTTAAGGAAAAGGAAAATAGGAGGCACCACTTTGAAGTCTTCTTATGCACTATGCTTAAAATACAATGTTAAATCTCACAAAGCTGAAGAGAGGTGGGATGAGGAGAGCCCAGTGAAATTTCTTGTTGCAGAGATTTTGAGGATTTCTATTCATTGCATTGGGTTGATCTGAGCAAATTTTGCAAAGACTGGTACTCTGCAGGCCAGATGCCTAGATTCCTGATTTTATATATAGGACAGCATATCTTGTAAACCTAAGAATTAATCTTCAAAAATATTTTTATTCTAGCACATATAGTTCTTTGCTTTTTACAAGATATGAAGTTATTCTTCTTAAGAATATAGTTTTACTTTGTACTAAACTTGAACTATTTAGCATCTTGTTGCCATGGATAGCTGAGCTTCTGATTTCAGGATTTTGTGTTGTTGATTAAAGCTTGTAAAGAACTCAACTGCTTTGGAAATATATTGAATTCTTATTTCTGTCAACTATTTATGTGCTGTTTTCTTCCTTCCTTCGTTCCTTCCTTCGTTTGTTTCTTCCTTCGTTCATTGTTCATTCGTTCGTTCGTTTGTTCCTTCTTTCCTTCCTCCCTCCCTCCCTCCCTTCCTTCCATCTGTCTATGTATGTTCCATGTGCACATGTGTACTTGTGTGGAGGTCAGGGGTTGATGTTGGCCTCCTCTATTGTTCTTCACCTTATTTCTGAAACAGGGCTGTTCCACTGACCCTGCAGCTCACTGATTTGGTTAAACTGGCTGGCCTGTGAGCTCCCATGATCCTCCACTCTCTGTCTCTGCAGGACTGGGATTACAGGTGCAGGCCAGCATGCCTGGCTTTCTCTGTGGACGCTGAAGTTATGAACAAAGAACACCCTCAGGCTCTACTGCAAGGACTTTATCCAGTGAGTCACCAACTACCCTCTATTTTCTCATCTTCCATACGACTGAAGACAGGATGAACAGAACATTTTCTAACACAAGCAGTTGTGGGTGGGTTTCTATGGGTGGGAAAGGATGCCACACATGCACATAGCTGCATACACTTGCAACATTCCTTGGAAGGATGTTGACATTTTTCTACTTTGAGCCCCCTCTAGCCTTGCTCTGTTCTGGATTCTGCTTGAACTGAAATGGAAGCCACATTCCCAAGGGTTCCCAGGCTGTATCACACAGCCCAGGGATTACTGTTTTTAATTGTGTTAGGGAAGGCTCTCCTAGTTTGAACCCTGAACACAGCTCAGTCCTTGGAAGCTGGCAAGCACATCTGGACAGGAAAACAGGAAGTGGACCCTGACCAGAACGAGCACAAAGGTGGTTCCTTGTCCAGTCATACTAGAGTGCAAGCTCATGAGGACAGGAGGTTAGACCTGTTTCATTAATTGTCCTTTCACCTGTACTAGGGCCATTCCTTGGCATGTACTAAGTCCTCACTATCATGTGTTAATTAAATGATAGGCTTGCATTTATCCATCTTTCTTGAAGACTCCAGGTTTCCAAACACAAGCTACCAAGACCTTATAATGGTACCCAGGAATGAAGGACATAAAGAACTGATCCGCAAGTGGAAGATGCTCCAAACCACTTTAACTAGGTTAGCAGAAGCCAAGCACACGTGATCAACCACCATAGGACTCTGTCTGTATGAGATGTGCTGAAAAAACAAAACCATATTTTAAAAGCTCATATTGGGCTAAATATGGGAGGTGGGCATGGGGCTTTATGTCAAATATATGTGAAGGAATTTTTTTAGTGGTAATGGTAGTATTCCCAAACTCAATTATGGCAATGATAGCACAAATTTACTAAATGCCCTTGAACTGTGTACTTCAAGTGGGTGATTAATAAAACATCAATAAAAGTGCTAAGCATTTTTTTAAATGAAGCCATGTTCTAACAGTTTTGTTTTTGAGTAGCTGGAACATTTATTGTTACTTTTTTTATTTGAAATGTAGATAAACTTGAAATTCTATCATTTTATATGGTGATTTCCAAACATTCTGTTTTCTTTGTATTTATTTTCCCCTTCCTTGGATTCTCATTTTTCCAATTATGTTTTTCTCCTCCTATGAACTGGGGAGTGATA
This sequence comes from Bramus lutescens, assembly GCA_001685075.1. Taxonomy (NCBI): domain Eukaryota; kingdom Metazoa; phylum Chordata; class Mammalia; order Rodentia; family Cricetidae; genus Bramus; species Bramus lutescens. The sequence goes on along the minus strand of LOEQ01001961.1, from coordinate 317,627 downwards.
TATTCTGCTGAAGTTCTCAGCTACCTAGCACATTTCCACATAGACACTTACAAAGCACCATCTGAAGCTAAGAGCCTCATTCTTTCATTGGAAACACCGGGAATTCAGAACGCATTCACTATGATTGCTAATGTGGCATCTCTATGTTGTATAGTTAGTATTTTCATTACTCACACATCAACATATTTCCCCTTTTCATTTTTATTGTATATCTGACTTTTCATCTGTCAAACTTTCTCAAATTAATTTTCGGAGCTAACAGAGTAAACTGGGGGTCCTAAGCCAAACTACTTCCCTACCCCTTAACAGACTATCATTTATCTCTTTAGTAGAGGAGCTGAAGCAGAGGGATTCTTGGCTACAAACTCAGGACTGCGCGTGGAAAGAAAAAGGCAATATTAAACCTGCTGATCACTCAAAGCAGCCATTGCAGAGAGGGTTTGGCAGTACCCATCCTCTCTGGGCAGGCAGTGGCCCAGACCAGAGCTTGCTCCACCTGCAGCCAACAGCATGCAGATTCAATTCCCTCCACGTCTGTGAAGTTCCCAGAGTCAACAGATAATTACTCAGGAGAGATAATAAGCAGATCGCATGGGACTCAGACTTTACCCTTGTGAATACACATAAGATCTTGTGTTGTTTGTTTCTTGAATGTTATCTGGAAGGTAGTGGAAATGGTCTCTCAAGACTATAGGACAAAACTCCTTCCAAATACACATATCTCTGCTCTTATCTCTAGTTTGCTCTGCTCATTGCTGGGCAGATGGAGCAGCAGAGCAAACAATCGAATCTCCTCTAGTACAAAGTTGTTTAGACACTGGTAAGCCTGGGCGACATTGTGTGCAGGAAGGAGTACTTGTGGGCTAGTTTTGAGGCCTTTTCTTGGACAGAGGATCCTTTCAGAAGCGTGGTCAACACGGAACAGTCGTCCAGGTCCTCGAGGCTTTCTACCACCTTTATAAGGCTCTCCATCGTGTACTTGGACAGTATCCTTGAGGTATTGGCTTGGAACTTCTTCTGCAGGTCCTCCTGGCTCAGAGGTTTCCTCCAGTGACCGTAGAAGGTATCAGAGCGCTCCGTGAAGGTGGTTCCATCTTTCAGGGTGATGCTTATCTCACAGTACAGCGTGTTAAAGCTTGGCAGGTTGTCAGGGGGGTGTTCCAAAACCACTTTTTGGAGCAACTCTCTCACCTGTGGCCTGTTGATTTGCTCACTGCCGAAGGATGGAACAGTAATGCTCCCATCGAGCAGCATGGCACAGGCCACGTACTGGAAGGAATGACGAGCTTCATGCTCTGAGTCTGGGAAGGGCCTGTTTACATACTGGACATCGGGGATCCTGAGCACAATCCTCTCGATGTGGTCAGTAGGAAGCAGGGCTCCTTCCGAAATCACAAGGTGCTTTCTCACTGCTGCAGCTGCGTCTGCCACCCAGTGCGTAGCCAGATGTGCTGGGAAGCTCTTGAAGGCCACATCCTGCTCATCCAGCAGCCAGATGTGAGAACCCGGGCTTGGAAGATCTTTGGGGGAGTAGTTGGCATAGAAGGCCCCAAACCCTGACCCCAGGTCCAAGATCTGCTTGTTTCCTTGGAGACCCAGCATCGCTAGAAATGTGGCTTCCATCCCATGCTTGGCTGCATTGCCGATGTGAAGGGGCTTGGTTTGAGTGGCAGCGTTTGCTATGGGTGCCCCAGCATGAGAAACAGCAATAGCCAGGGCCTCTCGACACTTTGTCAAGCTGAGTCCTAAAAATTTGGATGCAGCAGCGGCACTTCCCAAAGTCCCCACCACAGAGGGAGGATGGAACCTGCAAGGCAAAAGCAAGAATTCACCTGGTGGTGATTGGATAAGGAAAATGTTGTACATGTAGAAAATGGAGTATTACTCAGCTGTAAAGAGAAACAAAATCATGAAATCTGTAGGTAAATGGATGGAAGTGGAGAATATTAAATTGAGTGAGGTAGCCCAGACCCAGAAAGCTAAATACTGAATATTATCTTTCATATGTGGACCCTCTGACCAACAACTCCTAGGGAGGTATCCCTTGCTTGTCACTGAGGTTTTCATTTAATAATAAAAAGGGACCCAAAACAATGCAAGCTACTGCTATTGCTCTTGGTTACCAATTGTAATCATATTGTAAGATCCTATCGCTGAAGACATTCCTCAGTTTGGATGCAGAACACAGAGAAACCAACCTCAGACTGACCAGGAAACTCTCTCTCTGACAGGGAGTGAGTCACAGAAGGTGCTCCTTAGGCTGCTGTTGGGGGTGGAGACATCCAGCCCCAGCACTGGACATGGCATGCTACAACACTAAGTGATCTGTGGGCAAGATGCACACCCTGGTGCAATAATGGGGCTCACCAATTGCTTTCAGATTGGGTTTGCGGTCTGCTTCACAGGATAGATTTTATGCCTGGTACTGTAAACCTGCTCAAAGTCCATGACTGGGGGGCTCACAGGTCCTGGGGAAGGGCAGTGGGTTGGAACCTATTGTTGTTTTTGCCAAATGGTCATACTGTTAAACTGCATCCTAAACATCTGTGTTAATGCCTATAAATTTGTGCTGCTCCTAGAGAAGCTTCTCTTCCAAGGGGGCAGTGGTGAATGCGGAGACTCACAATTTGCCAAAGTGCTGGTTACAAATAGCTCTGAGGGCTCAGATGTTGATGGGTTACCCTTCTATACCAACTTCCCAATGACCAAGGCTCAGGAACTTCGAAGAAGAGGGGGAAGAAATAACCTAAGAGCTGGCAGATGGGAAGAGAGCTGTATAATGTTGACTTCGAGACAGGGCATGTCTATCGCACACACCAACTCACAGCACCAATCTCACAAGACCTACACAAGATCAAGCCGGTCAAAGTTCCACACCAATGGGGGAGGGGCCAATAGGCTCCACCCCTTTGGGAGAAACACAGAGGTTGGTGACTGCGGAGGGAGAGAGAGTTGCTCTCCCCTGAGGATGTGATCCTAATGGATGATCACCCACCCATGTGGATATGGGCAGCAGGAATTGGATTTAGGGTTACTAATAAAAAAATGAGAAAAGAAGATGTTCAACCAAGAGGAAGATGAAGTGGGTGACATAACAGAAGATATGATCAATATACAATGAATAAATTATAGAAATTTCAGAGAAGAAAAATGCAATTAAAAAGTATTGAGGCTGGAGAGATGGTCCAGCACTTAAGAGCATGTACTGCTCTTGCCGAGGACCTGACTTTGTTTCCAAGTCCTTACAACTTGTGGCTCACAACTGCCTGTAACTCCAGATTGAGAGGAATCCAGTGATCCCCAGAATGCTCCTGGATGCATGTGAGATGAATCACCTTATGCTGGTATATTATTTGTATTTTAGTTAATAAGGTTTTCCTGAAGACAAAGCAATCAGCCACTAGCTCTTACCTCTACCTCAAACTGAAATGGTGAACCTGCCTCCATAAATCCTCAGAGTGAGGCTGAGCTGAGACATGTTTCCTCTCATCTTATATTCCTCTCTAGTGTTGGTATTAAAGTGTTGTCCAGCCTCTATGGTTGAGGCTGCTGGGATTAAAGGTGTGTGCTATCACTGCCTGGCCTGTATGGCTGACTAGTCTGGCTGCTTTGCCCGGATCTTCAGGCAACTTTATTTATTATTAAAACACAAACAATATACCACCTTGGAGTGACAGACCTCCAAGTTATCTCATGGTCTTAGTAACTAGCTTGGTTTTACAAGAGCGAGGGAAGTTTTCACAATCATTTACGAATCATATCTTTCTGTATAGACATAGTGCATGCTATATGCCTGAACATGGCCTCTCTTGGAGTGGTAATAACAGTCATTAGAGCCAGCCTTTAAGTCAGGCAGCTCTACACAGACAGTCACTGACAGGCAGAGGGCAGTGTGGCTCTCCTTGATGGGCACAGTCTCTATACCTCTTTGGGATGTCCTTGGCTTCCTTGGAGAAGTGCATTAATCGTCCTTGTACTTCAATACCAACATTGAATGCCAGCAGCAGGTCAAGGCCAGAAAATTTTGGAGTCTGAGGCAGGGCTTCTGACAGAGCTGTGAGGACTGGCAGCACTGCCCCAGAAGGGTGGGTGGCTGGGTGCCATGTGTCATCAAAATCCATGGAGTGAACCTGTATGAACAGATACAAACAACCCCCCTCAGAAATATCCTTAAATGCATTGGCTTTTAGACTGCCTGAGGATTTAATCTAGCAATGACCTTGAGAGGTTTGGGGCTCCATTATCTGAAATTACACCCTAAAAATTGACTGTGAATTTTGAAAAATTAAATTTTTTATTGAAAATGTCATACATCATACAATATATTTTGATCATGGTTTCCCCTATCCCAGCTCCTCTCAGGTCCTCCCTACCTTTCAACCCACCCAACTCCAGGCCTTTTCCACCTCTCTCTTTAACAAACAAAGAGGCAAATAAACAAATGCAAAAACCTAACAAACTAGAATTTAAAAAGAAAAGCAAAATAAGATGTACAATTTGCAAAGGAAAAATTAGTTTTCTCCAATGGAGTCTCACTGGGTAAATTAACCACACTTAAGAGTAGGCCCCCTGCCCAGTAGTAACTAACTGGCTGTGATTCCTAACCTCACTGTGGGATGACAGAGGAAGACAGGGCCATGGACAGGAGCTAGTGACTGCCCTGGAAACCACAGCTCTGGAGGGATCTACATTCTCCCTCACAAGGATGCTCTGGCCTTCTCCATCCACCCTTTAAACAAGTCACACTAAAAATTTAATATCAGTTATTATACATTGGGCCATATATTTTTGTGTCTCTGTCTCTGTCGTGAAGTAATTTAAAAGTTTTATCCAAGTTGCAAGAACAGCAAAGAACTCTCAAACCTACATTAGCTGTTAAGCTGTATTTTCAAATGGTTATTTTATGCCCTAAGGTTTTTCCCTTTTCATTCTAGTTATTTATTTTTTCCATATATGAAACAGTTAGTAATAACCAGAAGTTCATTTACACTTAGATATTTATGTCTATCTGATGTGGCTGGTGTTTCCTATTACCATGCCAGTGGGTTGAGTTCTGTTACTCTAAACTACTGTTCCCATAAAGTAGTTAATATATCTCTTGAATACCAACATGTTTGTATCTATATTACATCTTGTAGGCTTTCCCTGACACACAGAAAATAACATAAAGATTATCTGTTAGATGAGAGGTTCTAAATTTTCATTGAGAAAATAGAGACACAGTGTGGTCATTGTTTCTTTCTGAATAAATACCCAAATGACTAAGTGAAGAGAACTTTACTGTACAGAAAGATACTGGGGCCCACAGCAGAAGCATCAAGAAGGCATTATGTCTGGATCCTGGATTGCATAGACATCATGCATTTTTGCTATATCCTTTCAAAGTCCAGAATTAGAATACCTTATTGGTATTTTTGAATCTAGATCCTTCTACTTTTTCTATTTTATAATTTGTTGGAAAAGTTCCATTTTATTGTGGAAACATGAGGAGAAAGGGCAGGGCACGCCAGATTGCTGAGCCTCAATTATTGCTGTACCTCAAATTACTGTAAATAATTTTCCTGCCTCTGAAGTTGCAACAGTCTAATTATAGAAAAGGTTGGTGAACATCCTTACAGCAACGCCGTTCACAAAAGCAGCATATGTGGGTGGGAGCCTGAAGTCTGGTCGGCCCCAAATGGTGCTGGAGGTATTGGAACTGTAGATCTGGAATGGAAGCAAAGCAGTTAAGGCAACAATACTGAGTTGACGTCCCAAGAGTTATCCTTCATCCTTGAGGCATCCTGGCATCAGGCTGCACCGAACCCCTAAGAGGGCAGTCTAGCTAGTGAGGGAGATGAGATTAATCTGCTTAGCCCAAGTCACAATCTAGAAGCTCCAGTCAAGTGAGGCTGGATCCACTCTTACTTGGTCTTGGGGTAGATACTAGGAGTGGGAGATGCAATGGGGCAGACAAGTTGTCTACAGCAAATCAGCCCTCCTGAGAGTGGCTGCTCTGCCTCCTACAGAGATACCTGCTTTCTGCTCAGAGCACTTGGACAGACTTTTCTCTAGAGAATATTTGCATGAAGAAGCTGTCCATGGCTAAGTGTTTTCTAAGATTTCTGGGTTGAAAAGTACTTTTAATCATACAAGTAAACAGCTGTGAGACATGACCAGTGAGCGGTGCTGGGTCTGAATTAGTAACGGATAGGAACGAACTTCAAAGATCATAGGATGAAGCAGAGGGACTCACAAAAACGCACAGAGCAATGCTATACATGTCAAATGCAATCAGACTAAGGGTGGGGTGAGCTGAACACAGGCAGAGACCTCTGGAGCACGCTTGTGCACATGCTTGTTTTCATCTTGAAAGAAAACTTTGGGCTGCTTACTTTACTATATTGCATGACTTTGTGGAACACTTCTGTGCCTGTCCCCAGGAAACCAACACCCAGAGAATCCAGAATCATCCTCTTGCTCCTCTGAATGACACCATCTGTCAGGTGGTCCACCTTCAAGCCGTGAATCAGGCTGGCGAAGCTCTCTGTGACAGACTTCAAAGAGAAGAAGGTTAGAACAACGCTCAACTCTGAATCCACTCACTCCTTTTGTTAAGAGACCTTGAGGTCAGGTTTTGCTCTGGGAGAAGAGGCCTGGTTGGTGTGATTGAGTTTGTCTTGTAAAAAGTGGTGTGCATGAGACACTTATTCGTGAGGCACGAGGATGTGGAAATATGCAGTAATTAATTTCTTTGCTCAGTCACACTGTTAACGCAGGCTGCTTAGCCGATGATGATGACAGTGTATGGTGGAGGACAGTGAAGCGAAGCCTAGACAGAACGGAAGGATGGAAGGACATTGCGCTCTGTGGTCACTGTATGTAGAAGTGACCTCTGCTCATAAACCAGATACAGTCTCCAGGGCAGGATGATCTGTTTCTTAAGGGGTAGGTAGGGGACTTTGCAAGTCCTTTCCGTGTCAAGCCCTTCAATGCTCAAGTCACACTTGTGTTTCTACATGCATCGCAGGAGGAGACAGCTCAGAATCTCCAGCTGGAAGGGTATGGTCACCGCACGCCGAGCACGGAGTTCTTGCAATAAACTATTCAGTACTTTCCCTTTCCTCATCTGAAGAACACACTGTTGCCTAACTTCCTTTCCGTCTCTGACCGTAACTTTCACTGCTTACAAATGGTAGCTGGAGGACTTATCAGATTAAAGAGTCCGAAGTGTTTACGGTCTCTCACACTGGCTCACTGTCAAAGTAGAGTCACCGAAACAGAACCAGCTACATGGAAATCTTCCGCTTTTGCTATCCTATCCACTAGCTTTACTTTATTTTATTTTTTTTCTGAGGCAGGCTCTTTCTATGTGGCTAGCCTGGATGCACTATCTCAGGTTGGCCTTGAACTTTTGACAATCCTCCTGCTTCAGCCCTAACCCCATTCTCAGAGCCTTCTGATTTACCAGTCAGATGAAAGCTGTCATTTTCAAAAGAATGGAGCATTTGTAGCATCTTTAAGGCCTTGACAGAAAACGAAGGGAGCTTGGAGTAGGAGAAAGCAGGAGAGGGGATGGCTGGGCAAGCAAAGGATGCTGCGATGGATGTTTCTGCTTAGGGCAGAGGAAAGCCATAATCCTGCTTTTCACACTGGTAAATATTTTGATAACCTTTCCCATGCAGAAGAGAGGGGGAAGAGGGAAAAAACCTGACTCAATACTCTGCTGACTTAATTTCTAACTACCACTTGAACACTGGATGACTGAATAGCAGGTGAGGGGCACCAGCAGAGGTGTGGGTTCTACAGCTTGCTCATGTCTCTTACGACCCTGAGACCAGCGGGCTCCCTTGTTGGTGCTGATATGCTTGGTGAGCTAAAGAACAATCCACCCTCCCTGACCTTGAAGGGAGAGAGCGTCAGGGGAATGATCGCTGCTGCTCAGATCTCTGAGTCACACTTCATCTCTATGTCAGATATCTTGCTGGTGTGCTTGACTTTAAAGTGGCATTGGCATAACTTTTCAATGAAGTGCTGTGACTAACATATAGATTAGAGCAGAGCATGGGGTCAATTAATAGCAAGTGTCAGGAGCTCTTGTGAACTCATGATGTGTTCCTCTCTAAACTGCCAAGCCGGCAAGTGAGGCTTCTGACTCAGCAAGCTTACTCGGAGTCCACGGGAATGTGACAGCCTACAGATAACTGGAGAGGCAATCTATTTGGATCACACAGAAGGCATGTATAAAACCAAGAGCTTGAGATTCAGTGAGCTTACCACGACATACTTCCTTGCTAGGAGTAAGCAATGGGATTGTGTCTCTCATTCGTAAACACAGACGAGAACTAACATACAGCTTATTAGGCTGCCCGGACTCCGAGGAAAGTCAAAATGCCATTTCTGCAGAAGAGTGGATAGCTCTTTAAAGATCAGCTGATTGAGAAAAGAAGAGCCAAACCAGGAAAGCAGTCTAGGCAAGCTACAGCCATGGAACAATACCTTGAGCATCATGTAGTTCTGGAGGGGGAGCTCTGGCTCAGGAGAGAACTGCAGGAGCTGCTGCTGGCTGAGTGCCTGGACTAGCTGGGTGCCTTTATACTCAACCCTTCCTTCTATTTTCTTCTCTTTTGCTTTTGTTATAGCCATGGAATTTCCACTATTTCAACACTTCCCAAATGACCTCACTTGAACTTCTTTTGTAATGATATACTGAGCTCACAGGAGGCTGTATAGTAGCCAGGATCTTATGATTCTCTCTATATATGTATACACACATATACACACACACACATATAGTTAAAAAGGAATGGACTGTCCATATGTGCTAGAGACCGTATAGCAGAAGAACATACACTCTCTCTACTAGGTACCCCACTCCTGGAAGTTTATCATAAGGAAACAGGCACAAATACGATGAAATGGTCCCAGAACCCCAAGGGCGAGTAGTCCCATACACACCTGCACATTCACAGCTCACTATCAGCAGTCAGTCTGGGAATGATGTAAAAAAACCCATCCCGGATGTGTCTTACTGGACGTCGATCCTGTTTAACTGAAGGGAACTCATTCCTGGTACTGCAAATGTAGTCACTAACCAGTGGGCTAGTGAGGCCACAAATCCAGAAGAGAACCTTCTACTGCCATTTTTCTAAATGCTGTATCTTCTAGCTATATTCTAAATACTTTTCCTTGTAGCCACAGATTGTATAGCTTATCAAAGATGCTTCCCTTTGAAGCACATGGAGACTGTTACAGAGATCCACAGCTAGTCAAAATGCAAAGAATAAATGAGCATGCGGTGCCCAACCTTACGTGGTATACCTGCAATGAAACTCCTATGCCTAAAGCTCAGGGACAGTGGTGAAAGAGGAGGGAGTATTGTAAGAGTCAGAGGACCAGGATGCCTGCTGCTAGATAGTGTTTTCTAGAAAAGCAGGCAAGCTGCACCCATGAAATAGCAACACTATGTTTGCCAAAATAAGACCTGTGTACGAATTACACTGGTTGACATTCATGCTATGATGGATGGGGAAATTCCATAAGACTCTCCCCAAATGAAGAGCTATAGGCAGTCAATGGCTTCTGATAGAAGGAAGATTGGTTTTCTCCAGGGATGAGCTCCCTGATACTTTCCAATCAGAAGCAGTCAACCCAAAAACATGAACAGTTAAGCAACCTTAAATGGACTTGTTAGGATTTTTATAAATATATGTGGTATATCTGTCTTCTATCTATCTATCTATCTATCTATCTATCTATCTATCTATCTATCTATCTATCTATC
>LOEQ01001961.1:262112-290947 GCA_001685075.1 Bramus lutescens | reverse complement strand
GAGAGAGAGAGAGAGAGAGAGAGAGATGGAAATTCTAGTTTCTAAAATAAATGAATTAAGGAAAGGGGTTGGAGAAGAGGAGAGGGACCTTCTGTTACTTTCAAAAGGGATAAATAAGCCTCCTCGTTAGCCTCCGAGACAGTGAGTGGCATGTGAGAAATGAGTGTGTCAAAAAGCCAGTCACTGTGCTCCCAGGGTGGGATGGACCTTGAGGGGAAGTGCTCAGGAAGTTCCACAGGAAGGCTGACTGGGGTTGGGTGGGTTGATTCCTACGGCTCAGGGGACTGAGAGCCAGTTTCTTTTCTTTGGTATCTATTGCCATAGAAACAGGTACTATTGGGACTTAGCACTCTGAGTAGGACTTAGGGCTCCCTTTTGGCAAAAGATTTGGGGAGTAAGGGAAGGGAAACCAGGAGGCAAAGCTGATCTCCCCTCTTCTACCCTTCTCTCCTTTCATCCTTCTTCTTTCCTCTTTTTCCTAACCAAGGAGTGGCTAATGTCTGCATGTACTATTTAGCAGGCGTTTCCTAAACAATATCAAAGGATCATAAGTTCATGTTTGCACGTATTTATCTTCCACTTTCGAAAACTTCCTGGTTAAGCAGTTCTGGCAATGAAGTGTTTTGGCACAGTAAGTTGATTTTTAAATTAATCATATTTCAGTTGATGTACAGAAGAGTGGGTTTCACTGGGGTATATATATATANCATCATTGGGCTTTGCTCATAGAGATTTTTAAAAAGAATCTCTTGGTTTTTTTAATGATTAAAGTAAGTCTCTCACTGTCTCTGTCTCTCTCTGTGCATGTGTGTGTATGTATTCTTGCACACAAGCATTAAGTGATGGGGTGCTCAGGGTGGCAAGGTTGGAAATAACCCTTTCTGGTCCATGGAACACACTGTGCTACAGACCTGGGATGATTATTTGTATGTCTGTCTGGCTAGGCCATGCTAGCCAATTGTTTGGTCCAATGGCATTCTAGATGTAGCTCTCAGATGGCCTGAAGATGTGATAATATGTTATAAAGTAAGTTTTTAGTGCAGCACACTGGTTTCTCTACTCCAAGTGGCCTTGTCCAAACAGTCATGGGGCTCATGAAAAACAATGAAATTCTCTAGAAAGCAGGACATTGTCCTTCCTGCCTGTCTGTGGAATATAATGTGACACATGAAGTCTTTCCCCAGCCTCTACCCTGTTGAGCTGCACTGAAGATTTTGGACTTTCCATGATTGTGTGAGATAGTTCCTTGAAATAAATAAAATGAATTTGCTTTGGTCCATACATACTCATACTCACACCTACAGGGCTTCTGGTTTTCTGAAGAACCCAAACTAGTGCAAAACGCTGTAGGGTAAGGGGCTTCCATATTCTTTGTCTTTGGATCTCCAGTACCCGTTACCAGACACATTCTAGCTGCTGATTGGACAGGATTATAAATGAATAAATGTGGACTTGGTTGGTATGGGAGCTGCAACTTTCTACCTTATTTGCACTTTACACAGTTGAGAAATCACATTTCGGTTATGGGTGTAGCACTTCTGCCTGCACTATTTTTTAATTTTAAGGATATTTTAAGATTAAAATATAATTACACAGTTTTGCTCTGTGTCTTTTCCTTCCTCCAACTCCTCCCATGACACACCCACTTCCTCTCAAATTCTTTTCAAGTTGTTATTGTTACATATATGCATAAATACACTAAGGATTTATGTATTATTGTATGTAAGTACAAATACAGTCTGCTAACCACTTGGCATTAGATAATCAACTGGGGGCTCCTCCTTGGGAAGAGAATATGGCTCTCAGCCTCTCTGCAGTTTTTACTTTCCTGCTGGTCATTTATGTAGGGATGGAGCCCCATGAAGTTTATCCCTTCCACATGCTTGGGAAGTTGGGGTGCTTGCCATCAAGAATGGAAACGGGGAGCTCAGACAAGACAAGGAGCTGTTCCAACTAGGATGTCCTGGGAAAATGTCTTCCTAAGACACCAGAATGATTGTACTGGGTCCAGCTCTGAGCAATGAGCTCCAGAGGTGTTCTGCCACTGGGGTAAGGACTCTTTCCCCAGCAAACTTGAAAGAGGCTGTCAATGTATTTCTATACTCTTGATGTTTCTTTACAATGAAAGCTAAATATTTCTATTGGGTTACCACCCCACCCCACCCACGGCAATGCAGCTAGGAATCCAGATGAGTAATTGGATGTTGATTCCTAGGGATGTAACCAGAATGAAACACTTCGAGGGTTTAGTAGGCAACATTCTCTAGATAAATAGACTCAGACATACAGATATCAACCAAAAGATGTCTGTTTCATTTCGTTATACCAAAATATCTGAGGCTGGGTATTTTTATAAAGGTCACTATTTAGTGAATAGTTAAACAGGATTAAGAGCTTGTTCTGAGGCATCAGTTTAGATCTGTTGAAGACCCCACAGTAGGCAGTGCCACAATCATGAGTCCATGTAGAAACAAGGGTCCAAATGGCTTACTAGAAAGCCAGAGAACAATTATTGGAACTGTGTTATTCTTTTATAGGGGCATTCCCCTAATGTTCTTTTGACCTCCCATGGTCGCATCTCCAAAAGGTCACATGTCTTCTTAAAGTTGTCATGCTAGAGACCAAGATTCCCAGACGTGAACCTCCAGGGAGCTTACACCATGCCAATAGATTTAGTGTGGGAATGCTCTCTTGATTGTGGAGGCTGAGTAGTCTGGTGAGCTGCTCTTTGCAAACTAGAAAACGAGGAAAATGGGCGGTGTCAGTATGAACTACCTTAGATCACTGCTTTGTCTTTGTTCACCTCTGAAATTCCCGTAGTCATCATCTCCAGGTTGTTGCAACATCTGGGCACATGACAGCACGCATGTGTGAGACTATTGTTTCAGTGAACTTCGGATAAAAGGTTAAATTTGAATCTGGCAGCTGCCCACTTGTGGTTCACATCCAGACATGATAGATAGGAAGTCCTTTTGTATTCACAACACACTTTCTAGAAGTCTTTTCTTTCCTATGATTTTTGGAGTGGTCAAAGGAAACAACCTGTAGGTGCCATTCCTGTGTTGAATCAATGTCCTGCAATCAGGGTTAAGCCTAGGAATATATGGCTGATCAGATCTAGATCAGATTTAGAACCTTAAGGTAAATAGTAAAAAATTGAAGTTTATGTAGCAATGACATGATCAAAACAATAAAATTCTGTAATAATTATCTTGAATTGTCAACTTAACCCAACCTGGAATCATCAGGAAGAGGGTCTCAATGAGGGACTGCCTACATTGGGTTGGTCCGAGGGCATGCCTGTGCAGGATTGTCTTAATTAAGTTAATTCATGTGGATAAACTTAGCCCGCTGTGAGTGACAGCATTCCTTCAGCAGGGGGATTCTGCACTATGTAAGAGAGGAGACAGAGATGAAGATGAGAAATGGAGCAAGTGTATATGCATGTCACTTCTCTGTGCTAACATGTGCTCTTGGCTGTGCATGTATTCACTTCTCTGTGCATTCATATCCTCTTGACTGTGCATGTATTCACTTCTCTGTGTGTACATGTGCTCTTGACTGTGCATGTATTCACTTCTCTGTGTGTACATGTGCTCTTGACTGTGCATGTGTTCACTTCTCTGGGCATACATGTGCTCTTGACTGTGCATGTGTTCACTTCTCTGGGCATACATGTGCTCTTGACTATGGAGGTGATATGGATGGCTGCTTGTGGTCCTTGGATTCCTGTGATGATGATTCCTCGCTAGCAACTTGAGCAATCTGGAATTAACTAAACCCAAGTGGCTGCATTCACTTGTGAGGGATTTTTTTTAAATTAAATAATTTGAAGTGGGAAGGCCTACTTCTAATCTGGATCTTTGAGGTGGGAAGATCCACCTTTAATCTGGGACACACCTTCTGCTGACAGCCTATCTAAAGGTCTTGGAAGAAGGCATCTTTCTCTCTTTGCTTGGTTAATCTGGCTCTTGTTGGCAAGTCTGTTCCTACCCTGGCATTATAGCCTATTTCATTGGTTTTCCAGTGTCTACCGAAGACCAGCCGAGACATCTAGCCTTGTGGGAATAACAACTACTGGATTCTTGGACATTCCATTGGTAGACAACCATTGTTGGACTAGCTGGACCACAGCCTGTAAGTCATTCTAATAAATCTCCATGTATGTGAGATTATATGTGTGTATATATATATATACACACAGGTTCTGTTCCTCTAGAGAACTCTAATTAATACACTTCCCTATGATTGAATTTACATTGGAATTGTAAGATAAAATAACCCCTTTAATCCCTAAATTGTTTTTGTCAGGATATTTTATCACAACAGAAATGAAGTTAGAAGTTCCTAAGCAAGACTGACCAGGACTAGTTCAGAGTTGATGAGAGTTATGGAGTGAATGTACCTCCCCAAATTCATGTGCTGACGTCCTAGTCCCCAGTGGAACTATGTTTGAGGATGGACAGGGATTTTAAAGAGGTACTTAAGGTTGAATGAGGTGATAAGAGTAGGATCTTAACACAAAATATCAGTGCCCTAATAACGTGCGATGTAGCTGTTTCCTCTGGGCATCATAGAACAGAGATCAGTATAGTGACCTGTTGCAAGGAGAGTCTGTTTATTTGTCCCGACTGCCTGGCTAGCTTAGCCCCAAAATAATCACACAGAAATTGTATTAATTAAATCACTGCTTGGCTTATTAGCTCTAAACTTCTTATCAGCTGACTCTTACATTAATTTAACCCATTTTTAATTAATTTGTATATTGCCACGTGGCAGTGGCTTACAGGGTAAAATTCGGCATGTCTATCTCTGGAGATTGCATGGTGTCTCTTTCTGACTCTGTCTCCTTTCTCCCAGGATGCCATTTAGTTTTCCCCGCCTACCTAAGTTCTGCCCTATCAACAGGCCCAAAGCAGTTTTTATTAACCAATGAAAACTACACAAAGACAGAAGGACCTCACACACCAGTGACCAAGAGCCTGACCCTGAAGTCATGAAAACTAAATAAACAAAGCAGGAGAATGATCCATGGTGCTGGGACTATTAACATTCCTTCCTAGGGGTAGAGGGAGGAGGGTCATCAGACCCTCCCCTGAGATTCTAACTGCCATTCCCTCCATTCTTCTAGCTACTCATGGTCCGGGCTGCTAGAAGATATAACAGGTGGAGGATTAACTGGGGATGCGACTTCCATGATGTAGCTCTCATGAGCTGTCTCCCTTGTTGGGGTGGGATTTTTGGTAACATCTGCTTTTGAGTCACTGTGCTCCTGCAGCTAGCCACAAGAAAACTTGTGACACCCACAAGCTGGACCTGAGTAGAATTGTATCTTTAGTCTGTCCATGCTCCACGTGTGATGAACAGGTATCTCTTCAAATCTCCCCCTCCCCAAAGTAGCACAACAGAAGATGAGGCATCACATACTAGGCATTATTTTAAGAGCTTTACACACATCAATATGTTGGGTGACTTTTTTTTCAGGGACATATAAATTAACATCTGCCTCAGACTTGGATAGCACCAACAGCCAAAGGATGATTCATACAA
This sequence comes from Bramus lutescens, assembly GCA_001685075.1. Classification (NCBI taxonomy): domain Eukaryota; kingdom Metazoa; phylum Chordata; class Mammalia; order Rodentia; family Cricetidae; genus Bramus; species Bramus lutescens. Next base: position 285,397 of record LOEQ01001961.1, on the reverse strand, counting down.
GTTCATCTTGATGAGTCAAGTTGTTTTATTAGGAATTGCTTACAGAGCTGCGGTGACTAGGAAGACTTAACATTTTCCCCCAAAGTTGCCCATCTCCCCTGCCATTCTGCCTGTCCTGCCCTTATTTAACATAGCCCTAAATCCACAGCAGAACTAACGCAAACCTGGATTTAGAGGCTGCCTCCTGTTACAAAAAGTCCATTTGACTACAAGCTCAGACTTGGGACACAGAAACTCAGACTCTGGGAAAAGTACATGCTCATGGGTGTTGTTTACTTACCTTTAACCAGGGATTCTGCTAATCTCAGAACACATTGGCTACAGGAAAGATGGTGCGTTTGGCTGCCATCTGTCATGTAGACCAGCTCACTGCAAGATGGAGTTAGGATTTAGAGGATTGATATTACTACATAATGCAGCGTTTAATTCCCTCAAACTATTATTATCCCCACTTCACAGATGTAGAAACCAACCAGGCAATGAGAGATTAGTAAATTTCCCACAGTTACTCCCTGGCCTATGGAGTAGCCTGATTAGAGACAAACCATCTCTCCAGGGACTACACTTAGTCACATTATGCATTAAAATCAGTATGACGAAGTTGAGAACATAATTTTACTGAGTAATCTGCTTTGACTAATAATCTCATTTTGGACTATGCCAATAAGAAATTCTTATAATTTTGGTGTCTCCTCCTGCTGTGACTAAGAACCTCAACGTTCCCCAAAAGTCATGTGTTGAAGGCTCGGTCCCCAGGTGATGCCACAGGAGGTGATTGAAACCTTGAAGAGGTGAGCTGCTCTACAAGAAAGTAGGTCACTGTGGGTGTGCCTCTGAAAGGAGACGTTAGGACCCCGATTCCACTCTCTTTCTTTGATTCCTGGCAACTATGAGACAAGCAGAGTTCTGTTCTGCCGTTGTTGTGTCTGCCATCATGCTCTGCCTTCCCACAGATTCCAGAACGGTGGTGCCAACTGGCTATGGGTTGAAGGCTCTGAAACCATGAGCCTCCCTCGATAGCATATTCTGTGAAGATGGTTGGTGCTGCAGGGGCCTTTTAGCGATGGAAAGCTAACTGACTTTCCCGTGAAGAAGATGCTTTGTGTGCACATGACCTACCTCCTCTGCTGGGCAACCAGGTGCTTCTGTGTAACGCGGACCAGCGGACCAGTCTTTCCTTTTTTTTTAAAAGGCTCTCTGGTTTTTATTTGTTTAGCAACATTCATCTTCCAAAGTAAAAACGCATTTTCCATTTAAGCTGGCAGTAATGAAAACTGCCAAAGTTCTCTGTCCAACTTGGAGCTCTTCTGCACGTTGGCGAAATGGGAGGAGGTGGAAACTTTTAATAATAATAATAATAATAAAAGTGAAAAAAAAGCTTACAAAATCCGATGTGTACCCCTTAGAACTTTGCACGTTCTTGTTTGTCCCAAGTCCCTTTTGGAGCAGGTCTTTCCTAAAGCTGAATGCTGATTTCAGTGTCATTATGCCTTTTGACATGGGGACTGATGCCATTTTAGCCAGCATGGACAGCAGAGTCTACATCCAGAGTTCTCTGTGTGTTCAGATCTTCTATTTGTTTCTTTCTTGTGTGCTTAAGAGTTGCTTAAACAATATGTGCAATATTGCTTAAACAATACCTATTGCCCTAGAGATTTCATTCAGAAAGCTTTCATTCATTGGGTACACACCCAAGACTTTCTTCTCGAAAAGGTAAGGGTAGCATCTCCTTGGTAGAGAATGGTTGTGGCGTTGATTTTCAGATTTTCATGAGTAAGGTTTCTCATCTTAGGGCTCTTGAATAGATCCATGGACTGTGCGGTATTCACCTCGGCCGCCTGTGATCTCCCTCCATAAAAGTCAGGGAGAAAAGGGAACCTACCCATGAAAACATGACTCTCATGTTGCCTGATATGTTGTAATGCATTGTGTAAACAACAACAATAATTAGCAATGAAGAAAAGCATCTTAGGAAGGATCTGACAGTTTTCATTTTTTTAGAGTTACTTGATGGGGCCCACGTGGCCACCCCAGGGCAGTACTCTAAGGACATGGTCTATGGGTGTGTTCCTGAAGCCTGCACCACAGACAATCCAAAAGACTCCCAATACACACCTGTTACAAGTAACCTAATACTAGGTGAAGGGATCCCCACACAGTGGGGTACTCCCTCCTAGATCTTTGCACAAACTACACCCAAACGTCTACCTTCACAGAGAGATCCTTTATTAAGCGGGGAAAAAAAAGTGAAGTGGCTGATTTCTGACTCAGAAATTTCTCGGAGGCAGAAACAGCAGAAAATGACCATGCAGGTATGATTTTTAAGAAGAGAAAGGGGAGTCTGAGTTAGAACGGGCTGGGATTCGGTGGTGTGTTTTGATTGGGCATGCTAATTAGGGTAGCCAAAAAGGGGGCCTTTGACTACCAGACTTCAATACTTTGATAGGCAGACCTTGGTGATGAGCCTAGGGATGAGCCTGGTGTAAAAAGGTGTCTAAATAAAGGAATAGACCTTTGTGGCTAGCTTTAGGGATGTTACCTATGGTTTACAGGGAGGGGGAAGGGCAAGGCCTGCCTGTGCCGTTTTTACCACGCTCTGGCCTGCTAGAGCCCTTCGCCAGGGGAGTAAGAAAGACACTCTGCAATGTCTCTTACTCTTTTCCTGTTGGACCGGCACAGTGTGAGAGTCAGAGTTTGAATATTTTAAAAACTAGTCAACAGTTAAGAGCCCTTCCTGCTCCCCTGGAGTAATGCTGAGATCTCCATTTAGAGCAGAGCCTCCCACGTCCCTCATTCTCAACAGTTCCGGGAGTTACGCCTCTCTGCTGCCCATTGCCATCAATGCGAAGCATCTTCGACTGTCAACACATTTTGAAACAGTCAAAAAAGACGAGTAAAGAAAGGAGAAAGTAACAGCAGTAACAGCAAAGCCACTACTTCCAATGAGAAATGTGGGAAACGGAAACACAGAATCGAATTTAACACATGAATTCTAAGTGCTAGGGAAGCTTAACTTGCAGTACAACTAGCCAGTGCATGCAGGAATTAAGCTGTGCTCTGTCTCATCTGTGGAGATCTTGCCCAAGCTCGGTGGCTCAATGGTGTATCTTTCACACAAGGAAACTGAGCCTCCCTTGGCTAGAATGGGCTTTTTCATTCTTGCCTTTGCTGAGGAGCACTGATGGGGTTTGTGGGGGTCGCTATGTCAGATGAGAATCAGTGTGGATCCAACACTTTGCAGACCGTCCAGAAGGAAAACAGAGATGGGAACAGCCTTAAATGACCCCCACCATGGATAATCTCAGGGGCTTCAGACACTTTGACCTTCTAAACTGGCAAATGAACACTATGCCAGCCTTGGCAATAGCAGACAATAGTTCTCTCAAGGTCAACAGACTCATTTGGGAACACAGAGGACTGTGATGAGAAAGCACCTGCCACAGCAAAGGTTGGGAGTGTTCTGGGGGTGGAGCCTGGGGTCCAGGGGTCTTTTTTGATAAGGAGAGATTCAAGTAAGTTGTGTGGCTGTGGATACAGAATCCACAGGTCTGATCTTGGAAAGTGGAGAGAGGGCTCCACACCAGCTCATCTTCAGCAAACATCTGCAGTGACCATCGTCTGTGAACAGCTACAGTCTTACAGAGCATCAAACTTGACTACACAAATATGTGCACACATACATCCACCTACATGTACATACATCCACACATATATAAATACATACACTCATATATAATACATATACCCATATAGCTATACATATACATAAGCACGTGCATATATCCACATATACTACACACAACAACACATACACATATAAATACACATACATCATATGCATATATATTCCCATCCTTACATCCACATATACATACATACACCCATACACACATACATACATACACCCATACATCTACACATACACACATACATTCACACATACATACACATATATCCACACACATACATACAACCACACACATATACATACATCCACACATATGTAACATATATTCACCTATATGTACATACACATGAGTTGTGCAAAGCATGCTGTGTCTATGTAAAGGAAGAGATTATTTTTACAAGGTTTTGAAAGGTCCCTGAGATGGTGCTTACATTACACAGCAAGGCATTGATTTTGTCCGTCTTCATAATTTCCTGACTTTAATGCTGTCTGGGTCTGACAATGATAACTCATCTTGATATTAGCAGCTTTCCCAGGCCGACTTTGCTTGCACCACACAAGCAACTAATCTGTAATTTGGGGCTGTGAGCTATGTTTAGACTTCTGGAATACCATGACCTGTTAGTATAAAGTATATTCATAAATTCATGTCCCGGCAGAAACAAATTGCTAATTATTTTTTGACTAGGGGTTTTGAGACAGAATTTAATCTGAAACTCACTGTTTTCAAGGCTCAGCCTACTGAGTGCTGGGTAACAGTCATGACCACTTTGCCTAGTTTATGCTTATTAATTTTTGAGAGGATTCCCCACCATTCAGAGCCTACAAAGAGATGGGAACACACTTACATGGCTTCCTTAAGATGGTAGTAGTATTTCTAGTAGTTATGGAATAAAAATTACTGTTAGATAAGCAAAAAACTAATTTCCTCATATAAGAATTTTCTGAGTCTTGCCTTGAACATACTTTTAAACCTATATTTTTGTCCATCTGTAGTATGGATTTTACTGGTTGTCCTGCATTGTTGCTTGTAAAGATGTCAATTCGTGTGTCCCATTCAGTTAGGCTGAAGTCCTGAACTTAGCTTTGAGTTCTCAATTGTAACTCTCCAACTTCACTGGTTTTTTTTTGTTTCCGTGAAGCCACGAAAACCCTAGCCAAGCCGTGATGCCAAGAATACCAGGAAATTTCACACCAGAGCAATGATCTTGCAACTGCTCTCCTGGATTACTGTTATAATTTTCCTTTCATTTTCATTTCCGTATGTTTCCAAGCTTAAGAAAGCATCCCAGAAGATGTTTGCTATATTATCAGTTATCTCAGATGGTCTCGGCTTCCCTGGTGTAGGAGATGGTGACTCCCTCACAGACACGGCTTCTGATAAATGTTCGTGTATAGGGAAGACACAATTCACTGCTTTCTGGAAAGGATAGCATCCACGACCAATTGTGTTTGACCCAAGTACAGCCTGATTAGTGGTGTGATGTGATGGTTTGAAATGGATTTTGTTCTGAGCAAGATTTGGGTGCCAGAGTCTAGCAATAGAGAATATTAATGAAGGAGCTATGACTAATCAAGAAAATGTAACACGTCTGTTCAGATGGCTGAATTCCTGACGTGTGTTATAGCGGTATTGCTGCTCACCCAGCACCCTGTCCCCTGCCTGCGGATCCTCTGCTGGTGATGATGTATTTCCCTTCCCTGCCCTGTGGATGGGAGCTGCCTTAAGGAACAAGTGCACACATGGGCATTCTGGCTTGTCCTGCCTTTAATCTCTTGTCATGACACCTGTCAGTGGACACAGTGAGTGAGTCAGAGCCCATCGCTTCACTGGGTGTGGAGTGAACAAGAACAAAGTCTTTGCTTTTTCAACCATGAAGGACCATGTACCCTTGTCTACTTTCTCTTCCAGAAGGATGCAGAATTGTCCACATCACTGATCTTCAAGAAGCCAACCTCTGCCTTTTGGTCACACTTTAGACATAAGCTAATGTCAGTAACATTGGATTTTCTTTAAATATTTTTTCACATTTTGGCATTTCTTTTAGATTATACTTTAATTGCAATATTTCTCTCTCCCCTTTCCTCCTTCCCAAGCCTCCCACATGCATCTTTCCACTCTCCTTCAAAATCATGGCCTCTTTTAAATGAATAATTGTTATTGCATGCATATATGTGTGTACATATATTCCTAATAATTGTTATTGCATGCATATATGTATGTACATATATTCCTAAGTATAACCCGTTCGGCCTACACAATACCACCTGTATGCATGCTTTCAGGGCTGACTATTTGGCAAAGAACAACCATTTGGTGTGTTCTCCAGGGAAGGCCACCTCTACCGTTCCCAGCTTTCTTCAGTTGCCTTTAGTTCTTGGTGCAGGGTTGAGCTGTTGCAAGTAGAGAGGCCACTTGGTTGTTCCCATCTGCCCAGCCCCAAAATAATCACACAGAAACTGTATTAATTAAATCACTGCTTGGCCCATTCACTCTACCTTCTTATTGGCTAACTTTTATATTAATTTAACTCATTTCTATTAATCTGTATATCGCCACATGGCTGTGGCTTACTGGGTAAAGTTCATAGCATCTATCTCTGGTGGCTCCATGGCTTCTCTCTAACTCCGCCTTCCTCCTCTCATGCTACAGGCCAATCCAGTTCTTTATTCATTAACCAATAAAAGCAACACATAGACAGAAGGACCTCCCACACCAATGGGCCTCTCTTTTCTCCTCCCAGTTTTTCATATCTCTTGGTGTCATTCTCACTCAGTTAACATTTGGGCAGTCATGCTGGTCAGACTTTATGGGTGTAGCTCATGACGTTACCAGGAGACACAATCTCACAGCCAACTCCCTGACCCTCTGGCTCTTACAATCTTTCTGCCCCTTTTTCTCAATGTAACCTGAGCCTTAGGTGTGGGAGTGTTTTGTAGACATATCCATTGGGCTGGAGCTCCACAACTCTGCATTTACATAGGTTGTTTTCTGCACTGGTCTCAGTCTCTGTCAAAGACAAGCATCCTTGATGAAGGGTGACGACTACACTTATCTGTGGGTATAGGGACAAACGTTTATAGATTGCTGCTAGGGATTATGCTGGATTAGTAAATTGTGTTTGTAGATTTTCCTCCAACAACCATGGTTTCCCTAGCACTGAGTAGTTAGCTAGAACCAGGACCAGGCACAGTCTCCCTCTTGCTGTGTCTTAAGTCCAATTTTAGAGATCTGCTTTAACATTTAAAAATTTCCCTCAAGTACTTCAAGGGGTTAGTTCAGCATCCTCAGGTGTGAAAGAGAGATAATTTGGTATAATTTGGGGGGATAGATACCGAGTATTGAATCCAGGGCCTTGCACATGCTAGGCAAGTGCTGTACCCTTGAACCATATCCTCAACCCACTGGGTCTGGAAGATTTAAAGCACCTGCTCACAGTGCGATGCTTCCACTAGTTAACAGCACAGATTAAAGGGAGAGAAGGCCCCTGTACTCTGCTCACTTTTCTTTTTTCTTGTGAAGCTGGCTCTACAGCACCATAAATATGAACATGGGCCTGCATGATTCTAGAAGAAAATAGTCCATGATTTTGCTTGAGTTCTGTGGCAGGTGTACGTCCCTACCCATGAACTCAGGGACTTAAGAAGTATATTTTCAGTAAGTTTGGTATAACTGAATGCATTTCTTATTGAATCTTCATTCTGCTAAATGCAAAGGTTAAATTTCAGTTGGCCAGGAGGCCATTCATCCTTTGTCTTCCTGTACTTTGTAGAGAGGGGCAAACAATTTTGTCATCTTAAGGCATTAGCTAGGGGATGCCGGATACTAGGTATCAGGTTGTAGTCTTCTATCCAAGCAGAGGCATCTGTTCCTTCTGGTTTCTGATCTTGGGTTTCTGGTGTCAGACTTGGTAGCATCAGAAGAGTTCTGTTTATTATTATTATTTACCATTCTCCTGGGTTCATGGCCACACCTTGACTCCCCTAACCCTCCTGTGTTTAGGACTGTGTAATGATGTTTCAGGCCTGTCTGCCTAAGGATGTATATATCCCTTTCCTCGTGAAAGTGGGCTAACTCCATGCCTCTGTGAACAGGAATGTTCACAGAAAATGATGCTGGAGGGAATGTTAGTCCCATGGAGGCCCTTAGTCTCACTGATAAGAGAATTTACAATGGACACAGTAAAGAAACTTGAGGGCATGTTATCAAAGATATACAGAGAATGCACCCTGAGAGATAGGGCAGACTGTTTGCCAATGAGGACTTGTGATCTGCTTCCCAGAGGAGAGAGTTTGCAGAATATCCAGTGAGGGACAAATCAGAAAGGCGGGGCACCGAGAATCCATGAGCAGCAGCCCCAAGGGAAGAAGTATCTGGGATCCTAAATATAGCTCATTAAGGTGACAGTTATTTCTTCTATTTTCTTCCCATGCCATAAAGCCTGCTTTTCCCCCATCACTTTTTGGGATAGGCTTGTTTCTTCCCTCTCCCCCACCTTATATGTGTGTGCCGGGGGGGGGGCACCATTGCAAAGGCCAGAGGCGTACGTGATCTGTCTTGCTCTAATGCTCTCTAGCTTATTCTCTTGAGACAGGGTCTCTGGATGAATCTGGAGCTAGAATGGCTGCCAGAAAGTCCTGGTGATCTTCCTGTCTCCACTTTCCCCAGCACTGGGGTTGCAGGTGTGCAGAGCCTGGAGTTTTACACTGGTGCACTTTACCTACTGAACCACTTTTGCAGCCGCCATCCTAACTTTCTCATACATGTATAGTATAGTCTTTTACTGTGTGCCCCTATATCTTTCCTTGTTCCTCTTTATCCTTGGCTTGAAAGAAAACGACCCACAAAGGGATTGGCACTATTTGGAGGTATGGCTTTTTTGAAGTAGGCATGCCTTTGTTAGAGGAAATATGCCATTGTGGTGCTGGGCTTTGAAGTATCCTTCGCTCAAGCTATGGTCAGTGTGGTAGACAGTTCATCTGCTGTTTCCTGTGGATCAAGATGCAGAACTCTCAGCTCCTTATCCAGTCCCATGTCTGTCTGCATGGCACTATGTTTTGCCATGATGATAATGGACTAAACTTCTGAAACTGTAAGCTAGCTCCAACTAAATGCTTTCTTCTATTAAAGTTGTTATGGTCATGGTGTCTTTAACAACAGTAGAATACTTGACTAAGACAGAAGTTGGTAGCAGGGACTAGGGTCCTGCTGTGATAGACCTGACCATGCTTTTGTCTGTAGGAATTTGGACTTTGTTACTTTGGATTAAGGAAAGCAGTAGACTGATGTGGGATTCCTCTCTGCTGTGAATACCGTTGGTTAATAAAGAAGCTGCTTTGGGCCTATTGCAGTGCAGGATAGGGCAAGGCAGGAATTCCAAGCAGAAAGAGGAGGAGAGAGTAGGCAGAGTCAGGGAGAAGCCATGTAGCCGCCACAGAAAATAGATGCTGAATGCCAGACAGAACCTTACCAGTAGGCCACAACCACGTGGCAATACACAGATTAATAGAAATGGGTTAATTTAAGATGTAAGAGCTAGCTAGAAATATGCTAAAGCTATTGGCCAAATAGTATTGCAAATAATATCGTTTCTTTGTGATTATTTTGGGTCTGGGAAGCCAGGAACAAAAAATCAGCCTCCACCAACACTGAACTGCTTCAAACATAGCTTAATGAGCCACATAAGTAGGAACATGGAAGACAGCAGTGCTGAGAGTGGCTTTAACTGTGAGGGTCTGGCTCAAGAGGTTTTAGAGGAGAAGAATGTGAGTATGTTGACTAGAGATCATTCTTGCAATATTTTGGAGAAAAATGTGACGGCTTTTTCCCTTGTCTGAAAAGTGCCTAAGTCTAAAATGAAGGGGTTTGGATTAATTCCTTTGGCAGAGTAAATCTCAAAACAACCTAGTATTGACTTTGCCATGTGATTATTGGTGTTAATTCTAATGAAGATATATAATTAAAAGTGGAAAGCTGAGACAGGGAAAATACAAAATGTACAACTTGAGGAGAAAAGGAACACTAGGAGGTGGAATGGAGCCACGTCCTGTGTTCAAGGAGATAAAGAAATTAAGAAATGACATAAAGGGGTGGTGACCTCAGGGCAGGATTCCACCTAAGTTTCCAACTTGTGCAAAGGAGCTAAAGAAAAGCTTAGAGCTGGGTGTGGTGGTATGTACTTTTAATTCAAGCATTCTACAGGAAGAGGCTGGCAGATTTCTGATTTTGAGTCCAGCCTGGTTTACAAAGTTCCAGAACAACCAAGTTTAGGTAGTGAAGGAAACCATGGAAAACAGAATGCTAGTGAACACGTAATTGAACAAGAATGGCATGTTGCAGCCCCAGCAAGCAACAGAACTGGCAACTTTGGCCACATGGTTCTGATTTTGGAGTCAAGGATAGAAGAAAGGGGTTATAGAGCCTTGACTAAGGAAAGGCCTTTAGGCCAGACCTGTATCAGTGAGGTCTCTAATGGAGGCCTAAAGAGGCTACTGTGTGAAGCCATTAAGTTGAAGCCTGGATTACCTTGGAGATCTTACAATGTTGTAGATAACAGAGTCATGGGGCATCTATCAAGGAAAGCTACTAAGAGGGAGTAGAACCAACCCAAGAGAAAGAAATGCATTACAGTCAACAAAACTGAAAGGAGTTGGAGATCTGAAGAGTGTTTTAATGTCAGACATGGAGATTCAGAGTGTGGAGTTTGCCCAGCTTGTTTTCGATCTTGCTTTGGTCCAATATTTCCTCAGTATACTCCCTTCCCTATGTTATGGAATGATAATGTATATCCTGCACCATTATATGTTAGAAGTATGTGATCTGCTTTTTGATTTTCATTTTACAGGAGATTACAGATAAGAGATTACACGACTCTCAGAAAAGTCTTTGAACTTTTGATTTTTAAAGTAAGTTTGAAATTGTTATAGAGTATGAGAACTTTAAAAGTTGGACTAAATGAATTTTTTGCATTGTGGTATGGCTACAAGCTTTTGGGGGTCAGGTGAGTGGAATGTGGTAATTTGAAAGAATTGGCCCCCAAAGAGATTGGTACTAATAGGAGGTATGGCTATGTTGGAGTAGGTATGGCCTTGTTGGAGGAGGTATGTCCCTAAGGGGGTTGGCTTTGATGTGTCCTATGAGTCCTTTGTGTCCTGTGTGTCCACAATGAGCTACACTCATTGTGGTAGAAAGTTCTTTTCTTGCTGCCTGCAAAACAAGTTCTAGAATTCTCAGCTTCCATTTCCAGCTCCTTGTATGCCTACATGGTGCCGTGTCCCGCCAAGAAGATAATGGACTAAACCTCGGAAACTGTAAGCCACCCCACTGAAATGATTTCTTGTTATAAGAGTTGCTGTGGTCGTGGTATTTTACAGCAATGGAAACCCAAATTAAGACACCCCTCTTGCTGGTCTTCTTTCTCCTCGAATAGTTCCCCTTCTGCTCTTATTAGCCCAGTTCCCTTTAGGTTGTAAAACCGTTTGCCATTGGAGGATGCTGCTGACATGACCTGAATGCGGAAGTGTTTGCTGTTTGCATCAAAGGTTGCTCCATCATTGCCCTGATGCAGGAGGTGCTCAGTGTTATGTCAAAGGATGCCCGACAGCTTGCACCAGCGGTTGTTATTAGCCAAAGGCAGGCAGTGCTCGTTGCTAACCTGACGTGGTATAATACCTGTGACCCCCAAAGTGCCCAGGAAACAGATGTCTGTGGAAGTATTTTGTTTTTTTCTCCCTTTACCTGCCTACTGTCAATATATACACCAACATCCATTTGGAGTTTCTGTTATTCATCCTCTCTCACCAGCGATGGGAGATTAATTGGGCTTCACTTTAGAGACACCTCTGTATTTCAACTCTTCTCCTCCTCCTTGGTCTCTTACTGGCAGAATCTTTGGCTACTTTTGGGATGGATCTGGACAGGAATTTGATTAAGCAGGCGTCCAAACATCATTTCCAAGACATACACTTCAGGCATTCAGCCTTTCAGGATGTTGTCAAAGAATTTGATATCAAAACGCTTGGAGTTTGAGTCTTGGTTAGAACTGTACAGTTAGGTAGATAGATAGCTACTAATACATTTCAGTGTGGTTTTTAGATCTCTTTGATACTTGGAAAAGCTATACATAATTTCTGTGGGTAATGCTCATTCACACAGAATTGGGAACGTAATTCATTAGGATTTCAATAAAAGCTTCTGTGATACCGGTTTTGACTGCAGAGACTTCCCAACGACTTAAGCAATTCCCATCTTATACTTAGCTTTAAAGATGGCTATAAACAGAGATCAAGGAGAGGAGGTAACCTTAAGACTGTATAACCAGATATACTTTTCTCTTCTAGATCCCTGCATGAGTTTTTAGTAATCATTCTAGTCCACTTTACAGAAGAAACCAAGTTGAAATTGCTGGGTGTGGCGACACATGCCTGTTTTCTCAGCCCTTGGGGGCTAGAGGTAGGAGGGTTGGATACTCGAGGGCAGCTTCAGCCACACAGTGAGTTTGAGGGTAGCCTGAGTTAGATGAGACCTAGCACATAAAGAATATAAACAAAAAACCAAACCACACTGTTGTGTTGATCAGTCACAGATCAAATGGTAAAAAATCAGGGGTCTCAAAAATCAGTAGTCTCCAGCTAAATATACTCAGAAATAAGTACATTTGTAAAATAATGTACTCAGTAATAAGAAGATAAATGTTAAACATATGTCAGGTTTTTAAAAAAGTTTTCATCAGGAATCAGTCTAGAAACACACTCAGTATGTCAGTTGGCCACAGACAGAAGATATTACTGTAACTTCCTTTACATGAATGCCACAATTTCCAAATCCCTCACATGGCTAACTGTGCTTCTGGGTAAGTTAGTCTGTGAATAACCCACTATGTGCAAATCAGTACAGAGCTCAGACTGTTGACGCTCAGAAATGTACACTCCAGTGACCCCTCATTTGCATAGAACTGGTTTTGGTTCTTTTGACACTGGCTCTCAGGCAACCCAGACTAGCACACTCTTTACATAGACTCTGAACTTCTGACCCTCCTGCTTCTGCCTCCCGAGGATTGGGATTGCAGGCACACAACATCACACCCGTGAAAGCCAGATGAGCTCTCTCCTAATAGAGCTATATTCCCAGCCCAGAGATAGCTCTTTGGATGGCACCCTAGGGTAGAAATAGGGCCAGGGGATGAAATGATAAGGGGGAGGATCCTTATTCAATGTAAGAACCAAGAACCAAAAGCTTCTGGTGATGGAGAAGTGAGTTGAAGGTAACCTGGCTTTCACCAAAATGTTACAGTGGAGATGAACACCATGGGTGTTGGGCACAGCCTTAGATTAATAAGGACATTGAACTGGGTGACTTCTATGGTCTCTTCAACTCTAGGGTTTCAGGAGTACATGAAGTCACAAAAATAGGTTCTTCTTATTTTAGAGAAAAGCAAAAATCAAACCCTTAGTGGGTCTGAACTCTAATTAGCATCACAACCAACCATCGAGCTGAATAGAGTTCCCTGTAGGCGATTTTGTTCTGCAAGTATTTCAGATATCCCGATTAGAAATTATATGCCATGGTCAGGTGTTGGGGACACAGAGAGTTAAAAAATGCTCTCTGTCCCTGAGGAAGCTGAGTAAAATCATTAAAGACAGCAGAAACCAACAATATTGATGGCAATAATAGTAGCAAAGCAAAGTACTGTATATTAATTAGGAACACAGCGTGAACCAGCTACAAGTCTTAATGCCTTTATATTAACTTACAACTATATAGTCTTAATGCCTTTATATTACCTTATAACTATATCACTATAACTGAGTGAGATGGTTACATCTTGTTTACAGAGGAGAAATAGGAGACAGAGCAGAATTAAATGTACTGTTCCCACTTAGTAAGTGATAGGCAGGTTTGGAGGCAGTATGGCTTCAGAATCCTTTTCCTTGGCCTTCCTTAGGCAGCACACATTCTTTGAAGCCCTCACTGGACTTCCCTGATTTCTTCCTCCCCCTAGCCTCTCTCCTTAGATTCTTCCAGACCTCCATGGTTCCTCTTCCCCAGACCACATTACAATGCTCTGCCTTGGGCTTCCATGGAGAACCTTTTCTCTGGGTCTTACTAGATCTTGTGTTCCTGGACCACAGACTCATGGTTGTCTCCAGCTCAGACTTTCGCTGCCTGTCAGGGTATCTCTTCCTGGATGCCCGCAGGCTGCTGGTGTGACTTTGATGAGAGGCATCATTTCCCCCCTGATGTGTCCTCCTCTTGGGCCTGCTCTGTGCCTGAGTCCCATCATGTTAGAGAAGTCAGGGCTGTCTTTGGCTTCACAGACAGAATCTCTCATTACTAGGTTTGGGGTATTTCATTTTTGCACTGACTATTCCTCTTATGGAGACCTGATGTTTTTATTTTTAACCACTTAAAAGGCCTCTTAGAGTAGTTTCTCTGCCCTTAATCTTTATTTTCTTTTATTTTAATTTTTGAGACTGAGTCTTGCTATGTAGACCAGGCTTGCAGTTTTAATGATTCAGCTTCCCAAGGGCTAGGAACACAGGTATGTGCCACCATAACTGGGAGTTTTGCCATTTTAAATCCATCTTTCTTTGATTCATGAAAGCAATCTCTTTTAAACACAGATCTTTTCTTTTTCTTTTTTGAGACAGGGTCTATATAGCACAGTCTAGTCTCAAACTCACAATGGATCCCCTGCCTCAGCCTCTGAGGTGCTAGGATCACAAGCATCAGTCACCACAATCAGCCCACAGATTATTAAAAGTTTGTTTTATTGGCACAGAATTATGATACAAAATAAAGATTTTTATTTCTGGCTTTTCCATATTTATAATGTGTGTTGAGTATAATATTTATCACCTTTATTCTTTATTGTTCTCCCTTCTTTTTTCCTTTCCAATGTACCTTTGTCTTACATTTTGATTTAATTTAATTTTTAGCAGCGCTGGGGGTAGAGCCCAGGCCTTGATGCATGGCAGGCAAGTGCTCTATCAAGTGAGCCACAATCCCCAGCCTAAAACATGAATGTCACACTTGCATAAAGAAACTCCTCAAAGGCTTCCCACCGCTTCTAGAAGTGTTCTTTAAATAGGTGGTTCTTGGGTAAAGGCCCCAGAGCCTTGAACACTTGACAAAATGGAGGATTTCTGGCTCGTTCCCAGACACTCTCAGGGTCCCCTGACAGTGCAGCCTGTTGACGGGTCTCGTGACTCTCAGTTGAATGACTAGATAAGCACCCTAAAATGATGTGAGTATTCTAATGCCTCATCGTCTCTCCAGACTCACCTCTTTCTTGTGTAATCTCTCCAAGTTCCCCAGAGATCGCTGCTGTGTTATTTATTTACAGTGCTGCGGGTTAAATCCAGGTGTTGGGCTTGCATTTATCCCTGGGCTGTTGCCCCCAGCTCTGTCCTACTGTGTTTTCTATCCAGCCACGTGGATGAACAACTCCCCTGGGGTCCTTGCCACGGATCCTTCTGTCCAGGCTATATTTCCTGCCTGCATATTGCTGATGGTCCCTTCCGCTGCCCATCTTAGGCTCCCAGTTTTACAGTAAGGCATCTTGGCCCCGCCGGTCTCCAGACTAAGTAATTTGCACCCCTCTGAAGCGTCCCCACACTCTCCTTGAGTACCCTTTTCAGTCCTTACAACATGGTCCGGAGTTTCTTTCTTCTTCTCTAGCTTTTCAGCTTTTGATCACAGGTCCCGTGTACCAGCCGTCTTTCCGTTCCCAGGACTGGGTACAACTTCTGCGCTGCAGTAAATGCTCCTTAAGAGTGTACCATGGCAAATGAAAATAAAGTGTAACCCTGTGGCAGTACAGGGTACGCAGAACCACAGAGAGAGGGATTGCACAACTGCTTGGAAGACCCCAGAAGAGGTCCCCGGATGCACGACAGCATGTCGAGATCTTGAAAGAAAATGACCAGGAGAAACGAATTACGTGGAGCCCCGCAGGAAAGGTGCTGCTGGCTGAGGGATCTTCCAGGAAGAGGGGAGACTCTTGGTACAGTTCTACCCAGGTGACCTGAGGGTGGCCTTGGTGAGCTGGGAGGAAGGAAGATATAGGACTCCCACACCAAGCTAAAAGGGCTCTTTCAGTCCCCTAGTACTTGAGAACTCAGGGGAACAGTGCCACCTATTGTATATACTCAGGTGACTTTCCACCCACTGAGCTCAAGGAACTGGGCGATAGGCTGGACACCACATTTCCAGTTAAAATCTCTCTTAGCGGCAAATGAAAAATGTACAACGAGCGGAAATGAATGTTAATGAAATTCGTGGCAAATTATTGCCACAAAGTGCTTATAAAAGGGTCCCATTCTTATAAAAACAGAGTGAAGAGACAGCTCTCAAAACGAGAGCAAATATTTTAAGCCATAATGTGGCAGGGGTCTGATAGTCAAGATACACAAGGAACTCAAGCTACCCATCAGCAAGAAAATGTGTAATTAAATCGGCAAGTGACTTTGATAGGCGTTTCTGAAAAGGAAACACGCCAGTGGCCAATAGATCCCTGGAAAAAATAGCCTACATCTCTAAGGGTCAGAGCAGTGAAGATTACAACCCCAGGGAAGGATCACCTCGTTCATATTAGATGGACTGCCGTCTAAGAGAGGAAAACTGCCAGTGAGGTTGTGGCAAACAGTGCCTCTGTCTTCGTGAAGCCATTCAAGATTAGCCAGACATTCTGGAAAACAGTAAAAGTTTCTAAAAAAAAACCCTAAAATAATATTACTACATGAGTGTAGTATCTTACTTTAAAGTTTATGTTCCAAAGAATTGAAATCAGCATGTCAAAGACGTGTATGCATGCACACATTTATTATAGCAGTACTTACAGCTGCCATATAAAAGCAATCTGTGCCTACCAGCTGANAGCAGTCTGTGCCTACCAGCTGATAAAGAAAATTTGGGGCTGGAGAGATGGCTGGGCAGTGAATAGTTTGCTGCTCTTCCAGAGGACCCAACTGGTTTCCAACATCCCCAAGTGCCTAGGATTCCAGCTCCAGGGCCTCTGATGCCCTCTTCTGGCCTCTGCGAGTACTGTACTCCTTTGCACAAACAGATAACACACTCATCCAAACGGTTAAAAATAAATCTTATAAAAGGTAAAATGTCCTAGACATCAAACTGAGGGTTAACCAACCCCAAAGACTGGACCCCTGTCTCCTGGACACACATGGACAGATCTAGAGATTCCATGAAGCGAAATGAACAGCCACAGCCAGACAGACACTGTAGATCTCACCCACATGTGGAATCTGTGAGTGTTGGATTCATAGAAATGGTAGGGAAGAATAGCAGATACTGGAGTTGTAGGGGATACGGGCACAGTGGGTGGAAAACGGGGAGACCCCAGCCAGTGGATACTTTCTGTTCAGAGGAGTAAGTCCTGCTGTTCTATCACATAGTGTTGTGGTTATAGATAAACCCAATGTGTTGTGTATTTCAAAGTAGTGAAAATAGATAATTTCCATAATGTGTGTGTGTGTGTGTGTGTGTGTGTGTGTGCATGCGTGGTGTATGCAGGGGTGCAATCACCCATGCGTGTGCATGTGGATGTCAGAATTTGACAATGGGTGTCTTCCTCTATTCTGCACTTTACTTTTTCTTTTCCATTTTAACGTTTAGATGTTAAAGATTTACTTATTTTTGTTTATGTATATATGCAGGGGTGGGGTAGGGTGTTAGTCACACATAAATACAACTGCCCATGGAGATCAGAAGAGGACGTCAGATCTCCTGAAGCTGGAGTTATCAGAGGCTGTGACCCATCCAGTGTGGATGTGGGGACCTAAACGATGGTCCTCTGCCTGAGCTATATGTGTCCTTAACCTTCCGCTGTCCTCTGGCCTCCACAGGAATGCCATGCCATGCACATGTGCACATACATGATATAAAAACATAAATAAATTAAAAAGCTTTAAAAGAGGCTCCATGCTGAATTATCTATGGAACATGTTTCTTTTGAGTTCTCTCCCTTCTCCTTCCTAAGAGTCTTTGATGTCATACATGGATCCCAGGCCTAAAACCCTGCCATTTGCTTTCATTTACTGTTGAGATTTTTTTTACTGACACATAAAAATAATCTACTTAGAATGAAAGTGCAGGTATATGGAACATAATCTCTGAACATTTCATTCTCCCCTTCCCTACTTAACTGCAGTCTGCAATAGCTGTAGAATAGCATGCTTGGGAACACTGCTTTTGACACTACCTTTATTTGTGGCTATTTTCCCTCTGAAGATAGGAGTTCAGTTCTTAAGACTTTTCTAGGAGAAGGGGCAGTTGGCATCTTACTGTCCAAGTATTTACAAACAATCTAATGTCCCAAATGGCATTTCTCTTCTTACATTGCAATGATGCATTGGGTAGTATAAAGACCAATCTTGGTTGTTAAATTGACTGATTCCAGCATCAACTAAAAAGCAAGCCTTATTAATAACAGGTTATTTTAAGTTGAATGGCACACACAGAATGTGAGTGGAATCTTCTGACGCACAGATGACAGCACAGATGAAATGGGACCTGAGTTAAATGTTTTGTCTTTGCCTGTTGGCCTTTGTGCTTGTTGGCAAGTTCATCTACTCTGCTGTTGCTTCCACTGCTGCTCCATTCCTTTGCTGACAGCAAACCCCAACTTCTTCAGACTCCCAAGATGGACTGATAACGAGTAGCTTTCCAAGAATCCTCCAGGCCTTCAGTGCCAGCTTGGGACTGATCTGGCATCCGATCGAGTGGCTGAGAAGCTACTGGGTTCTCAGCTTAGGCAGTGTACAGAGAGCACCACTGGACTACACAGACCTTACCAGGGAAGTCTTATAAGCAAGCAAAGGAGCTCTCCCCTCTCTTATCCTCTCTCTCTCTCTCTCTCTCTCTCTCTCTCTCTNNCTCTCTCTCTCTCTCTCTCTCTCTCTCTCTCTCTCTCTCTCTCCCCTCTCCTCCTTCCCCTCCAATGACCATCTGCCTCAGACTGAGTAGCTGGATTTACAGTAACACACCATAATACCTAGTTGCAAAGGCATTTTAAATGGAAACTAATATGGCCAGATTAATGTTTTAAAGATCATTTTGGCCAAAGTGTAGATAATGTATTCATGGCCTGGGATGGCAATGGGCATGGATGGGCTGTGGGATATTTGGAGAGATTTTATTAGCAGAACTTTAACTAAAAATAAGCAAGCAAAACAACCAACCAACACAAACAACCCAACAACCAGCCAAACAAACCATCCAACCACCTAGGATTGAAACAATGAAAAAAGAAGTTAACCAGCTATGGATCAAGGGTTTTCAGCTGGGGGTTGGCTGGACTTAGCACCCCAGCAGCCATTTGGCAATGCCAGAGCACTTTTGTCTGTCCACGCTGGAAGGGTAACACCGGCATCTAATGGGTAGATGAGATGCTGTTGAATATTCAACAGCACACAGAACAAGGAACGATGTGACCTATGGTCTGACGAGATGGGTCAGGTAGTAAATGCTTGCCTAGCCAGCACAAGGACCTGAGTTCTATCCCCAGCACCCCCATTACAAAGGCAGATTGTGGGGGCATGCTTGTAACCCCAGTGCTGGGGAGGCAGAGGAAAGTGGATTCTGGGGCTGCTGGCCAACTTGCCTAGCCTGCTTGCCAAATTACAGAGACATTGCCTCAAAAATGGCATTTAAGCAAATATACCTAAGGTTTCCCTCATACACATACACAAACACCTGCACACACAAGCACACACACATGCATACAAATTTTGTGACCCAAAATATCAGTTCTGCAGATGGAGAGAAGAAACGGCCAGGGGGAGCATAAGGGAAACAGGATCTACTGAGTGTGGTGTCCTGGGGAGAGGAGAGGGCAGTTCATCCAGGCTCTTAGGTTTCTGAGAAGGTGACCTGTCATGGAACACCAGAGGGGGAGCAGTTGTTCAAGTTTAAATGCTTGTGGGATGTGACGTGTAGAGGAGGTTCATGTCTAAGGGCAGATACTTAGGGAGATCTTTGTGAGAGGCAGAGATTTGTGGGTTGGCTGTAAATCTGTCGATAAGCGACGCTTCCATCATTGCCCTTTTATGGAGTTAGTGATGCTTACTGCCGATGCAACATTTCTCTGCACACTTCACTTCCTATATGGCTAGAGACCTACAAACAGGCCTGGCTAATACAATGTGTATATCACTTTCCAGATTAAGGTGTACCCCTTGCTTTCCCTTCCCTGCTTTCATGCTGTGAGGCCATGGGACTCAGAGGCAAAGCTGGGGGTCTAGGGAGAGGAGAGCTGCTGAGATTCCATTGAGCATTTTGTGAACACGAGGGTAATAGATACTTTGTCAGCTGTACTTGGGATCCCTTGGAAAGCCTCCCCTTCTCCATTAGCATGTCCGCTGATATTGCTACTGTTCTGATCTTGTTTGTGCAGCCATAGGAGACACTGCTCTCACAGCCGCCTTTCTGGTATTCTGGCTCTTCCAATCTTTCTGCCCCCTCTTTCCTGGTGTTCCCTGAGCCACAGGGGCTATGATGCAGATGTGTTCACTGGGGCTGGGCTCCCCAGGATCATTGTGTCCAGCTGTGGGGCTTTGTGATGGACTCATGGTTTCTTTGATGGTGGGGTGGCGGCAGCTACCTCTAGATGAAGAGCTACAGAAAACTTCTGACTGCTGGGAGAAGGAGAATTAGCCTCTCCAAAGGATGAGCCTCCTTATAAGTTGTCCAAAGCTGAGTGCCAGCCTTTGAAACCATATACACACAAACAGAAAATTCCAGTAATATATAGTTGTGTATATACATGCACATATATATGCAAATATGTATGTAACAGATGTAATATAAAGAGGCATTAAACAGAAGGTAGAA
Organism: Bramus lutescens; assembly: GCA_001685075.1. Taxonomy (NCBI): domain Eukaryota; kingdom Metazoa; phylum Chordata; class Mammalia; order Rodentia; family Cricetidae; genus Bramus; species Bramus lutescens. Next base: position 264,860 of record LOEQ01001961.1, on the reverse strand, counting down.
GAGCATGGGAGAAGCCCAAGGTAGGGTAACTGGGAGGGGCTAGAAAGGAGAAAGGGTGATGTGATTCTATTTCAAATAAAAACATTAACAAATAAAATAGGGCACTGTGATTTCAGCTGCTTTGATTTCAGGGTGTGCTGTAGTTGCGGGCTTGTTTTTCATCCTCTAGGATAGATCCTGAGACTGCAGGAGCCACTCATCCCAGCTAACAGGCAGAATCTCATTTCTTCCAGGTGAGCTCATTCAGAATAATGGTTGCGCATACATTCTCCTTCATTCTGAGCTCCTGAGCATCAGAGTGCGATGGGAGTGGAAGCTTGTTGTGGACATCTCCTACTGACATCTGCTGGTGTGGACTTAGGGATGGCTCCTGCTGAGGTGTCATAATATAAACACGTGGACTTGCTGCATAGACTGCATTGCTGCCCAATCCCTTCCCAGGACTCTCTGGCCCTTTGGTGGCTGCTGATTCCCCACCTCTCATCACAGTCTCTTCTTGGTGGCCCAGGAAGTCCTATTCTGCTGTTCCTATTTATATGTTGCCTACTGCAGCTTTTCCTCACTATGCACACTTCCCTGTTATCCTTTCTCACATCTCAGAAGAATGCCCCAGGTCCCGAGACACCTGCTTCTTCCCCCAGACCAAGCCGGTGGGAACAGGAGCTCTACTTCCATTAGCAAATGGATGACTAGCAATTCATTGCTTCTTAACTGGATGCTGGGTCAGCAGCTTGCCAAGGGAGGCTAGGGAAGGGAAGGAAAACAAATAAAACACGAAGGGCTCCTTCCTCACTGCCGCTTCAGTCCGGGTTGTGGGCTATTTGTCCACACTATGTGAAGATGTCTTGCTGTTCTTCCTTGCCTGCCTAAAGCATCTGATTGGTTTAATAAAGAGCTGAATGGCCAAGAGCCAGGCTTGAGAGAATAGGCGGGACTTCCAGGGAGAGAAAGGAATTCAGGTTTAGAATCCAAGCATGCGGGGAGATGCCAGCAAGATGCTGAAGAAGTTGGTCATGAAGAATGGAGGAGAGGTAAAGAGCCACGTGGCAGAATGTAGATTAATAGAAACAGGTTAGTTTAAGTTCTAAGAGCTAGTTGGGAACAAGTCTAAGCTAAAGGTCAAGCTGTCATAATTAATAATAAGTCTCTGTGTCATTATCTGTGGGCTGGTGGTCCCCAGAGAAAGTCCAGCTACACCTTGCCCTCTGCCCCCCACAACTCTTTGGATTCACTCCCAAACAGGTTTTATAAAAATGCTAAAGCAGAGAGTTTGGTAACTTTGTTCTTCATTTCTTGTTTTGTATGTGATTTGTATGTGATGTTGGATCACATGGTTAGATAAAGTTCAGGCCACCCTGGGCCAGTCTGGGCACAGGCAACATCACACCCCCACTGTTGTGGGTATTTTCATGGGAACACATGAGGTCAATCAAGGGTATGGTTTAGAGTTGTGCTATTTGAACCTAGGGGCGAGCCAGCCTGCAGTCTTGTTAAAACTGATGGTGGGGCATATGTGAGAATTTCTATTTGTAGGCCTGGGAGGGGCACTGGCAATTTGCATTTAGGGTTTTGAAGTTTAACAAAAATAAAGGCTACCCAATTAAATTTGAACAAATAATAGGGTTATTTTGCCTCAAATATTGCATGGTAGCTTGTCTTAGGGTTTCTATTGCTGCTATGAAACACCACGATCAAAAGACAAGTTGGGAAAGAAAGGGTTTATTTGCCTTACATTTCCAAATTTTAGTCTACCATTGAAGGAAACCAGGACAGGAACTCAAACAGGGCAGGAACCTGGAGGCAGGAGCTGATGCAGAGGCCATGGAGAGGTGCTGCTCACTGGTTTGCTCCTCATGGCTTGCTCAGCCTGCTTTCTCATAGAATCCAGAACCAGCAGCCCAGGGATGGTACCACCCACAGTGGGCTGGGCCTTCTTACATCCATCACTAATTAAGAAAATGTCCTATAGGCTTGCCTATAGTCCTATCTTATGGAGACATTTTCTTAATTGAGATTCCATCTTCTCAGATGACTTTAGTTTGTGTCAAGTTGACATGAAATCAGCCAGCACAGACAGTGTTGTTCTGATGTTTGAAATCCCAGAACTGTTCATTGCTTATCTAAAGTTCAGACTTAACGGCCTGTTCTTTAGTGTATTTGCAACTCTAAGGATGCTGCTGCTCTAAGGATGACGATGGGAGTAGCAGGTGCAGACTTTCCTGAGTCTAGAACCCTGGGCCTAGCAACACTGAATGAGTGAAAGAGTACGCCAAGGGCTGTGAGGGAGGCAGAAGAATTTACAGTGGTTTCTCAGAAGCCAAAAGAAGAAAAGGTTTCTCGAACATGGAGTGTTCACAGAGTTGCGTGCTCAGGCTTAAAGGATTGAAGACATGAAGTTGCTCAAAGAGGAGGCCTTCTGAGGTCTTTGTCAAAGCATTTGAGCCAGACTGAGCAGTTCATAATCATGAGGATGGGTTGTCTCGGTGAAGTATGTGTATGATATTCTGGAGGGCTTTGTGAAGTGCTGGAGGACACTGAACATACTTATCCCCACAGCGGAAGACAGCGAAGCAGGAGAGCATGAGATTATAGAGAACTAGGAGCAGCAAGTGCCGCTCAAGGAGGAGAGAGGGTCAGCGAGGGAGCAGGAAGATGGAGCTAGGGATAAAACAGGAAGGGATACTCATTGTCACCATCACAGGTGCAACCAAATGACCTGCCAGAGCCCCGCCATTGTACAGGCTGCCA
>LOEQ01001961.1:247085-262072 GCA_001685075.1 Bramus lutescens | reverse complement strand
GGTAGCACCATCAAGTCGGCTACATGATACACGGAATATGACCTATTGCAATTAAACACACATGCACACCTAGAGGCCATATCAACTAAACGCACCTGTACAGACATCTAGAGGCCACATCAAACAGCAAAGTGGAACTTATTTGGATCTGAAGAGACGGTCTCTCTGTCCAGGGCTGGTAGAATGACGTTGTAAGTCATCTGCCCTGAAGCAGAGAATTGGCTCAGAGTAATGTCTGCTAACCTTGGTTGCCATTGTTACAAAGCAGAGAAGTATGTGTGTGCGTGAGTGTGTGTGTGAGTGTGTGTGTGAGTATGTGTGTGTGTGTGTGTGTGTGTAACTTGAATATGTTACTGAAAAATTCTGTGTGCTGCCTATTTCTTTTTCCTCTTTTTTTCAACTTATTCTTTGAGCCCCTCTTTTATGCTTATGTGTGTCGCATATACATGTGTGCACATGTGTGTATGTGAGTGTGCTTGTCCTGGATTTGCACATGGAGACATAGGTTGACACTGAAATGTCTTTTACAGTCCCTTTTCCATCTTTTTAAAAATTAAAAATATTTTTCATGTAATATATTCTAATCACACATGCAATATATCCTTTCACACATGCAATATATTCTGATCACACATGCAATATATTCCGATAACACATTCAATATATTCCGATAACACACTCAATATATTCTGATCATGCACAATATATTCTAATCATACATGTACTATATTTTGATCACAATACAATATATTCTGATCACACATACAATATATTCTGATCACACATACAATATATTCTGATCACACATGTAATATATTCTGGTCATACATGCAATATATTCTGATCACACATGCAATATATTTTGATCATAGATGCAATACATTCTAATCACACATGTAATATATTCTGATCACATACAATATATTCTAATCATACATGTACTATATTTTGATCACACATACAATATATTCTGATCACACATACACTATATTCTGATCACACATGTAATATATTCTGGTCATACATGCAATATATTCTAATCACCCATGTAATATATTCTGATCACACATACACTATATTCTGATCATGCATGTAATATATTCTGATCACACATATACTATATTCTGATCACACATACAATATATTCTGATCACACACATTATATTCTGATCACACATGTAATATATTCTGGTCATACATGCAATATATTCTGATCACATATGCAATATATTTTGATCATACATGCAATATATTCTAATCATGCATGTAATATATTCTGATCACACATACACTATATTCTGATCACACATACAATGTATAGTGATCATGGTTTTCCCTCCCTCCATGCATTCTTTCTCTCTCTTTAGAAAAAAAGAAAAATAACAAAGAAAGCACAAGAAACACACACACAACAGAACCCATAAAAATAAAAAATCTGAAATTGTAGGATACAATCAAAGAGCAATAAGACCAAACATGCCCCCAGACAAAGCAATACAAAACAAAAAGTCTACAGAAATGCCACTGAGTTCATTTTGTCTTGGCCCTCTACGGCTGGGCATGGGGCCTGCCCTTGGATGTGGTTAATATTCCCAGTGACTCCACTGTAGAAAATCAGTTTTTTCTCTGCAGGCAGTTTCTGCCCTGGACTCCTCTGCAGCTTTACTAGGAAGCATTTGGAAGAAACAAAATCACAGGAAATTATAGACAGAGGCCTCTACCTCTAACACCGGAAGTCCCTACAGATGTTGCCTTTGACATGGGAGGATTGCAACAGACCTGCTAGTCTGGGAGCCGAGCTGCCTGGATAGAAGGGGCTGGTGATGGAGGGGCATGGAGCAAGCACTTCGTTAGCAGAGTTGAAGGCGTTGCATCTTTTTCACTTTAGCAGCGATCTTCTCAGATTAAGGTCCTAACTAATGTAGTTTTGAGAGAGGGAAGGATCACTTGGTGTGTGTGTGCGTGCGTGTGTGTGCGCGCGTGTGTGTGTACAAGCATGGGCTGATAAAGTAGTTGCAGGCGGAATCAAATATCACAGTTTTTACCCTTCATATCAGGGCTTTAAGGACAGACAACACATGGTTTTTAATATACCATTAATGGTATATTAAAAATTACTTACCACTCTCAATGTAAACAAAACCATAAACTATATAATTAACTAGTTCTACCATAAAGATGCTTGGTTATTAACTTAGTGCTTGTCCAACATACACAAAATACTGTTACATGTTTGGCATCTGCCGCTGGGGCTAGAGAGCCTCGGAGTAGCTGCCTACTCCCAAGCTGCAGTATTTCAGTGAAATTTGGAGAGCAAAAACTTTGCTCGAGAGAGCCGGCCTCTGTGATACAGACCTTTTTAAGCTAAATCACGTCATCTAACAGGCACCTTTCATGACTTTTTAAGGTAAATCACGTCATCTAACAGGCACCTTTCATGACTGACTTCCACCTGCGCATTTTCCTCAACCGTTCCTGCACCTGGAAATACTTGGGGCATTCAAGTTCTTTTCTGAATTCCCTTACATTTTTATGTAGACATAGGCAAGGACATAAAGTACGTTAGCTCTGAGTAAGTAGCTGACATGATAAATATCCATCGCAGTAATTACGGACACCAACACAGATGCTTGGGACTCAGTATTATTAACGTAATTGAAGCAGTTCAGATCTTTTCTCCGCTGGTTGTACTTAAAAACATTGACCACTAGGGGTCACTCTTCCCCCATCACATGAGATTTAAGCCTCCCGTTAGGCGAGTACAATTCTATCTAGCCTTTTCTACTTTGGCTTTGTCTTAAAACACAAGGGATGGCTGACTATGTTGTTTATTTAGCCACTATTACAGCCATGCAGTACTTGGAGAGTGGCTGACCAAGCTCCCAGTACTTTGTAGAAAGTAAAATTATAACTGCCCTCTATCATTCATTTTAGAAAACTAGAGATTAATGCCCTAGTTGTTGTAGTGTTTATTTTATTTCATTATTTTATTTCATAAACAAATGATCTAAGAAAGCCAATTGCTTTTAATTGCACTGCAATTTCTTGTAAGAAGATAGCTACTAGGAGACACGCTCTCTCTGCACACTCCCTAATCCTCCAGCCCTTTCTGCTCCTCTTCCACAATGTTCCAGAGCCTTGGGTGAGGGAGGGAGTGTCTTACAGATGGCTCCATTGGGACTGGACTCGACAGCTCTGCATTTTGATTGGTTGTGGTTTTCTGTGGTGGTCTCAGTCCGTTACAAAGAGAAGTTCCTTGACGAGAGGTGAAGACTGCATAGGACACGCAAGTAGCAGCCTATGGACTCAACAGGTTGTGTTCAGGAATACTTACGTGTATAGAAACACATATATGAAGGCAATAACAGTGAGGGCGAAAGGAGGCCAAGGATTTGAAGGACAGTGAGAAGGGTTTATGGGAGAGTTTGGGGGCGGGGAAAGGAAGGGAAAAACGTTGTAATTACCTGACAATCTCAAAAAATAAACAACAGAAAGGAAGGCAGTTAACACGCCCACAATCTCTCTTCAAATGGGTGGTAGCATATCGTAATTTCTAAATACTATCACTTGCGGGATAGTAAAAACACCCGAATCGAAGCTATTTGTTATAGTGTATCATCCAAGGGTACTATTAACGCTATGACATCCATTTATGAAGGATGAATGTATTGAATCTGTTCATGATTCCTGACAAATGCTCAAAATAGTTTGGAAGCAACTGAGAGACAGTGACTCCTGTTTAGCCTGCCTGGAGCCGTCTCTGAACCCCTCTGCTATGAATGAACAGTGAACATGTCTGAACACGAGAAAAACAAAAACTGCTTTCATATTTGCGTCCACTGGGTTCATTTGGGAAGAAATTTATAAATTTCTCCCAAGCAATCTGATTTTTAAATTCAGAGATGTTAAATGTTGAAACTTCAAAATACAACCGAAAATAAAGAAGTTTCATAACTTGTTATTTAAAATTTGAAACCAGTTAACAGAGCACATCAGTTAACTTTTATTGAGCAAGATAGTTGTTTCAGACGCAAATATGAAATGAAAGAACCAGTTTTATGGAGACTTCAGGTTTAGGAAACTTCTGGTTTGAATATGGCTTTTCTCCAGGATTCATGCTGGAGGCTCAGTACCAGGTGCACTGATATTAAGAGGCTGGAAACTTATAGATTGTAGGTGTCTCCTGAGAAGTAGTTGGGTCATCAGGGAAACTCCCCAGAAAGGGACCGGTGCAGCTGTCCTGAGACTCGGGTTCCTCATTAGAGTGTTCTGTGAACCAGACATCCCTAGAGGCTGCCTTCCTTCACCCACAGCAGCCCTGTCCTTCCTGGCTACTCTGTTATATATAAAGGAGCCAAGGGATCCTTAGCAGAGGCCCAAGACAGGGGATTGAGCAATCTTAGACTTTGATCTCCCCCAACGAGTTCGAAATAACACTCGTATTAGGGTTTCTACTGCTGTGGTGAATATGTTTTGGTCATAAGCAAAAGCAACTTGGGGAGAAAAGGGTTTACTTATTTGTTTAATTACCTTACTGTTTTTTATGTTCATCCTCGAGGGAAGCCAAGACAGGAACTCAGGGCAGGAACCTAGAAGTCTCCGGGCAGGAGCTGATGCAGAGGTCATGAAGTGGCGCTACTTACTGGCTTGCTTCCCTGACTTTCTCAGCCTGCTTAGAGAACCCAGGACCACCAGGCCAGGAGTGGCACTACTCACAGTGGACTGGATCCTTCCCCATCAATCCTTAATTCAGAAAACACCTACGGCCTGATTTTATAGAGGTAGTTTCTTAGATAGATAGATAGATAGATAGATAGATAGATAGATAGATAGATATATTTTTGCTCATCTAAAGAATAGAGGTAGTTTCTTAGTTGAGCTTCCCTCCTCTCAGATGACTTTAGCTCATGTCAAATCGACATAAAACCAGCCAGTACAACCCTCTTTTCTTATTACTGTCTGGCCTAGTTCATTTTGTTACAGTAATAGAAACGAGTGCAGCGTGGCTAGCAAGGAAGAGAGCCGGTGGGACTCGTAAACAGAAATTGCACAGTTATTGCTCGTGGGGTCACTTTTCATTGGGGTCTGATGACTGATATGAACATGCGGATCTTCGAGTGACTTTTACACACCTCACATTTAGGTGAAAATATTTTGCTGTCACCAGACATGCAGTTGAACCTGACAGTAACTTTTCTGTTCTTTGCCGGCATTCTTCCAAGTACATTGTTCTACTCACCTTGATAGATATGTGCATCATAGGACCCTATGACGGGGCCATTCACTAAGCTTTGGCCAGTGAGATTAGTATGATGATCTTGGATCAAACTTATAGAACAGGTAAGTGACATATGCCTTCCTCCTGGGTGTCAGCATAGGTCATAGTCATATGTGGTGACACCTAGTTTGACTTATTGTAATTGTGTCAAAAGAAAGGGAGGGAGGGATATAGAGCTTACACTTTTTTCCCTCCTGTATGTTGAGTCCAGTTTTCCAATTAAGATATTTTCTGACACTAGGAACAAGGCCCTGCTTTTAATTAGAACTCTGGAAGTAAGAAATTTATCTTTAGGCAGACAGAAATAGAGATACTGTAATGGCCAGGTCTAGCAACTGGACATTTTTCACACAAACAGGAGTACAAGCCACCAACAAAAGTTGCTTTTGAAGGTCGAAAGAGAATTTAAGTGAAAGGAGTATTGATTAATCCATGGAAGCTGAAAAGGTTTTGCTCTCTTGGCAGACTCTAAGCTGCAGGATGCAGACATGTATTCTTAATAAAGGAGGCTAACGGGGCACTGAAATAGACAGAGGGGTGGGGAAGGATCCTTCCATTATCCCCTCTCAGCTAGAAACCCCACTGTATGCCCTATTGGCTCCCTGAACTCCTCCTTTGAGGAGAAAGGAATATCCAAGAGTAACCTGCAGTCTGTAGTACTATTTTGAGAAAGCTACGCTCTGCCCTCCTTTCCCTCACAGCTAGAGTGTATTCCATCATTAATTAATCATTAATTTCCCTCACAGCTAGAGTGTATTCTATTATTTTAATTACTCCCCTGTCTACCCCTTGGCTCACTCCCTCAGGGAAACCCAAATCTTAGCTTCTCCTGAGTTTTTGAGAATGTCGCTAGAGGAAACACCAACAGTCTTTTGATGTTCTTGCATGACGGGGGTTTTCATCACCTTACCTGTGGCACAGGGTGGGAGCTCAGTCGTCTCTCCCGGGCATCTGAAGCATTGCCTGGAAACGCCAAAAGCCCCAGTGCATGCTAGTAAATATTTAGCGCTCTGATGGAGCATTCAAGGATAATTATTTGATTAGTTGAAACTGCTGTCTAACTAGGGCCAAAATGTAACTGTCAAATAAAAAAAAATAGACAGTGCTTATTTGAAACTTATTGGTAAGTATTGGATCCCCATTTATTGGGTATCCTCCACCAATGCATTAAGCCAACCAAGCCAAATTAACAAGTCCAGGTTTAGTAAGCAGAACAAAGCAACTTGGGGCTGATTCTTGGAAAGGCAGGAGAGAAAAATCACATGGCCAGTCCGGCGACTAGGTCTTAAATACCCTGCAGGCGTGGTCTTGGGCAGCTCTTGGGGAGGAGCTGATCCTTGGTCGGCTTTCTTTAGGTGGGATCTGGAGAGGGCAGCTCCAGGGAGCTGCTGCTTGGTGTGCTGAGGGCAGGGTTTGGAATGGGGCTCTGAGCTGGAGCTCCCCAACAAATGTATCAATCAATAAGTGTCAATATAAATATTTTAATGATATGCAGATTAAGCGGGATGAATATGCATTCATAACGTCACTCCATCATCATCATCGGGCAAATTCCATGTGACATAAAGGAAAACCTGAACAAATGAGGTCATTTTCTGAAACAGACAAATATTTTTCTTCAACTATTATTTGTTGGTTGCAAAGTACAATATTATAAACAGGCGAATGTCTGCTGTAAGATGTGCCTAGGGTCTGCAGCTTCTCCCCAGCACAGGAAATCTGTTTGCCTGAGCTACAGCTTTGTCTCCAGCACCCGCACAGGACCTGCATTTGATCTGAGCAAGGGCTTGAGAAGAGATTACACTGTGCTTTCCTTCCATACAGAAGGCACTCAACACATGGACCACGAGAGTATCCCCGAATTTGTGGATCATCTTGGCAGAATGAGAAGGAGGAATTTGATAGGTTCAGGAGAGAGGCTCAGACAACAGACAGGCACCACACCCTTGACAACAGACCAACCACCCATCCTTGAGTGTTTTAAGGGCATCTGGTCATAGATGATATGAGATGGGATAGACTTCTAGACTATGGCCATGTACTGGCAGTGACAATTTCTGAAATAAACAAAAGCTTCTTGTCTCTGTCTGTAGTATGCACGTCTCCACCCCTGTGATGAAATATTTACACACCTGTGAGAATGCACAGTGCTAGTCTCCATGGCCCTAGGGCCAGTGAAATAAAGGGCTGATGAAAAATCTGGCTACTTTCAGTTTTAAAAATTAATGTTTCTTTTTTAAAGCACGTTTAGGTTTTCAGAAAGACTGCCCAGAAAGTGGGGAGTGGTCATTTACTATTTCCATCCTTTGCCTGGTAAAATGACTCTAAGATTATGTTGTTTAAAATAAATGTCAGGTAAGGGGTGTTACTTATCAGTCATTCTGTTTCTGTAACTGTATGTGAAAGGGAGGTCGGTCCCCAGGAATTGGTACAGGACACATCCAGATGCCAAATTCTCAGCCCAAAGGAGATTTATTAGCCTGGATCGGAAAGCAGGTGGGGAGGGAGTCTGCGATGGTGACAGCAGGAAGCACAAGCAAGCAAAGAGTGTTTCTTCTGGAGTGGAAGTTTCAGGGAAAGGTGAGAGTCTGTGCAAGGAGGAGGTGGTAAATTCTAATTGGACATATTGGCCAAACAATGGATTTTGATTCTTAGACCTTGGTCTCAGAAATGAGTCAATGGCCAAATAAGGGACTGCATCTTGGGGGCTAGCTTCAGGAACGTAGCAGTTTTTAGCAAGGGAGAGGGAAAGGGGTAAAAGAGCAAACTTGCAATGTTTGCGGTGCTCAGGCCTGTGTTTGCCACCCTTGGGCCTTCTAGAGACCCTCCAATGCTTCAGCTTTGATCTATTAAAACTGGCTTTGCTTTGAATAATTCTCAAAGATTAAATGCTGTTGTAGAGCTGGGGAGATGGCTTAGCCCCCACAGTGCTTGCTATGCAAGCATTTGGATTCGAATTCAGATCCCTGCCACCTACATAAAAAGCTGGGCATGTTGGTGGTGCCCACCTACAACCCTAATATTTGGGTGCAGAGCTAGGGGGAATCCCTGGAGCTTTCTGGAAAGTTAGTTTAGCTAATCAGTGAGCTCCAGGTTCAGTGAGACTCTATCACAGAAAAATAAGGTAAGGAATGATAGAGGAACACACGCACATATACACACGTGTATATATTCCTGCACACACATGAACATATGTGCACATAGCCAAAACACAGACATGAATATGCACATGTTCATGCACCACACTGGTGTATAAAATAACAATAAAACGCTGATGTATATAGTATGTGTTGTACATAGTATATAATATATCTAGTATTGTATTTGTATCATTGTATGGGTGCTATATTGTGTTGGTTTAATGAACTGACAGAGTCTTGGATCATACATTCCATCCCTGGCTTATAGGGAGATAAGTTGCTTACTAATGATAATTACAAGTGATTCATGCAATTCTTGGTGGCCTCTGATATTGTTACTTTCTCACCTTTGTACAAAATGTGTGTGTGTGTGTGTGTGTGTGTGTGTGTGTTTGAGAGTACATTGCACCAAGGCATGCACGTGGCTGCACCAGAGGTCAACTTTGGGGAGTTCTTTTCCTTCTGTCACGTGGTTTCTGGTGATTAAACTAAAATTGTCAGGGTAGGTAGTGTCAGCATTGTCCAGTACTCTTCTAAGAGGGCCAAGGACTCGTGGTGGTCCATCCATGACTCCCAGTAGATTGGGGTCATAGCTGGTGTGCTATAGATATTCAGATTCACAGATATTCATAGATACTGTTGAACACACATGAAGAAGGGCTAGAGTGCTTCTGCGTAGTTGGCATCTGTCCAGGGGCATCTGCTGCAGCCATCAGAAATTAGTTTCTTTCACAGTGTGCATGTGTATTCTTTCTCTTTTGGAGCCAGGGCAGCTTGCGTGCAATGTGGAAAGAGCACAGTTGTTTGGAGGGTTCCTTTGCTGCCTCTCAGCTTAATTCTTTATTATTTCCCAGACAAGGAGCCAGATAAGACAGAGAGAATGCCATTGTCTTTGGATTATGAAGGCTCCTGACGTTGTCTTCATGAGTCAGATACTGAAGAACGAACCACTTTGTGTTATCCCAGGAGTTGGATAAGATAAGCATTGTTGCTAAAATGTAACATGCAACAGAGCTGAGGACATTTAAACAAATCTTCTTGATATTTTAGCTTTTAAGTGAAGTCAGGAAAAGAATACAGGACCATGGAACTACAAAGTACATACTTTGCTTGTCTATATTTGACTGTAAAAAAAACACATATTTTCTCAGAATAAGTCATACTGAATAATATAAATGGAAGGTTTAACATCCTTTAAGGCCATTTCTTTCACTGTAAAATATTATGGCACATTTCTGTAGTAACTGGAAGGCAACTTGGGGAAAGGATTTTTCCATCCATAATTATACCAAACAAATGATCGTACAATTACATAAAATGTTAACCGTTATAGTCTAGCCAGTGGCTTGGCTTCTCATCCAAACCTCACAATAAAATGTGCAGACTTTCTGGAACCACATATTAAAATCTCAGCAGTTGAATCAGGCCTTCATCCTTCTCTTTGAGTAACTTAAACTCAGTCTTACTCAGCATTTCAGAGAACTCCAGAGAGGAGATCTCTAAAACCCAATGTCAAAAGGTGACTACCTGATAATCGTCACCTTGATTGATACGAAATTGCCTTTGTCCTAGTTCAATTTTGGGCATGTGGGACTATCTCGCAGCGAGGTGCTGCATTTTAGAGTCTTATAAAAAGAGATCTGTTCTACACAGCACTGAGCACAAAGCAACAGTACACATTTGTGTAAATGCCTTTGAAGGAATGTCCTAACCAGATGTAATTCCAGTTTCTCTCAGATAAGTGTCTGGGCTCCAGGATGGGTGTTTGGAGTGTCATTCAGTTGTGAGGTTTGACATGGCTGTTGAGGAGTGTACCCAGCACTGAAGATGGAGTCTGGGAGCTGGAGATCATCAATTTGAATAACATAAACCAGACTCAGATAGACAAATATCACATGCTGGCTCTCGTTAATGAGTTCTAGATTTTTTTTTAGGTACATAAAATAGTTACTAGGTATGTGACATGAAAATAGGTGGGGACTAGGAGCGAAGGTGACTACAGGGACAGGAGAAGTGGGCCCAAAGGGGAAGGTTCAGGAGTGAATACAGTCAAAATGCATTCTATACTTAAAAGTATTGTCTGGGTGAAATCCAGTGCTATCTAGTGAATATAAAACAAAACAAACTAACACACGACAACAAAAGTGAAGTCAGGGCTTGATCTCAGCTCTGGGGGAGGCAATTTGTGTTCCGATGATACTTGAAGGACGCCTGAACTCATCTAAGCTTTCAAAGATTGTTTGTAGCTCAGGTTGAATGACTCTTCCCAAACTATTGCAAACACATGTGACCCTGACTACACCGAGGCACTGAAAACATAAAAGGACTTGGTCCGAAATTCCAGAATCACTGTGTATGTGTGTGTGTTGTGTGTTGTGTGTGTATGGTGTGTGTTGTGTTGTGTGTGTTGTGTTGTGTGTGTTATGTGTGTATGGTGTGTGTTGTGTGTGTGTTGTTTGTATATGGTGTGTTGTGTGTGTTGTGTGTATGGTGTGTGTTGTGTGTGTTGTGTGTATACGGTGTGTGTTGTGTGTGGTGTGTGTATGGTGTGTATTGTGTGTATGGCGTGTGTTGTGTGTATATGGTGTGTGTTGTGTGTGTTGTGTGTGTGTTGTGTGTGTGGTATAAGTGTAGGCGTGTGTTCAGTTATTCTAGTGCCAAGTTTGATGTTTAAAGCCACAAGTCAAATGCACTTGTTCAGTTTTATGAGCCTCGGGAGACCAGCAGATACTGCTTGCATTTGAAGACCAGAGCCTGGATCTCAGCAGTTTCCCACACCCACTTTATCCTTGTCTAGAGTTAATGAGATCAGAATAAACCATGCAAACACTTCCAGAGTCCAGTGCTTTGCAAATCGGGGTGATATATTAGAGCTCCAGAAATAAATCACACTCATTGTCACGGAGGCCAGAGTCGGGATGATCGTGTCTCTCCTCCACCTGCATCTCCTCTCTCTGTGGATCCAGAGAATCTTAACAGAGGAGGGCTGTCTCATGGGTAGAAGGAATGAGAACCAAGGACCTAACTTCTAATCCCATCCTTCCAAGGGACTACACTGGAAACCTCACTGGAGGGCATCAACCGTAGGCTTTAGAATAGCGGTACTAATACCACCGCTGTCTCCCACAGACGTGGAGCTGTACTAAGACGTCTTTCCAAGTTACCTAACCTCCCTTTGCCCTGGGTTTCTTATCTGTAAAGTGGCAAAATCATAGAAACTGTAGCTTAACACGAATAAAGCACTCATTTAAGAGGCTGTGAGCTGAGGGCTGAAAAGCAGAGTCTAAAGCCACACTCCTGGGTTCAAATACCAGTGCAATTATTTACATGCTGTGTTATCTAGGGAAGGCAAATGAACCTCTCCCTGTTTTAGTCTGTTAGCTCCCAATTGGGCAAACACAACGCTGTAACATAGAAGCGCTACCGCGGCAATTAAATGAGTTCATGTCTGCGTTGCCATATAAACAGGACTGATATGTGTTGAGGGCTAGGGAAACACTCACTATTATATAAATGGTTTCTGGAAATGTTTTAAATATCAGTTGTAAAGCAAACAAAGTCTGATATGTTGCTTCTCTGTTTGGTTCTATTAAATATAAAATATTAGATATAAAAACACCAACCCACAGTGATAATATTATAATGTCGGGATACTTTTTGTTTACTAGTATCTTAGCAATAATATTCTCTTTCTCTTTGAGGATTAGATATTAGTGTATTTAAATCAAATCTTAATTAAGATCGATGTTTCCTCATTTACTTAAACCCAATGCCATTTAATTAATTCCTGCACCCAATTCTTTCCTCCCTCTGAATGTTAAAGTCAATGATTTTCATAAAACAGAGAAGATTTACACATACTTGGAGGATGTTAAATGCAACCAACATTTGCTCAGGACAATTTCTGGTCCTGTCTCTCTTGCTCCTTCCTCACAGCATCCATTCTAATGCCTCTGCCATCCATTAATTCATCCAGTATTTATTGAGCAGACTTGTCAGGCATCATGATAAGTGGTGGAAACAATGGTTGTGACACTTGAATGGTGTTTCACGGCTTGCAGATCATCTTCGTATATATGAAGTTCATCCAGTCCTCGGAGGCGCTCACTCCATCTTGCTCCAGTTATTCCTTCCCTTTTAGCTCCGCATTTCCCTGAATGTTCCTGCCCTTACATCATGGCAGAGTGTTTTCTAAGTGCTTTGGTGGGGTGGGGGTGGGGGTTGGCGAACACAGGTTGGAAAAGCCTAAAATGAGATTGTAGGCTAGAAATGCTTCTAGCATCTTACACTTTAGTTTTAAGGTCCAAGTTCTTCCAAGGTGTGTTCACTTTTACTTAGGAAAGAACCAAGGAAAGAACTTAGGAAAAGAACAGTGACCATTGGTGCATTATTCTGGAGAATGCCTTGAACCTAAACACAGGGAGGGTACGTTGCCAAATCCTTCTGGATCTCCACCCAGCCAGGTGTGTTTAACATCCTGGATGCTCTAACCCAGCACATCCTTTGCAAAGTGCTGATGGATGGGCCAGAGAAATACTAGTGGGTCAGACAGAAGCATGCAGTCTTTCAGGTCACTTGGAGGACTTGGTTTTGCTCTTGGGTGGTCTGGGGAGGTACTGGAGGGCTCTGAGCAGAGCGACACACCCGATATAAGGTCTGTCTCGATTCTCCTTTTCGTCTAGCGATAAAAGACTGATGGATGCTGGGATAGAAGCCCATGGGAAGCCCAGGCAGTGATCCAAGCAGGAGGAGATGCTGGTGCGGTCCAGAGAGGGGCGGGACACAGAGGTGGTAGAATCCTCAAGATAGGAAGGATCCTGAGAGGAGTCCTGACAGAATCTACGGAAACAATGAACAAAAGTAATGACCCAGTTGTGACAAGGTGACACAGAAGTCTTTTCTTACAGAGATTTACAGAAAAGAGCCAGTCTTGTCAGGCCTCAGACGCTGATGTAACAGATTCTGTACTGGGACTTAGAGGTCTTGGGTCAACTATCATTTATCCCAAAGAACAGTACAAAAATGATGAAATATATTCAGTACCAAAAATCCGTGCTTGCAATTAGACAGCCTGATCTGGGTCTTGATCTTATTTCGGCTTACTGTCACGAGTGCAATAATTGTTTGGCAGACATAAACATTTCAAAAAATCAAAATGACACTTGTCTGCGAGAAGACTATCAAGCCCGTCAAGCTTGCACAGAGGGTAAACATCATTATCCAGAACAAAGATCTTTCCCAGCTTATTGTGATCGACAGCCTGTCCTTCAGAGTGATATAACTGTTTGGATCCCCAACCCTCTGCCTCTCGGCTGTTCTGAAGGAGCCTTGGCTGGTCTTCAGCCTTGAATTCTCCAAGGCCTGACACTGAGCATGAAGAACAGCATTTGTTAGCCTCGTGGTTTCTGAGATCCTCCTCTACCTCGGTCTTCTGCAATCCTTCCTTACTAATTACCAAAACCAGCAACCACATAACCACTCACAAATCTGGAATTTCAGAAGGAGCCTAGTGCAAAGGTGGAAATCTGAAGAGAGAGATCAGTCTCATTCTTCTGCTAGAACAGGGAAGTCTTCTCGGCAGAGGCGAAGCGCTGTCGGGGGCAATTTGGGCACCACTGCAAAAGTACAGGAAGTAGGAGGCCATAGAGATGAGGGCTGGATCTAAAGGGCCTTCATTCAGGCTTAGCCATCCGCTTTTCTGGTGCACGGCCTTGTTATGCACAGAAGAGAAAGATGGAGGGATCCGGAAATAAATACTCCTGGATCTCTAGAATAGCTATCCAAGAGCAGAAATCCAACTTCTTGTGTATGTGTATTAAAATTTCAAGGAACTATAAATAAAATATTACTAAAACTACCTTAGATTTGAATTTTCTGATGCTGATGCGATTCATAGATGACTGAAAGGAACCCGAGGCCTCACATTCCGCTTTCGGAGGCGCTAGGTAGCCTTCATGGGGATGCAGTATGAGCCCCACCCTTCGCCCACCCAACTTCCTCTTCCATTTCGGCTCACTGCAGTACTATGTTGAGGTTTTCTGATAAGAGTTTATGCACTCGGAAAGTAAACGATCGTAGCATCCTCGAGAAGCATTCGCGTGTGATTTCTAGGGGATTTTCGAGTGTATTTTGCAGTCACATGAAAACCTTTGGTTGCTCTGGGGTTGGAGTGACTCCTATGTCCCTCCAGAGTTTGTGCCTCTCATCAGAACTTCCAAAGACTCCGGGATCCTCTACCGTAGCGCTCTGCACAGTTCTAAGCGGGTAGGTCTAGGGGGCGCTAGGTCTCATGCTACCAAGCCTTTTCCACTCTGCCAGAAAGTTTTCGACCCCTTCTGGAGTCCATCGGTGCCGGCTGCGGTCGGCCGAGAAGGGGACCCCAGATGATCGCTTAAGAGAACAGACTTCTGGGGAAGCGCCGAGGCTCTGACCCAACTGCGGAAGAGGAAGGAGAGCTGGGTCCCGGCGCAGAAGGGCGGTGACAGTCTGGTCGCCCCCCGGAGCGTGCCGGTCAGGGTGGAGCCTGCAGCCCCGAGCCGCGTCAGCGTTTAGCATGTAAATCCATTCCC
>LOEQ01001961.1:222873-233723 GCA_001685075.1 Bramus lutescens | reverse complement strand
TGTTCCTGATTTTAGTGGAATGGCTTTGATTTTCTCTCCATTTATTTTGATGTTTGTTGTCAGCTTGCTGTATATAGCTTTTATTATATTTAGGTATGAACCTTCTATCCCTAATCTCCCCAAGACCTTTATAGTAAAGGGGTGTTGAAGTTTGTCAAGTGCTTTTTCAGCATCTAATGAAATGATCATGTGGTTTTTGTCTTTCAGTTTATTTGTATGATGTATTACATTGATAGATTTGCGTATGTTGTACCAGCCCTGAATCTCTGGGATGAAGCCTACTTGATCATAATGTATAATTTTTTGTATGTGTTCTTGGATTTGGTTTGCCAGTATTTTATTGAGAATTTTTTGTGTCGATGTTCATGAGTGAGATTGGCCTTTAATTCTCTTTCTTGGTTGAGTCTTTGTGTGGTTTTGGTATCAGGGTAACTGTAGCTTCATAAAAGGAGTTTGGCAATGACTCTTCTGTTTCTATTTTGTGAAATGCATTAAGGAGAATAGGTATTAGTTATTCTTGGAAGTTCTGGTAGAATTCTGCATTGAAACCATCTGGTCCTGGGTTTTTTTCGGTAGGGAGGTTTTTAACAGCTTCTATTTCTTTGCGACTTACAAGTCTATTTAAATTGTTCAACTGGTCTTGATTTAACTTTTATTATTTTATATTTTACCATGAGGCTTGTGGCCTACAAGCAAGGTTCCAGATGGCGACTCGTGTCTTTTCCTTTGGTGGCTCCATGGCATCTCTCTGATTCCTTCTTTCTCCCAGCATTCAGTTTAGTTTTCCTGCCTAGCTCTACTCTGCTAAGCCACTGGCTGAAACAGATTCTTTATTAACCAATGGTAATCACAGCATATAGAGGAGAATCCTACATCATGGACTCATAGTGACTATGACATAGTTTAAGGAAACCTTACTAGTTATTTAGTAGATGGTTTGCTGAGCACCTATTGCTATGTGTAAAAAGTTCTGAAACATCAACTCATCATTTCATTTGTCGCTGTTCTATTGCTGTGAAAAGATACCATGACCAAAGCAATTAAAATAAAAGAAGGCATTTAACTGGGGACTTGTTTACAGTTTCAGAGGCTTAGCCCATTATCAGCATGGTAGGAATACGGCAGTGTGCAGGCAGGGACCAGAACAGTAGCTGAGAGATCTACATCCTCATCCATGGGGAGCAGAAAGAGAGAGTCACTGGGCCTGCTGTGGGCTTTTAAACCTCAAAGTCCACCTGCAGTGACACACTTCCTCCAAAAAGGCCACACTTATTCCAAGAAGCTCAGATCTCCTAATCCTTTCAATAGCTCCACTCCCTTGTGACTAAGAATTCAAACATATGAGCCTATGTGCATGTGTGGGGTCATTCTTATTGAAACTACTGTAGATACCTAGTTATCTCCTTTCAGGAATTTTTTAAGTTGACTAAGAATTGGGCAACAGGTCAATTTAGGGATCTTTACAACTATCAAAAATTATAGAAAACTTTGAATCTCTGCTCACATTTCTGTGGCCTTCATAATTATATTAAATGTATTCATTTCAATCTTTACTTGTAATGGCCTGAATGGCCTTTTCATTTATTGTGTACATTCACTACACACACACACACACACACACACACACACACACACAGTCTTAGGGTTTCTAGTGCTACAACAAAACACCTTGACCAAAAATCAAGTTGAGAAGGAAATGGTAAATACTTGGCTTTCATGTCTGAATTTTAGTCTACATTGGAAGAAAGCAGGACAGGAACTCAAATAAGGTAGAAACCTAGAGGTGGGAACTGATAGAGGGGGATGGAGGGATGCTGCTACTGGCTTGCTCCTCATGGATTGTCAATCTGCACTATCTACCACCAGTCCAGGAGTAGCACCACCCACAATGGGTTGGTTCCTTTCACATCAATCAGTAGTTAAGAAAATGGCCTATAGTCATATATCTTATGGAGATATGATAGCTCTAGCTTGTCTCAAGTTCACACACACACACACACACACACACACACACGGCTTGCAGTAGTTATGCAATTTATACAGTTCTCAAACTGAAAATCCTCCTGCTTCAACCTCCTGCGTGATGGTAATATAGGTATGTACCACTACTCCTGCTTATGAAAAATGGCTTTTCCCTCTTATCTTCCAAATGGAAAAGATGAATTATGTTAACAATACATTCTAAAATTAGTTTTCTTTTGTTAATGTAACTGTCAGCCTTGCTATTCACTATTTATTGGTGTATTATCTGCTCAGTTTCCCTTGCTGGGCAGATACACTGACCTAGAATCCAAGGTAAGAGAATTCTAATGTCTTTGTTCACAGAAAGAAAGGGCAATGCAAGCAGTTTCTTGTTCTGCCTTGGCCATTCTTTTCTGGAAAACAAAGAATCAAAAGCATGCAGTTTTGAGTGAAAATTAAAACTGAATTTGGTCTCAATGGCACCTGGCATCTCTTGTTTTTACTGTGGACTTGCTATGCACTTATCCTTGACATCTATTTTCCCACTTACAAAATGGGGAAAGGCACCTATTTCCTTATTTTGCTCCAGGGCTCAAGAATTCAGAGACTTCGTAGATCACCACTAAGCACTCGTGGTTAAAAGAATGTTTATACTAATTAATTCATTTTTAATGTATCAGGGAGAAAGAAACACCTAACAGAAAATGTACCTACGTCTACTTAGACAATTACAGTAGCAGAAAAAAAATCTCTTTCTACTTGTATGTGCCCATATACACCTGAGAAATTATCCTTGCAGATTCATCAGTGAATATCCGAAAATGATATCCGTCCCTCCGTACACCTGACTTGGCAGTCGCAGAGGTCTGTGTCACACCTAATTGAGATGAACAGGTATTTTATTCCTGAATAATTGTGAACTTCTGGCTAACGGAGAAAATGTTTCCATTGTGTGAGGAAGGCAAGCGCCCTGACAGCCCCGTTTATTTGTAACAATTTGGAAAACTTCAGCTACGCAGTTTCGGGAGGCATATGGAAGACACGACCATCCTGCAAAGCCGGAGTGTGCTCTCCCAAATGTACACACTTCCTTTCTAAAAGGCCTGGCAACTGTGATTTTCAAACCCCAAGCTCTTTGCCGCAGAGCGTTTGGAAGACCATACTCTGGCCATCTCACAGGAGTGAAGGTTGGTGTTTCTCTCTGCTCAGAACTACGTGTGTTCAATGCATAGGTTTTTTTTTTCCCCGTGACCTATTATTGTAGACGAGATGTTCAAGTTTTGCTCACTAGTGTTGAGAATGCAACTTCTAAATAGGAAGTAGCTGTGGCTGCCAGTGCATGTTTGTCATCCCAACACATGGAAGGCAGAAACGGATGGAGCTCGAGACCAGCTCGGGCTTCATAGTGAGACCCCGTCTCAAAAAAAAAAAGTGTGTAAAACAAACACCAAGAGGTGTACTTCATTGCATCATTTAAAAAAATCCTTGATTATGTAGTATCTCTTTCCTTCTCTGTATTTTAGAAGAATTCTCAAGAGTTTTATGTTATTATCCTCATACAGTTAATTCTAGGTTTGAGTCAAGTTGGGGTGAGTAAGGCTTGAACCCTTTGATATTTGTGTTTATACATTATTTTTATTGAGGACCTAAGTATAGTTGATACATCTATTAATGACTTCTCCGTTAAGAAGATATTAGCAGCAAGAGACTGAAGCCCTACATCTCTAAAGTAGCGGCATTTGAACTGCCCTTGTGGACGCAATTACTGTTAATTGGGTCATGCTGGCAGGGCGATCAGTTAGGATTAGTACCCTTTTGAGAAAAGCAAGAGAGAGTCCTTGAGCCAGGGAAGAAGAGGTCTTATATACTTCAGGAGATGGTTGCCACCTCCAAGATGTGGTCTTAGAATGAAATCCACATTTCCCACCCACAGGGCTTACCCCAGCCTGTGGACTGTGAGAAGCCATTTCTTTTATGCAAACCCTGAATTCATCCTTTCAGATACTTGTAATGGCAGCTCAAGAAGAATGATAAATTAGTATTCACTTAACTACAGGAAATTAAATGTAAATGAACTTTAGGCAGAAAAGCAGTCACTTTCATTAAGAAAAGCTGAAAACTACAGTTTTCTGAGAAATTGTATGGAAACACTACTTGAATTGTTACATGATATTACCTTACAGAGAAGCCTATTTTTTGTATTTTTAATTTTCTTCTACTGGGGATTAAGCTCATGAACTTATGGATTCTACTTCTCAACTAAATTCCCAGCCCTCCTTATAGGACACTTTTAATGCCAGGACTCAGAGTCCTATGAAATTTTTGTCTGAAGTCCTGAGAAGGAAGTTGACTTTTGAGGCAAGTTTAGTGACTGTCACCATTATCCTTCATTTTCTTCTAGAAAATAAGGATATTTGAGGCTCCAACATGTTAAACAACAACAAAACATAAAAATACCTTTTCTAATTCCAAAGCTTGGACTTTTGTAACAATCTGATAAATATTTGTTTATTTGAAAACTCAAAGGATTTTTTTTGTAACTTAATAGATGTGTGTCAAGGCAGTTTCTATATTTCTCAGGAGCCACAGACAGTTAAAGCAAATATTATTAATAACGTTAGGATGACGGGAAGCTAAGGTAAACAGTATTACTAAAGTGTTTGGAAAATAGTCTTCCTTAGTAGGTCCCGTCTTGTGTTTGTTAAAAATGGTTCAGTCTAAAGCAGAACACTTCTGGCAAAAAAACAAGGCAAAAACAAACAAAGAGCATGCTTTGTCATAATATACTTTGTTCAAGGAGCAGAATATCTTTTTAAAAGCAAAATGAAGTATATTTATTAAAATGTTTCAATTTTATAGATAGAAAAAAAAGCATCTCAGCTTCACCCACAGCCTCCGCTCTGTGTGATGTTCAAGACTGCCGGAAGTTCTTGGCCCCATGTTCCCTGGGGCTGATAAAGGCAAGCAGACGAAGAATGGGCTTAGCCAAGCACTGAGCTGAGGAAATGCAACTGAAGAAAATAAAGTTGCCTGTGTAGCATAAGAAAGATTAATATATATGTGTATATATATATATATATTCTTAAAACAATTTTCGAGAGTTTCCATTTACCTTAATAAAAGCTGTAGGAAACCAACTTAATATTTACCAGAAGTGATATTAAGAATGTTGTTGTTGGGGGTTGGGAAGGCAGCTCAGCTGGTAGGGGGCTTGCCTCAAAAGTACGAGGTCTTACATTTGGTCCCCAGCACAGCATAGACTGAGTGTGGTGTCCACCCTGTAACCCTGCACTCCTGAGATTAAGGCAAGAAAATCAGGAGTTCACGGTTATCCTTGGCTACATATTGAGTTCCAGGTCAGCCTCAACTACAAGGCATAATGTCTGCAGACACAAAACCAAAATGTGTTGATTGTGGTGAAAAATGGAAAACTTGTGGAGATGAATGATGTTGGTGAATGTGATACAATAATATAAATTTATATATTCCACAGAACTATATATTCAAATACTAAAAATCATAAGGCTTATGTTTCCATACTATTTATTGCTTTTGAAATTAAAATGTAATCACATTATTTTCCTCTTCCCCTCCCTCCCTCCAACCCTTGCTTTCTCAAATTCATAGCCTCTGTTTAATTGCTATCACACACATATATAAACACACACGATATTATGCATATATACACATGTATTTACACACATGTTTATGTATGTCTATATTCTTGAATATATAAATAGAACTTGCTCAGTCTCCATATGGTCACGTGCATGTATGATTTCAGGGCTGGCTACTCGTTATTGGGTAATTGCTTTGGGAGCTCTTCCCTGGGAACACTGTTTCTCCTGCTCTCAGAATTGTTTGGTGGCCTGGAGTTCTTTGCTTAGGTTTGAGACGCCATGAAATCTCCTCCTTCAATGCTAACACGTCGATCGGTGGGTGTTGTCCTTGTTCAGGTCTTAATGAAGCAGCCTTGTTGATAAGACATCATGGGTAGTTTCTCTGACATTTCAAGGAGAGAAAAAAGCTCACAGCAAACTTTCCGTTCTTCTGTCTCTAGCAATCTTTCTACCCCCCAATCAGCTTCCACGATCCCAGAGCCTTAGGTGCAGCTGTGCTGCTGATGTTTCAGCTGGGAATGGGCACCCCCTGGTCTCTTGTTCTCTGATCAGTTGTGGTTTTGTGTCTCCCATTGGTCATTCTAAGTTCCTCTCCAAGATCCAAAGTTTTACTAACTGTGAGGGGTTTACTAGGTTTGTAGTCCCAGGCATGATTTCCCTCTTGTTGAGTGGACTACGATTCGTACTCAAGTAAGCTAAAACAAAGACAAGCATGGCACACTATCACTAAGGCTACAACAGTGGCGTGCATACCTTGGTGGTAACCACAGTCCCAGAACATTTTAGTAAAGATTTTATGGCAGCAACACTAAGAAAGACTGATAATTCTTGTACAAACCTAACCCCCCATCCTCCCAAAACAGGGATTGGAAAGCACCTCAGATGGTAAGGCGTCATGCAAAGTTACCCCCTTAGTGGTGCCAGGACAGTGACCTAGCGGTCAAATATGACAGAAATTAATCATTTGGGAGAGTTATAAGCCACAAAAGTATAACTTTTGGTAACTTTCTAATTCCTGAAATATTAGGAATATACATATATCAGTATGTGTTTAAATCTACATTATTTAAATTTCCTATTTTTGGTGTTTTGTTCTTTTCGATTAGCCCAAATAACTGAGACTTGGTGCTCAAATTGAATTCAACTAAAATTCTTCCCAATTTGAAATTCCAAAAGGCTTTGTTAGCCTCCCATTTCACAAGGCAGATAAAGAACTGAACCATTGTTCACTAGGGTGAAAATGAGTGCTGGGAGCCAGTAAGATTAACTTAGCACCTCTAAGGATAAGAAATTCCTGACCTATGTTCTCCCCCTAACAATGCTTTATAAATTAATTTAATCTTTTCATTATTTATGGCATAAGGCCAGTGTTTCTGAATAAATGTCTGTAAAGGAGAAATCACAGTTGGAATACTCTTAAATATATATTTTAATTTTATCTGACACATAATATTTATGTGATACACTGTTACATTTTAATGCACGCATACAGTGTATTATAATACGATCTGGTTAATTAGCATATCATTTCAAACATCTATTGTTTCTCCATATTCATAATACTCAAAGTCTTCTCTGCTATCTACTTTGAAATATACAGTAGATTTTTGTCAACCTTCATCTCCAACTGCAGCATAGAACACTTCCTCCTGTTCCAGCTCACCTCGTAGCTACTGCCTGCCTTCTTTATATCCTTACTGCCCATAGTGATAATTTTAAGGAGATTTCAAAATAGATCATTTTAGCCTGGATTGAAAGTCCACACATCCTGGTGCCACTCCCTTTGGGGACTCCTTTCTTTCAAATGACCATAGCCAGGCAATGTGTTAAGTGGAGAGAACAGCAAGTCAGATCCCCAACTTCCAGCAGCAAAATGTCCATGAAGACACTACATTCAGATGACATCTTCTGGGCTTGGGTAGTGAGTGTGAAATGCCGGGAGGTCACAGGAGAGAAGAAGCAAAAGCCATAATGGCTCTTACCCTACTCACACATAACTGTCACTTATAGGACATGAAGAAATATGGATACCCCTGCCTTTTCATGACTCAGTTGTATCCAAGTGTGCAGGTGGGTACTAGACTTCTAGCATGTGCATAGACATTTCCAAGGGTTTCTCACGAGCAGCTGAATGTGAGAACTGCTATTGTAGGTCAACAAAGTCTAGGATGAAGAGACAAGGTGCTATAAGTAGCCTTTCAACCTAGAGGCTTTTGTGTTCTGAAATACGGTGATTTTTAGTAGCAATTACACATTCAAGAGGCTCAGGCTAGACTTTGAAGGGAATTTTTCAGCTTAACTCCTGAAGATGAACTCTGAAGAACCAAAAAGAAGGGAGTCACTTTTTTACCATGCTGAAGTCTTTGAAGTTAAACTTTCAAAGAGTCTCCAAAATTAAACCACTGAAGTTCTACTTTGAAATTAAAATGTACTAATCATAAAATTAAAATATTACTTCTTATTTAAAATATGTATGTGCATATGTATATGATTGTGTGTGGATGCATGTATGAACTTGTGTGTGTGTGTACATGTGTGTGTATGTTCGTGTGTGTGCATGTGTCTGACTGAGTGTGTACATTCATGTGTCAATGTGGTAAGGGCCAGATGTCAGCCTTAGATGTTGCTCTTTAACAGATGTTCACTTTATTTGAACCAAGATCTTTTTTGGCCTGAAGCACAAGGATTAGCTTAAGCCAGTGAGCCCTAGTGATCTGTTTGCCAGTCTCTTTATCGATGGGTTCTATATTCCTGTCACCCTGCTTTGATTTTTACGTGGGTCCTGACATAGAACCCAGGTCCTCAAGCTTGCACGGTGAGTGCTTTGCTGACTATCTACCACCTCAACACCAACTATTTATTTAAAGAGAACTATTTTACAAAAGTAGAAATACAAAGCCACCAAACTAAGAGCATCTCCCACAGAATAAATCACTTGGCTTTGTTTATACGTAGTGGGTCAAGGTGGCCTGTTTCTCCACCTGGGTTCTCAGCAGACAACAAACCTACATGCCTCTCCCAGCCTTCGGCATTCATGGCCATCTCTCATCTGCAGTTCCCAGATCTTTGTAAGCATTCATTTCTAACAGGAAGGCAACGCGAGCTAAAGCTTGCCGTGTCTGCAGATTCCTGGGACTCTTTCAAAGGGAGCGAGTAAATGACTGGTGCTGAGAATCTGTTCTGATTTCATTTGTTTCTGGCAGGGCCTCGTGACAATTTAATATTCTTTATTATTATTTTACATGCAACTTCCTCCCCAGCTTATGATTCCTGTCAAGACTGTGTATTATTACTCATTAGTCATTTTTCTTTGCTTGGCCCATAATGCTTCAGAGGAGGGCTGGTGTATTTCGGTAATTTTGCTTACAATTTGATTTGTGTTCTCTAGAATCCCAATTTAGTTCCATCAGCACATTTCTGCACACAGCAGCTGGGCCCTGGATGGGAACATTTGCGTACCTTAGCAGCTGAAAGCTAAGCCCCAGGAATCCAAAGTCTGGACAGATATTCCCGAGAGCGTCACTTGACTTTTTGAAATAAATTCTGTCTTCCAATTTGTAACTATCTGTCTCACTTACACAATTCTTAAGCACACTTTAAAATAAGTGGTCTCAGGGTAATTTGCGAGATAACATGCGTTCATAAAAACCCTTGCTGTGCAATCAAAGAACATGTTCCTCTTACTTGAGTTTCAGGTAAAAATATTGGACCTTCTCACGCTACATATCGCTATTATTAGAGAAGCAGCAAGGGGATCAGATGCTTAATTAGTCAGTGATTGTCTTGAAGGCAGGTAATCAATTCATCTTCAGGCATTGTCATGAACTCTTGAACAGACTCTCCACACATCTGCCCTTCCCCATCCATGACATGAGGAAGCCCGGGCAAGGCTTCGGGTCTCTTTCCAGCATTTTCTTTGCTTATATCCAACCTCTTGAACCTGGCCTTGGTCTGTGTGATAGGTTGAAAAACAATGGTCTTTCCCCAGAAGATCTTCATCCTAATTACTGGATTCGAGGGTTGTGAAGGAAACACCTTTGCAGATGGTGATCAATTAAAGGGTTTTGCAATGAGGAGATTGTCCTGTGTTATCCAGGTGTCTTAGTTTCTTTTTCCTGTTGCTGTGATAACATGCTTGGACAAAAGCAACTTGAAAAGCAAAGAATCTATTTTAATTCTCAGTTCATCGTGGCAGCGAAGTCAAGGTAGTGGGTATTTGAAGCAGTGAGTCATGTTGCATCCACAATCATAAAACAGAGGAGTGCTCATGCTTGCTAACATTCAGCTTGCTTTCCCCATTTTATACAGCCTAGGATCTCCTGTCCAAGAATTGTCCCACTTGTAAAACATCTGTCTGCTCTATGCGCTAAGGTACGATCCGTGCTATTACGTGCCTGGACACGCTATGTGTGCTACAGTACCGTTTGCGAGCCGAGGAAGGAGCCTGGAGATTTACACACACTCAGAGAGACAGAGACATGGGTCATGCTTGAAACAAGAGTGCCAAAAATGCCATCTTTGCTTTGCTCAATTCACTCCAGCAGGCAAAGGGTCTGGGGCAGGCAAAGAAAGTCAAGGGGCCAGGGGTCTGCAGCCCCTAGCCCCCACCCATACTTCAGATATGTTATCTCACATCAATTGAGGTTATCTAGATCATCTCCCACAGTTGCCCAGAGGCTCACAGGGCGTTCTAGAGTCCTCCAAGTCAACGATTAACACAAACCTACACATCAGGATGGGCTTGAAGCACCATCACTAATGTGCTCTCAGGGAAGGTGGAAGGAGACTTAATTTTCTCATTAAATCCGCTGCCAACGATGAAGATAGGAGGTTGATTGTTGTTGTGTAGAACAGTAAAAGCCAGACTGGATTTCAAGGCAGCTACCTAGTTTGGTAGCAGTCGAGAAGGTTGCTCATGGAAAGCCCACCAGGAGAGAAGAAAGCAAAACCTGGTTGTAGGGTGGTGACTGTGGCTGCTTGTAGCTCTGGCCAATGCTGGTGACTGCAAAGCCATAGGCAAAAAGCTTTTTCATTAATTCATACCACAAACCTTGGGTGCCAGATGTAGCACAACTAATAAAAACCCAGAGACAGATATTGAGTTCAAGCTGCAAAGATCAGAGAAGCAAAGCAGTCAACCACTAAAGAACTCTTACCTCCATGAAATCTTCAGACTGAAAAAAGAGCAACTTCCTGTCTCATCCACCTTATATTCTTCTCTAGTGCTAGTATTAAAGGCCTGCACCACCACCACCCAGCCTCTATGGC
>LOEQ01001961.1:184011-204477 GCA_001685075.1 Bramus lutescens | reverse complement strand
CTGTCTGTCTGTCTGTCTGTCTGTCTGTCTATCTATCTATCTATCTATCTACCACCAGAGGATGATGTACAATGATAAGAATAGTTCATAATAATTCACTTGACTGTGATCTTTTGGAAAAGAATAATTCACAGGTTCATATGAGGTTAAAAAGGTCTTTGTACCTTCATAATTTTTAGAATCCAAGAGTAGCATGACTCTTGATGTTTTTATAACGTTTATTTTGCTTTCCTGAGCTACAGTTTCTTTTGTGTGTATGTGTGTGCACTGTATGTGTACAGTACACATGTGTGTATGTGCTTATACGTCATTCCTTAGGCACTGTGTTCCTTGTTTTTTGAGACAGTATCTCTTAATGACTTGGAACTTGATGAGTTTTCTAGGATAGTTGGTTTGTAAACTAAGGGTTCCACCTGTTCCTACATTCTTAGTGTTAGGATTATAAGCACACACCAATATGTTTGACTTTTTGACATAGATCCTGGCCATCAAACTCAGGTCCTTGGGCATATGTAGATAGCACATTACTTCAGAGCTACAGTTTGTCAGCAACATGGAGATCCAAAGGAATCATCTTTCTAGGAAACTTCATAAAATGTACATAGAGAGGTATTCATTTATATCATAATACATTGCATAGTGTAAAGACTCATAACAATATACAGAATATGCAGTCATTTATTCAGGCCATGTATTATGGACACACAAGGGCATTTGTTACTTGTTAGAACTAAGAGCATTGACCCAACTGGCAGAGGCAATGTGGTAGTTTGAATGCAATTGACCTCCCTAATCTCGTAGGGAGTGGCACTATTAGGAGGTGTGGCTTGTTGGAATGGATATGGCCTTTTGGAGGAAGTGTGCCACTGTGGGGGCAGGTTTCGTGGTCTCTTTCACTCAAAGTTAGCTCAGTGTGACACTCAATCCATTTCCTGTTGCTTGTAAGGTGTAGGACTCTCAGTTACTACTCCAGCACCATGTCTGCTGCACACCGCCACACTCTTCTCCGTGATGATAATGGACGGAGTCTCTGAAACTGTAAATAAGCCACCCCAGTTAAATGTTTTACTTTATAAGTGTTGTGCGTGGTCATGGTGTCTCTGCACAGCAATAGAAATCCTAATTAAGACATAAAGTCTCACTTTCTTGGATGTCTTTGGCAGAAATGAACAAAATCTGTAATTCTCCTATCAGCAAGAAGATAAATTTAGAAAAATCGCATGACGGAATATTCTGTAAAGGACAGAGATAAAGAAATGAAATAGAAGAGTGTTTAAACATGCTGGAGAGGTATTAGAAAAGTTAGAAGTGATATAGAAAACTATCAACTTGTCACATCACACTGGTTTAAGGTTTTACCAAAAGTGGTAACTTAAAGGGTTAGAAAGTGTTACAGTCATACTCCCTGCAAATTTTGGGCTAAAGTCCAGTAAAAAAAATGAAAAAAGATCTTCTTTGATTCTTACAGTAAAATTCAAAACCTACATTTTAGTTCAGCTTTAAGGTGTATTTCTATGTCTAAGAAATACTTCTAGTCTTGAAGGAACACTTGTGTCTTCTGTCAACACAGCTTGAATTTAAAGGGAAACTCTGGGGTTGCCAGGGGGTGGGTGGAGACGAGGGAGGGTAGTCTGTGTTTGTGGTGGGAAGGGAGGCAAATCCAAGCAAGGGACAATGACGTACACACCAATGTCAGGGAAACCCATTACTGTACACACTAGCTAAGATGAGCAACAAAGAAGTGATTGACTGAATGATGGAACACCTAGAAAATAAAATGCATTTCAGATTCAAAACAAGAAACAAAATGCCCCATCCAACTTTATTCTGGTCCTGTCTTTTCACTCTTGGCTTTGGATGTGGAGCAAGCAGCTGCTGTTGCAAAAAAGGGGTTCATGCCTGTGTGACAGATTTCTAGTAGCACATGGGAGCATATGCTCTGGCTAAGACCTGACACCCCTGCTTCCTGTTTTGAAGGAATGATTCTGGTTAGCTGATAGACTCCTCTCAATGAGCTTGTGGGAGGGAGTCAGGAAATGCCCTACTGATCTTGGTAAGAAGGTAAGAAGGAAAATGGCAAAGGTTGTGAAAGTTTGCATCTTCAAAGCAGACATGCAAACTCTCATATTCTTGTGATTCTCTCAGGCAGAATTTTGGTTGAAAATTCAATCTTGTTCCAAAATTGAAAGGAGAACATTACTACTTTCTGGATATATATAACATGTTCAAAGTCAAAATGATTAATTATTTTTTCACTCCAGCATGTAGGGAAAGTTGTCACTTTGGCCAACAATATGAATTAGCATCATAAAGAATCTGGAACTTTTATAAAAGTGAAAATTTGTTTGTGGGTAATTGTGTTGCTATTTCTCTCAATTCTTCTCAGGCTTCCAGCACTTTCTATTCCCCTTTTCTCAATTTAAACTTTTATTATTTTCTACTTTGATTTACTCATGACACTCAAAAGTGTTTGCTTAAATGAAACTTTCGATATTTTGGGCATGTTTTAATGATTTATTCTCTTTGGGGATGAATAATTTCAAAGGGAAAAGATGCCAAGTCATGGTCTCACTTTCTACGCATGAGTCATCTTCTGACCAGCTTTCCCTGAGCAAGAAGAATTTCTTCTCAGAGCAAAAACTTGGAGGAACAGAGAGGTCAGGGCCAAAGAAAGCCCAATGGAGGATTATCTACAGGGGAGCAGCTTATCTTCAATTTATGCTGTAGTCAAGAAAAAGGTAGATAAACTCCCTGGACTGTCGCCTGAGGGAGGGGAAGTACAAATGGATGCTTCGTGCCTCCTGTCTCTTCTAACACAGTGTACCAGAAGAAGATTTTCCTGCTTAAATTAACATTGCTAAATTTATCTCCAGAGAGACTGCTACTTAATCAAATGTTGCAGGATTTCACTCTGCCATCCTAGAGAGAAAAATTACTCAGTGTGGCAGGCTTCATGATTTCTTGTGAACAATCCCAGGAGTAGTTCATGAAATATTTTGGTCCACAAGTATTCCGGAGTAAGTCTCAGAGCTAAGGCTGTCAAATGAAAGCCGAGGTTACAGAGGCCTGGCAACGGCTTAGCTGCTACAGTGTCAAGTGGAACGACCAGCCCGTTATTTATTCTAGAGACGGAGACAGAGCAAATCATAGTGTTCTTATGATTGTTTCTTCTGGGAACATTGAAAGCATCTAGCTAATTCCTGAAACATTAGGTGAGGTGGTTTCACGTATCTATGTGTGATGTATTGTGTCCTGCTTCTGTTTGTATATAATTATATTACTATCTGCCCATCTGCGGCTTGTTTTTGGTCTGACTCTCCCACTCTTTGAAGCTGACAGCAAAAATTACTCATTTCCCCTCTCCTCAAGTTTCGACGTGGCATACTTTATAGTTGTTAGGAATAAATCGTTTTATGGCATCTGTATGACTTGAACATTTGTATTCATAGAAAATAAGTTGCTTGTGCGTGCATCCTCTTTCTTCCCCTATTGGTTTACACAATTTAT
The DNA here is from genome assembly GCA_001685075.1 of Bramus lutescens. Classification (NCBI taxonomy): domain Eukaryota; kingdom Metazoa; phylum Chordata; class Mammalia; order Rodentia; family Cricetidae; genus Bramus; species Bramus lutescens. The sequence goes on along the minus strand of LOEQ01001961.1, from coordinate 200,970 downwards.
TAATTGTGATTTTAGAACTGAAACTCATCTCAAGCAGTAATAACAATTTTGACTTTGTTAAAGTCTCTATGTCCTTAAATTATTATGGTATATTTGAAAACTTTTATAGTTATCTTTAGATGTCCCAATTTCTGTGTACAGCAAGTGAACCTGGGCTAAAAATGACTAAATTAAAATGAAAAACAAACCTAACTATAGCTTTATTTATCTGTTTGTAGAATAAGTCAACAAACTTATATACAGTTGTTTATATTTATCAGGAAAATGTAATGTGAAGATTTACAAACACAGTGTAGAATTGTATTGGGTCAGATGATCCATTCTCTCAATTACTTACCTATTTTTAATGTTGCCTAATGTGGAGTTAACATTTTTTCTTTTATTCATTTTAAATTAATTCTTAGGGAATTTCATAAAATGTGTTTTGATCATCTTCCAGCCCTTCTCCCAGCTCTCCAAGATCCACCCCCCTCTTCACTACCAGCCCGACTTTGTGTCCTCGTTTAAAAATCTCATCAAGCACAATTCTTGGATGGGTCGCCTTCCAGTGGAGCATGGTTAACTATACTTTTAAATAAAACTGTCTCTCTTAACAATGGTCAAATGCCAATGACTTCTCAGCTGGATGTGGGCCTTTTCGCCTACCTCCCTTCTCCTTGATGGTATTTTGTTTCGCTTGATATTGCAGAGGCCCTGTGCTGTCATAGTCATTGCGAGTCCTTATTTCCCGACTAACTTGAAGCTGTCCAGGAAACAGTGTTTCCTTATAGTCATGTATCACCATTGACTCTTTCCCCTTTCTGGGCTGTCTTCCAGAATGCTCCCTGAGCCACAGGAGGAGGAGGAGGTATGATATAGATGTCTCGTTTAGAGCTGAGCATTCTGAAGTCTCTTATTCTCTCCTTGTTGGCTAGTTATGGGTCTCTGTGTTAATTGTCATCAGTGGCAAATAGAAGCTTCTTGATGAGGGTTGAAAGGTGAATTAATCTATAGGTATAACGATTAGATACCAGGAGTTGTTTTAATGCTAAGTTCATTTAGGGGCATATAACTGGTCTAGTTATGGGTTCTTGGCCATATAAGTACCAGGTATAACTGTCATCTTGTGAGATTGGCTTTAAATCCAAACTAGAAAGTAATTTGTTGCTCTTCCTCCTTCACAAAAAACTAGTCAGGACAACGACTCCTTGACAACTTCACACTACAGTAGTACATTGCTATTAAATCACAGCTTTTTATTCCTTGTTTATCTCCAAGATCTCATATTAATATCAAAATCTTAATATAAAAAGGCACATTTAAATCTATATGATCCCACAGTCTTAAAAAATTTAGACACTTCAAAATCCAATCAAAAATATTCATATTTATGTTATATATGTAAAATGCTATTATTTTGCTTATATAAAAGTGAAGGAACTTAGAAACAAAAAGATAAGCTTTTGTTCTTTTTGTATGAGGTTTATACTTTATGGGAATTCTAGATATGTATATAGGTACTTGAGCACAGTATGCCCTCCTGACTCTTTAACATATTAATCCTTTGGTTTCAGTACATTCAAGGAAAATAAACTGATTTTTTTATTAGCCTGGTCAAAATACAGGAAGTCATATCTGTTGTAATAGCATAATACACTATTATTATCTAAAGCTTAATGTATTTGTGCTTGTGCTTTAGGCAAATTCAATATGCTAAAAGATAGTTACATTAAAAAATCAATTGGATAGTTATTTGCCTTGCAAAATTTTCATCATATGATTTCTACTAAGAAAAAAAACCCTACAATTTCCTCTAGGGCATTTGAAATTTGATTTGGTGAACTAAATCAGATTTGACAAACACACTTATCCTGATTAATAATCAAGGGGTACTCGTTAATGGGATAAATGTACTTTTTTATAGCTTAAGCTTGCAAATGTCAGGAGAAGCATAGCACTGAGTTCTCTGGCCTTGGCAGATTAAGAGGCTGGCTTTGATAACCTCAAGCTAAGCATAAAGCGACAGAAATGACATGGATATCAAAATACGAGAATGCAATTTGAGTCACAGTTAATAGAAGTCAAGGGTCCAGGAGTTGAGTGCCAGGTATTCCACACAGACCACATGATGGAGTGAGCTGATATACTGTTGTAGCTGTAGGGTCTAGGGTGCATGGCAGCAATGAGGGGACGAATAGATGGTGTTTGGCTTAAAGGAGAGAGAGAAAGAGGGAGAGAGAGAGGAGAGAGAGAGAAGAGGGGGGAGAAAGAGAGAGGAAGAGAGAGAGAGAGAGAGAGAGAGAGAGAGAGAGAGAGNAGAAGTTCTTTCAACTATGGGATAAACTGCTGTCTGTCTAGAAGACTGGCTTGTTCCTGTTTCAGGCTTAGAATTCAAGCCTAGGTTATGGAGAGGCAGTTCCTCTTTCTTGCAGTGTTGGGTGTTGGTGGACTCCTCCTGTGTGAGGCAAGAGGTTCAACCAGAGGCTCCCAAGGCTCCTTCTACTGACTGCTGAGTCCAGACTTAACCCGTCAGGGAAGCTAAACAGCTGTGATTGCTTGGTGCTTAACCTGTGTACATTTATTAGGTGTCTAGCCCTGCTTTAAGTATGGTGTAAGTATCACCTCATTTCCCCCTTACTTCAGATCCTCTAGGATAGAGGTTTTCTCCATTTTATTGATGTGCATACAGAGGCACAGAGGTGAAGTTATTTGCTAAATGAGCAGGGCAAGAGCAAGAACCCACAACTGCCCCCTGCTCTTTGTCTCAGGGGGTGACCCGCCAATTAATTGAATCGGGTGTACGGATGTTTCATTTCTGGTATGTTATTGAGCTGTTCTCTGAAAATGACTTTTATAGTTATTACAACAATACTTTGAAATAGTTCTCCAAGAAGATTTTCTGATTATTCTGAAATTATGTGTGTAAATTTCACCAGAAAAATCTTATTTTTTACTATACTGTGACCCGAGTAATTTCTAGATAGAAATAGAAGTAATTAAATACTTTTATTTTGTCAGCACAGCTCCTACTCTTTTTAACTTATAATATCATATCATATCATGTAATTTTTAGCTTATAATACATTTTAAACACTTTTGCATTTATTTATTTACTTACTTATATGTGAGCCTGTGTGTTTGTGTATGGGTGTGTGTATGTGTGTGTGTGCAGCTGATATGTGAAGACGTTTGTGAGCCACGGCATGCATATGGAGGTCAGATGACAACGTTCTGAAATTGCTTCTGTTCTACTATGTGGCTCCGATGGACTGACCTCAGACAATCAGGTTTGCTGGTAGTCACCCTGGCAGTTCCCTACTGAGCCTTCTCACATGCACTTCTAATAAAATTTTAAAAACTGACACCTCTCATAATCTAGTCCTTCATAATCCATGCAGTTCTTTTCTAGTTGCATGATCTGAGCCACTGTGACTTGCCAGAAGTCCCTACCCTCCAAGTCTGAACTCTCTGTCAGGGGTTAACTTGGTAACTAGACCCTATATGGATTATTAAACACACAATGTAGTTTGCCATTTCTTCTACTCACAACTTCAAAACCCTCATCTGGTAGCAGACAGCTGGAACACCCCATAATAGCCTTACCAGTGTTTATGTTAGTAGTTCCTGAAGCAAAAAATACGACAGGTTCTGTGTTACCCCAAACAGTTTTTTGAGCACTAGTATGCAAACTGTCTCCCTAAGGCCAACACATTGTTTTTCTAAGCAGCAGGATGTGTTTATTTTGAGTCTTATATAGAAACTATTTGCTGATACAATTACTTAGTCAACATGACTGAAATATACTTCAGGATATGGACTGATTTTTTTTATGAAAAAAATCAATCACTTCTTCCAAGTTTTAATCTTCTCTTTTTTGTAAAATAGCTAAATAATTTTGGGTCTGGAGAGATACTATCTTAAACAAGTCTATGACAATTAAAATATGCAAATGTATTTGTTTGAATGAAATTTGATTATTTAAACAACAATACAAATTGACAGCTGGAAGCATTACTTGGAAAAAGGTTTGCAAATGGCAAGGTCTAGACAAGTCTACTGTGTATGCCACAGAAACAAAGTGTCAGATAAACTAGGCAAGGACAGAAGACTGGATAAAGGGCTGGTAAAGCTTATAAAACTGATAAGGTAGAGAGATAAAAGTTCAACAGCCAATGGGAAGGTAAACACCTCTATGTTGTGTATGAGGGGCTGGCGTGAGCAAGTGACATATATGTAGGGGGTAAAAGTCCACTGGTCTTCTGGAAAAAGGCCTCCTGGGATGCCCTGAGGTTGTATCACTGGAGGTGAGATCAATGTTTTGAAGAATGACCTAGACTGGGAAAGTTCTGGAAAGAAGTACTTCCTAGATATATCCTGAACTCAGTTTGTTTGGAAGTAGGTGGTCAATTGTTCACAAAATGACAAGATCTCCCGAGTAATTTGGAAGCATGGGGACCTTGGGGGAGGATTGAAGGAGGAAGGGAAGAGGCAGGGAGGGGAGCAGAGAAAAATGTAGAACTCAATAAAAATCAATAAAAACAAAAGATCTAGATTTATCCTTGGAGAAGGAATGAGCCATGAGTAGGCAAATAGGATGCATACACTTATGATTCTTTTCTCTTATGCATCTTAAGAGCAAGGCAGACTCTTTATCAGCCAGGAATAGTTTGGGCTGTGCAAATGGGAAACCTTTAATAAGCATTGGAGGTCATGGCTCAGTGTAAAGCCCGGTCCTCCAAGTGTGAGGACTAGCTAGCTGTACCAGAAGATCCATTGGAGGGGGTGAGTGTGTTCTTGACTGGTAGCAGAAGCCATAGAAAGGGAGCACAAACACTCCTCAACCCCCTAACCTCTCTGGTCATTGTGAGGGGCTTCTCTCCCCGGCTACTACCTCTCTCTTCCTATCCCATCCCAGCTTGCACCCAGGCTCCCCTTCCTTTCTTCGGGGCCAGAAGATTCCCCCAGCTTAGCCTGCTTTGGGGTTGGGATGGGGTGGTGAGTGCACCCGGGTGGGAGTTCTTTTGTTTCACTAAGCCTGCAAGCAGCAAGCTAGCCCTTTTGTCTGTGATGTTCCTGGCCAGCAAGGGGCCCTGATCCTGTACCAGAAAATCCATTGGATAGCATTTGAAGGAAGAGATGGGCAGGCACCAATATGCAAGAATTTCTTCAACAATCTAAAAAACAACATGATAACACCAGAACCCAGAGAACATACAACAGGAAGACTGGAACACCCAAGTGTGAAGACTAGAGTCTCAATCCTAGGACCCACATAAAAGCCAGACATGCATGACTTTCCTGTATTTCCATCTCTAAAGAAGTAGAGAAGGCTATACTTGAGGCTGGGTACTTATTAAGTAGAGAGCTTGATTTGTCTCACAGTCAGCATTAGGTCACCACAGGTGAGGACTCCACGGGAGAGGACACCACAATGGTGGGATCTTGTGCAAGGTGGAGAGATCTCATGATGAGACGAATATCCAGGAAGAGGAGCCAGTATGGATTTCTAAGTAGGCCTCAACTCTTAAAGGTCCTTCCACCTCTTACCATTAGCATAGGAGGGACCAAGCTTCTAGCACTCGAGTCTTTGAACAAGCATAGCTAGATATAAGACATAACCATACGCAAATTTCTCTAAAGACGGTGTCAACAACACTATAAGGCAGGACTGAATCCTTGGAATGAGTAAGTGGCCAAAGTCCCCTCTCCAGCAAGTGGGACACTTCTGTCACGCCTCGCCTCTTCACTGTTGCTCTTTCCCACCTTTTCTTCTTAAATTCTAATGCTTTACTACACTTAGTTCCTTAACATCATGTTTTATTGTCACTGCTCTTGCCCTCAAATGATCATTTAATGATACATTCCTGCCTAGACTAATAAATTTACTCAACACAAAGGTGGTAGAGTTGGAGAAAAAGTACAGTTTGTGGGAAAAAGAACTTACCCAGCATAGAGAGGCAGGCTGCGCTCCCATCTGGTCTTTAATTCTACAGTACTTCCACTCTTTTTATTTTCCTAGCACATCTTGGTAACGCTATGGCATCTGTCCTACCATAGAGGACAGTTATATGGTGTAGATCTGTTATTTGGCTGCACACTGGGAATGAAAAGACTCATAGCCTGAGGGCATTTACCTCAGAGATCGTTTCCTCCAGCTCCATCAGTAAAGCTGACCTATGGGATAATTGAAGCTATGTTGAAGTAGAGATGTTGACTAGGATTCCATTGCATTTAATGTAGTGGTGGTTCTTGTAGGATCAAAGCATTTCTTACTTCTTATATTTGACCTTGAAAATTCCACTATTTTTCCAAACCTAGAAATGCTGATTTTGGCCTTTAAGATAAAGTCTAGGTCTTTTGTGCCCTTCCGTAGCAGCTAGCAGAAGGTCCTACTTGTGTGAAGGACTCCTCATCCTGTGTTACTTCAGTGTTTTCTTCAATGCACAACCCTATGGTCTCCTTCCACTTATGGTATCGTGACTCGTTTCTTGTCTTCTATGCTTCCCCTCACCTAAGCATCAATTACTCTTTCACTCCTCTCACTTTTTACCCTACATCAATTCAGCTTCCTCCAGTGGACCCTCTTTGTTTGCTGTCAGTTGAGTTGGCCATCCCTTCCTTCTGGTCCTTCAATACACTGCGTCTTCTGTGGTGCTCCAGTGTGAGCATAGAGTACGGAGTCCTGTACTTTCCTTACCATACTAACATGACCTTAAGATACTCTCCACGGAGACTAAGCAGCTTCAGAGTGGGGATGGTATGTTGATCAGTTTCAGATTTCCAGATTTGGTAGAGGACACATAGTTAATTCTCAATAAACATTTATAAAGTCTGTGAAACCACTAAAAGAAAGTTCAAAAATACACTCCCAAATATTCAAGTTGCAATACATGGCATTGCTCTGGCCAGGAGAGCAGCGGAATGTGCTGTGGGGTTGTCTAGATGCTGACGGAGGCAACGCTACTGTGGAAGCCTCCTTTCCCCCCACAACTCCTTTACCTTTTGTGTACAACATGGGCCTGCAGTGAGAAGCTAGTGAATTCTGGTCAGCAGCAGCCATTGGTGAGACAACTAAGGGTTATAAGGATTATAATACGAATAAGGAATATAAATAAGAATTTCGTTAGTTGTCCTTATTGACAAGGATATGATTTGGGTCCATACACCTTGCTTGATGATGTCTGCTATCATGTTGTCTTACTTCCATCTCTGCCATTTATTTTCTCTGGTGACTCTAGCCTAGATCTGTTCATGCAGTATTGTTATTCTGCAGCTCAGTGAGAGACAAACTGAAAGTTTTAATACCGGTGAAGCTTAGAGGTTGTAAATTCTTTTACGGGTGCCTAGACTGAGACTTAAAGTTTTATGTATTATAGAGTTTGCCATTAGAGATCTAAGTCAAAGCCAAACACCAACTGTTTATGGGATGTGTTATGGGAAAAGTGCCACAGCGGGAAGAAAGGCAGGTGAGGGATGGACCAATGTGGGAGGTGAGGTGGAGCGGGATAAGGTCAGAGGGACTTATATGGAAGGTTATGGGCAAAGAGAATCAAATAACAAAATCCAAGTGGCCTTAACTTGCATGAATGTGTAGATAAATGACACACAGCTAGAAGCAGGCAAGACCACTGAACTGGACAGCTGCAGAGAGGGCAGGCTCTGTTGTGATGTTAAGAAATGGGCCTGCTACCTGCAGGTAGAGAGGAAGGGAGAGGGGGTTGTGCAGATGATGATTGGCTTGGGGTGCAGAGAGTACCGCAATGGAAGCTTGGAGGTGGCAGGGCATTTAGTGAAGGGCAGAGGTGGAACCATGTAGGGAAAGTATTAGACCATATGCTGACACTCAGAATTTTTTCAGAATTTTTTTTTCCAGCAGAAATTTTCCAGGTGCTCTTTCTCTCTTGCCTTCTGGTTAAGCTGCAGCTTGTGACTCACTAGGTTTGGCCTTAATGATGAGCTGACGGTGGCCAGACCTCTTGTGCAACAGGGAGAAATGGAGGACTAGATGAAAAACTGTGCAGATTTAATTGAAAAAAAAATTGGTTAATGACATCCTTATTATATAACTGACTATTTTGGGGTTTTACTTAGTACTTTGGAGGCATGGAAGAACTCTAATTCTCAAAGGAGTACAGTATTTAACCAGGAAAGTTGCACAGACACAGTCCACACGTGAAGAATTGGTATAGTTCCTTGGAGCTTTCCTGGAAATAAAAAAATTAATTAGAATTGTTTTTATGAAATTTTACTATAAAATATGGTTTAGTGAAGAGTGGAAATCTGAAAACAATTGAAGTAAATTAGTTGTTTAAAGTAACTTGCTGTAATTTTTTTAAAGTATTTGTGGCTACTAAGGCACTGCTGAGTGAGGGATTATTTTTGGCATGTTGTATGGAATTTCAACATTGTGAGTTACTTAGGATTGCTTAGGGAGTTGAAACCTAGACAGGTCCTTTGGACCAGGCTTATAGCTTTAAAAATGTTGCTTTACCCTAGAACAAGTAAATCATAATTTCAGGCCCTACTGTTTGGGAGATTATGTGTTCAAGACTGAGCTTTTTTGGGCCGATTGATCAAATTGTTTAATGCTAAAGTATAAGTACATAGGGTTGACTAACAGACTCTGAGCCTAGTAGTCTGTGATGTGAGATGGACTAGCATTTGGGGGGAGGGGAAGCTTTGGATCAGTGGGGTGGTATCAGAGATGCACTAAGATTGGAGCCGTAACTAGGGAAGCAGGAAAGGTAACCAGAGACAAGCAGTGGGAGCAGTTGCTAGGGAGAGGCAACAGCATCCTGCCAGATGGTGCCTGGCATCTTTGTGGCACTGAACTGCTTTTAAAAGACGGGGCTGGTCGGCCTTTGCAGTGATGGGCTTACAACTGACATTTCAGGAAGGTCAGTTCAGAAGTCAGAGTCATTTGACCTGGACAGAGTTTGTGACTGTCGAAGTGAGGGTTTTAGACAGCCAGAAATCAACATGAAGATGGGATCTGAGAACAGATAACAAAGAGAAACACTCAAGTATAAGAAAGTGTGAAGACAGGGAAGACACCAAACACAGGCTGTGCATTTTCTCATCCTCCATGGGGATGCTGTAGTCAAGTCCACATCCCTGACTATGCCAGTATCTATGATCACTTATAAAATAGGTAATGGTACCCAGACCCTCTGTGTGCCTGTGTCAATGTGAGAAGATGATGTAGGGTCTCTAATAAAGACATTTCTTACATTTTAATGGGATTCCTATGAGAATATACTAAACTCAATGATGGTACTAACAAGTAATTGAAACAGAATGAAGCAGATTCAAATTTCCTTTAGTTCAGATCTTCCTTTAATCACAAGAATCTTCTTTCTTGTAAGAAATATTCTGTTTGTAGAAAAAGCATTTCAATTTTTGAAGGTCTGTGGCAGCAAATATTAGAAAAAATTCCCTACTTCCCAGTACCAAGACCTTTGACATGAACTTGAGCACCCAACCTGGTGTTCTGGCTGCCCCTGCTTTGTGGTAATGAGGATTGCCCGAACTCCATTGAAATGAGAGGGACACCGTTGCTATGGAGCAGATTTCAGGTATTGCTTCTCCTCCAGGTTCTGAAGAATAACAAACAAACTAAGCCGAGGGATAAAGAAAAGCACTTTCCAGGCTCTGGGTGAGTCAGACAAACATAAATTATTATCTGCTTCAGTCTGAGACTGAAGTAGGCCCACAGGAGACAGTCCTTCTTTTTGGTAGAGGGCCCTGGCTTATATTGTGCTTCTTTCAGAGATTCAGCTGAGCTCCCCTGATGTGGAACTCTAGAATGGACATCTTAGGGGGTGAAAGAAAAAAAAGTCAAACTTTGGCTTAATGGGATGATAGTGGCAGGAGCTGGGGTGCAACTGTTCAGCCCAGTTTTTGACTTTTTTTGCCCAGGATGTCTAGAGCTCAAAGGATTAAGCAAGACCAGAGGCACCTGGAGTCTAGGAATGGACTAGTTAGGCTTTGGTGAGAGAGACCAATGTTGCTTTAAAAAAATGTTTGGGAAGAAAAAATCATGTCTTTGACATTCTTAGTAAAAATCAGAGATGAACTTAGTTTGTGGCTGTGAATTCAGAGACCTTGACTACTTTAATTTTTACCTTAGACCTATCACTATTGAGAAGAACCGCCGTTTTCCCCTATTTTTAAATGTTTCAGAGGTGAGGATTAACGACTTTTTAGAGAAGTGAATTCTCCCATCATGCGGAACTAGGGAAAGCCAGACTTAGGGGACATCTGTCATCCCAACTTTCTCATCTACTTATATGGATGTGTCCCTGACACTCCTTTCACTGAAACATGTTCCTTAGAATGGGATGTGAAGGACTGATAAGTGTTCTCTCTCTTCAGTGAAGAATTTAGAGAAATAAAACCCTTAGCCAACTTATTAATTCTGGATCTGACTGACAGGACTTGACTTATGATGACTCCCAGTCTAATGAGCTGAAAACTTCCCAGTATACACTGTTGAGTCATCAGGGTCTTTGCTGTTGGTGCTGACCCCTCCTTTCCCCTCTGATGCTGAATGACTTTCCTTTTCAACTGATATCTTTGGAGAGGCCAGGACTTCTGTCTTAAAAACTCTAACAATTCCTTTCTGTAGTAATGAGGGACAGGGTCCCTAAAGAGTATATTCTAGGAGGTCTCTAAACTCCTGAAAACACATGCAAGTAATTTTTGCTTGTTTTTTCAAGGAAGAGAATTGATAGCTTCCATTACGCTCTGGAAAGGCCCCAAGGCTCCCTGCACACCTTTCTGCTACCCCCTGTCAAGATCCCAGATGCTCAGTGATGGTATGTCAGGCAGCGGGAGCAGGTGGAAGAAATTATCAGAGGTCTCTGGGGTCTTTCCGGCACAGCTCTTAGGGGTTGCCGTCAGGTTGTACTAGTTCTCAGTGATGCACGGCCATCACCAATATCCTCCTACTATTGTTTGCCACTGAATGTGGGTTCAGGATTCAGTGGGAGCCTTTTAACTGAGCCTCCCAGCCCCAGTGAGCAAGCTTGCCATCTAAGCATGAATTTTTGCTAGATACCTGATAAATAAATTCTATCAGATACTTGAATTTTTCAGCATTTTGCAGTTGCAAGTTAGTTTAAGCAGGAAAGAATACTTATAAGTTATATAAGGAAAACATAGTCTTCTGGGATGATCCAACCAGTGTCCATGGGAAGCATTTTCTCCCTTAAGACAAAGATGGCCACTATGACGTCAGGCTTTTCTTTTGTTAGTTTAGCAGCCACAGTGGAATGATTTCTCTATTTGTCTCACCCTTTTTCCCTTCCTGCTCTTTCCTTTCCTTCCATCAACTCAACAATTGCAGCATATGTCCTACAGAAGGTTTGCACCAACACTATGCACTGATTTCTTCACTGTGGCCAAGGTATGAGAAAATGTAACTGATCATGCTTGGATGGCGAGCTTGCTTCTGAAGATGGGAGCAGTTTAACTATGGAGACTGAGACTAGGAAAGGGGTGGATTTAAAGGGGAAACTGCAGTAGCCATGGGTGTCTACTGCTGTCTCCTCTGGAGCTCAGTTGTTTCCACCGTTCTAGATGTAGAAGGTTATCTGAACACCTTATAGTTTTGCGACTTAGATTCTTCGACATGTTTTTGAGCAAATGATTTATCTAGAAGCAGTGGACTTATGACCGCATCAGCTTTTCTCAACGCCTTTGATATAAAATTTGGAAAGGATTCCTGATTGCATGTCTTCATTTGCCAGATGAAGAAACTGAGGGCTCAGAAATCTCAGCGAGTTGGCTTGTTCTAGAAGATGATGTCCATGATTCATCCACAACCCCAGAAGTTTCTAGAAGGACACCAGTTTCTGAATACTTTATTAAAAAAACCCTGGGAAACAGGTCACATAGTATCCATACCTGGAGATTCATAATGCATTTACACATCTTAAAAGTTCTGAGGAAATGATTGTACAGAAATTGGTTTAACTCTGCTTAACCCAGAAACCCATTTGAATTCTGCCTCTTAAACCACCTGTATCCTACTTTAGGAAACTTCTTCTAGCTGTGGCTGCTCCTTCAGGCAGTACGGTGTCTCGTGGGTCCGCCTAAGGAATCCAGGACACCTACTTTACAGGGCCATGTGCTTCCTAACTATCTGGTTCAGATTCAGATTCCAGGACACAATTGTTTTCTGATTCACAGAGGTATCCTCCTGATTCATCTCCTACAACTTATTCATGTCACATTGCTGTGAGCCAGGAAATAGGAGGAATGGGTGTTGATCAGTCTAGAAGAGAAGCGCTTTCTAGAGTTTAGAGTTGGCAGACCTTGGGACATGCCCTGTGTCTCAGATGTTCCCCCTTTATCCGAACCTATTTCCCCCATGGTCCCTCCCTTTTGACTTCTCTCTGGGAAGCCCTTCTTCTTCTAGGTCACTAGAAGACTTCTGTCTCCTACCACTCATGAATGTCCTTGGCCATTATTAACAGTAAGAGTAGCACTAAGCCAGGATTTACTGGGAGGCTACATTTCAGATGCAATTGTTTTTCTATCAGCGTGATGGCCTGGGTATTATTTTGATTCCCTTCTGTAGTGGGATTTACACAGCTCCGAGGTTATAACAACAACAACAAAAAGCTTACTGTGGCTGGATTATTGCTCCCTTGAGGCAGTCATTTAAGGTGATTACCAGTTAATATAGCCTCCCAAAGTGCATGAAAATATACTAGACACTAAGGATGCAGTGTGCTCCTTCCCAAGAAATATTTTACTTTATCACTTGTCCTGGGGAAATAGATGTCTTTGACATGATCCTGATGGTGAGAATATGGGATTCTGTGTGGCTTATGAGTAAACAAGGATTATTGTTCACCCTTGTTACTGTGGGCCATGCGGGGGACTGTAAAAGTGGGGATATTTTTCTCAAGTGTGTGGAAAGGCATGCGTGTGTGTGTCTGTTTCCATAAGTGTATAAAGAAAAGGGTGGGAGGGGGTAGAGAGACAGAGGCAGAAAGACACACATAGACATGAACAGAGAGCCAGAGAAAGACACACACACACACACACACACACACACACACACACACACAGAGAAATAGTGAGACAGGGAGAGAATATAATATGAGTGATGGTGCTTTCTGCTTCTATTTTCTGCAGGACCTTTAGCCTATGGCAAGAATATAGGACTTATTTCAATTTACTCATTTTTCCCAAGCTTCTCTGCGTACCTGCCCACACAGCATTGTTCTCTTTCTTGTGGGTGTCTGATGTACCAGAGGAACCTGCTACTCTGATACTGGTATCTACCCTTACAATCCACATGAAGCATTCTTTAGGAGAATGAGTCTTTCCCCATGGTTTTGCTTGGCAGGCAAGGACTTTTTTGGCTTTGGTGTCAGAACGTGGCCTGTCCTGCCATAGCTCAGGTTCTCTCGTTTGGTCTAGATTTCTGCTGTGCAGTGAAAGTCTAGGGGTTTCAGTGCAATGTGTCTTTATTATTTTGGAATCAGATTAAGGAAAGAGGGTATGAGGTGGCTATGCCAAGAGTACAGGACTGGGCACACCAGCCTCAAAGGGGAGGTACTGAGAGACTGAAGATTGCCATCAATGACCAGAGTTCAGAGGACAAACACAGAGAGCTGAGAAGGTTTCTGAGTTGTGTGTGTATATACTTATGCATTGTCTATATTTTAAGATCATAGAAATCTTTTCCCTATTCTGGAATATGACAAAATGGTAGAAACTGTATTCTAAGCTAACTGATTGCTCCCTGTGGAGGAACAGCGTTGTTCTGGGCTGCAAACCAAGGAGGGCTGCATTGAGTCTTCCCACAAAAAGATGTAACATCCAGTACTTCAGAAGGGGGCTTCTCCTCTCAGAGAGTTAACCAGGTAATCATGGGGCTATTAGGTGGTAAGGTAACTTTACTAGCGCCCTTAGAGAAACAAAAGTGCACACATAGAGATGCCGGACACTGACACATGACGAGACACAGGAATGTCATGTGAAGATGGTCGCACACCTTGGCACGTTGTTTCTCAAGCTGAGAAACATCTGGGAATTTCAGGGACTGGGTGAAGCCAGGAAGCATGCTTTCTCTATGGATTCCAGAGCAACTGCGGTATAGTTTTTTTCCCCCCACCAGAACTATGAGACAATAGATTTCTATTGTTCTATTGGTATTTGATATAATGGCCTTAGCCAACTAAGGCAAGGTGAGAAGGTGACTCCACTTAGAAGTCCAGGTCCTGGGATGGGAAATTCTTACTCAGTGTAGCGTCTCACCAGGCAACCGCCTGGGTGCTTGCTGTGGTTAGACACTCAGGTTAAGGAGCTGCATACCTACATAGCTAGTTCACAGTGAACCTGGGGTTTCAAACCAAAGCCTGTCCCCTGCCACCACACCCATGCCACCACAGCCCTCAATCTTCTGGGCAGTGGTGAGGGAATGCATGGTTAACTTGGAACATTTTCAGTTTGAGGCAGCCCTGGGAACTTGAGACGAGACCTTCCTGCTTAATCAGCATGGTGCTCATCAGCCCCTTCTATTTTGGTCTGAAATTGTCATTCTCTGTTCGTTCTCCAGTTTGAGATGCTGCAGTCGGCCTCGTTAGAGCTCATCACAATCTACAGCCGTCCGTGTTCATGTTTGCTGTCTCCCGAATTCACTCCCAGGCTGGGCAGGCAGTATGGACTTCAGGAACTGTTTAGGAAAGCGGATTTGATTGGGCAGTCTCTCAAGTCTTGTCATCCTTCATGTTAAAGTTTGAACTGCGAAGGGTCCCTTCTCAGTTGTGGGAGAGTCTAACCTAGGCTTAGTCTCATCAGCTTCGTTCTTCTCATCAGAAATATCTGCTTTACTGCGTCATGTCCACATCTATTTTGGGATTGGTGAGCAGCAAGCTCACTAGGCTCAGCCTTCACCTGCAGTGAATATTCTATTAACTAGTTAATTGTCTCTGAATTCTACAAGCAGATTTACGGAAACCTAAGAAAGCACGTGTGCCCCAAAATACTGAAGTTGAAAATTTAAATATGGCTGAGTTGAAGGGTATAGCGTATTTGCATAGAAGGCAGGGTAGGAAGGCAATAGACACTGCACACATGCTAAGCAGATCTGAGGCACGGATCCAGACCTGCTTGGAGAGGATGCAGCTGGGCCTTCCTGGATGGCAGAAAAGTTCCCAGGATGCTGTGTTGGCAAAATTATCCTGAATTTAGTCCCCAGGAGTTTTCTGGAAACCTGCCCTCTAGGGCACTGGGGAAATCTGTTCACAGGAAGGTACCTCATTAGGGGAACTCTGCTACAAATCTGCTTGGTGTAGGTGGGGGTAAGTTCCGCCTGTTGGGTCCTATTTACTGTAGAGCCTTGTAGGAGTCAGACACTGGGGAAGCTGCCTCTGCTGCAGGTGCTGAGGCCTAGGAAATAACCCCCACTCCATGAGGTAGGAGGAGCCTGGACAAGCTGTGAGCCTTGCAGGAGGCTGCAGGGGCAGGCACCAGAGCCAAGACACAGTTCTCTTCTCCAGGATGCCTCTTCTGAGCTCATTCTTGACAGGCTAGCAGTGCCAGAAGCCAAAGAAAACATTTAAGGGGCCCACAGTCATTTCCACAGAACAGATCGAAAGGGTGAATTTAGAGCTGGCAGGCAGTTAAATGGCAACCAGCATACTGAGCATAGAACTCCAAACAGTTCCAGTGATAGTTATGTTTAATACAGATCCAAATGGAGTTGGCCTGCAAACCAGCACCGACTTTCCTCTTGGCCAAGACAGCATGGAGATGATCTGTCTCACTGTCTTCAGAAAAGTTAGGACGTTTCCTAGAAGGAAAGTTGTAGCATCCTCTTCCAGAAGACACTGGAGGATTGAAGGCACACAACATCCAGTTATCCATCTTAAAAATGGCAAAGAATAGAATGTTTAAAATGCCACACTTTTGTGAACATTGAAAACCCAGCATAGTCAATATCCTGCTATTTATCTGACAGTGGTGATTAATTTTCGCTGTCAATGGGACCACTAAACAAATACCTGGATGGAGTAGGCAGGCCTCTCCAGAGGAGCAGATCCATACATATCAGGTCGACAATGGTCAGCTTCATGCTCGGGAAGCAGAGAATCTGGTAGCTTTCAGTCCAAGGGTATGGATGCTCCAGCAGTCCCAATCTGACACCAAAGGCTCAAAGTGTCTGGGCCGCTGGTATTGAGTCCACTCTGGAAGGCTGGAGAAGGTGCAGCTGGATGTTTGTCCCATTTAGAAACGCCCTCACAGATGTGAGTCTAGTAGGTTATTGTAAAAGATTCAAAAGCTGTCAGTCACGATCAGCCATCAGGAGACCTTTAGTTTCAGGTGGTACCATTTGTCAATCAGTGGCCTTTGTTATCCAAGCCCGTTAGACACTCCTGTCCTATGTCTGTAAGTTCAAACACATCTCCTATGTTATCTTCTTCCAGACTCAGGGCATCAGAGCTTATCTGAAGCTCTTGATCCACTTGAGCTGTGTTTTGTTCAGGGAGAGTGATGAAGACCTAGTTTTATCTCTCTACAGATCGCTATCCAGTTTAGCCAGCACCATTTGTTGACAATCCTGTCTTTTCTCCAGTGTATATTTTTGACTCCTTTGTCAAAAGTCTGGTGGCTATCAGTGTGTTGACTTATATGTGAGTCTTCAATTCTGTTCCAGGGGAAACAGTCTGTTTTAATATCAGTACCATATTTTATATGTACTGGTTTTATTATAATAGCTCTGTATTATAACTTAAAATCATGAATGATGATATCTTTAGGAGTCACTTTATTGTTCAGGTTTTGCCTATCCTGTATTTTTTGTCATGTGTGTGTTTCTAAATAATATTTAAGATTAGTTTTTTTCAATTTCTATGAATAATTGCATTAATTTTTATTGAGCTCTACATTTTTTCTCGCTACCCTCTGTGCCTCTCCCCTCCCCTCTTCAACCCTCCCCCAAGGTCCCCATGCTCCCAATTT
>LOEQ01001961.1:163644-183935 GCA_001685075.1 Bramus lutescens | reverse complement strand
CTCTGGGATTGTGGTTTGTAGGCTGGTTTTCTTTGCTTTATGTTTAAAAACTAAGCATTAATTTTTTTTTTATGAGGATTGCATTGAATCTGTAGACAGCATTTGGTAGGATGGCAGAATTGTTTCTTTCTGACCTTGAGGTGACATACCCCTTTCCTGCCCAGAATTGACATCAGTGCCTTCCTTCCCCTTTAAGCTTTCAGCATCATTGGTTCCTTGGATTCTCAGGGTCTTTGGATTAAAACTAAATCTTAGCCTCCATGTTTTATGAAATAAGTAAGTAAATAAATAAATGTTTCCTGACATTCCTATATAAATCCTATTCATCCTAATTTTTCTGTAGAACCTTGACTCACACAGTCAATATTATTCAGAAATTTGAACTCTTACCTTGGAAATGTTGTGGTTATTATAAATGAAAACTATATTTATGGTGAGAAATAACACTTACTGATGAACATAAAATATTGTCCTTGGGTGAACATAGCATTTCAGACAAAAAAATTAAATAAATAAAAGAGGAAGAACAAAAAATGCCTTTGACTAGGATCACTGCAAAATTTTATCCTGACCACATAGCTTATTGTTATAAACATTTGGAAAATAGAATCATTATATATGATATATATGTGTATGCATACACACCCAATTGCTTTTCCTGGGCTTGTTCAAATTTGTATTTTTTTGGTAAAACAAATAATTATGTTGAGCATGTGTAGGCTTTTATTCCTGTCACTATTTTCATAGCACATAGTATGACAACCTTTCACAGACACATTTTATTAGATATAACAAGCTATCTAGAGGTGATTTAAGGATACACAGAGATGTGTGCCGTCAATATAAAAACACTATGGCATTTTCTATAGGGATAGATTTTGGGCTCCATACAGGGTCCAAGGCTGAGGAAAACTGAGATTATTTCCAGTGTGTGAATACCCATCTACACCACATTCTTGCCACTCTCTTGGAAACTGCAACTTACACCCCTGAACTGAAGGGAGAAAGGAGACTGTTTCTTTGTACAAGCTTTGAATTCATGAAATGAAATGTTTCTATGTGAATATCTTTGCACAGAGAGGTGGCTGGCTCTCTGATCTCCTGTATATACTGTGTCTTGCAGGAAGGGTGGGAGGACACTCCTGCTATCCTACTTCTGTTCAGCAGTTAGAGGCAGGGAACTACTGGTCCATTTTGTCCCATTGAGTCGTTCTCCAAGATATATATATATATACATGGGAAGTAGAGGCAGGGAAGTACTGGTCCATTTCGTCCCGTCTAGTCATTCTCCAAGAAAGGCATACATAGATCTAATCTACATGGGAAGTAGAAAAAGACAAGATCTCCTGAGTAAATTGGGAGCATGCAGACCATGGGGGAGGGTTGAAGGGGGGAGGGGAGAGGCAGGGAGGGGATCAGAGAAAAACATAGAGCTCAATAAAAATCAATAAAAAGAAAAATGTCCTTTGAAAATTTCCTTATAGTGTCTGAGAATATGCTCTTCCTACAGACTTTATAAATAAGTTTGCGTTATGAAATGGAGGGGTCTAAGCCACTGTCTAGTAGTCTCAGGGATAAGTCTGCCTGGGTTCAAATTCTGAGTCTTTCCTTTGCTCCTTGTAAGACCTCAGTTGCTTCAACAGGCTTCCCATGTGTAAAACAGGAATAATGGCAGACTCAGAGTTGTCAGAAGAATTCATAGTTCTAAGCGTATGCCTATCAGCTCACCTGTGCTCTTCAGGTAAATATGGTACAGATGCTCCTGGGTTAATGAGCAGCACCGGGACAGCCTTTGTTTTCACCTGTCCTGCTTACTGCGGGAAGAATTAACTGCTCACTCCTTTACTGGTTCCACTGAGAAAGATGTCTGACCTACCTAAGATGTCCTTCTTCTTGTCATTGTGTAGATCCATTTTAATGTGTGTGGACACTCATATTCAGAGATTCATATTTATGGATGTAAGATTATGGTAGACAGAAAAGATGGGCGAGTCTCTGCAGGGACATTAATGAGTTACTGGCTTCTGTGGTTTGAATGTGAGTTGTCTTCCACAGGCTTATGTGTTTGAACTCTTCATTCACAGCTGGAGCAGCTATTTTGGAAGACTGTAGAAACTTCAGGAACTGGAGCCTGGTTGGAGAAAGTGGGTCACTGGTGGTGGGCCTTCCGGTTCTAGGTCACACCCACTTCCTCTCTGCCCTCTGCTTCTGAACTGCCTCCTCTCACTACTGCCGTCATGCCTTCCTCATGAGAAACTTCATCCCTTTAAACTGTAACTCAAAATTAAACACTCTCTTCACTAAGTCCAATGTATTTGGTAACATAAACAAGGAAAACAATGAATTTGATACCTAGTGAAAAATGTTTAGGGGCTCAGGGCAAACAGCAGGGACTACCCATCATGGTCGTAGTAGGAAAGAACATTTTAAAAAGTAATTAGAAAAATATTAAATGGAACGCCATTGCAGTAAATCTTCAGAGGAAATCCAAGGAGTCTTCTATTTATCATGAAAGCATGATGCTTTTGATTTTTCTGAGTCTGTATGTTATTGTTGCCTTTTCTTAGTCCTTTAGCAAGGACAGGACCTGGTTTTCTAGGTAGCTTTATCTGAAGCATTTTGTAGAGCAGCAAAAGTATCAGAATATTCTGGTGAGCAACAATGCCTAAGTTCTCTTCATTTTGGATGTCCAGTATCTATACATAGTTGAGCCTGTGGCAGGCTATTTCCCTAGTAAAAGATCAATCAGTCCTGCAGATACTTACCCAGCAGTCCCTGAAAACAGAGAACAGGCACATGACCCTGATTTTGCCACCCAGACTGATCAGGAAACCCAATGAGAAGAAAAAGGATGGCATGGATTCATTGGTTATCCTGGCAGTGGCAACCTTTCCTAGAGGATTTTTAAAAGTGTCGATTTGTGGGTTCCCCCAAAAATGTAGTCTAGAGGTCATTAAATGCCCCTGGGGCATCTTCCTAGATACTTAATCACCCTAGTCTATTGAATACATTGTTCTGAATGCCTATGAGCAGACTAATGTTTAATAAAACATTTTTTTTCTGATTATGGGATTGCCTTGAGGTAAACCAGTACCATGAGCTGCTCAGGAAACAGCCAGTTGTATACACTCTTTGTATCTTGTCTCTGCTTTGGGAATGGCCATATTTCTGCCCACTTTATTTGTGTTCATGCCTTCTCTGTTCTTCTAATTGTTCTTCTAATCAAGAAGACAATTTTTAGATCATTGGTTCAGCTGTCTTGGTACCTTTTAAAGTTTGTGCCATCAGTGCTCTATCTCCTACTGATTTTATGTTTTTCTGTTTGAAAATTTGACTCACTGTCTTGAACATGTAGTGTGTGGAGTCTAACATTTACATCAGGGTTCCCAGTGTTTTGGAACCTCTGACTGTATTGGTACACATCTTTAATCCCAACCTTTGGAAGATTGAGTCCAGAAGGGTCCAGAAATCAAGGCCAAGATTGTATAGCTACAACAGCAACCACCACCCTAGCAATCTATGAACCACCACAAAAACAAAATAATAAGAAATATAAGTCAAATTAAACACGAAAACAAATCCATAAGCCTACCACAAAACCAAGCAACAATAAAGTAACAAAATATTAAGAAAGGGATAAAAAGGGAATAGGGAGGTAGATGACTCAGCTTGAGGTACTTGTTGCTCTTGCAGAGGACTTGGAGCACCCATGTGGTGGTTTACACCCATTCATGACTCCAGTTCTGAGAGATCTGATGGCCTCTTCTGGTCTCAGGCACCCTGGCCACAGGCATGTGACACTCATGTGGTACACCTACATGCATACCAGTAAACACTCTTACACATTAAATAAAATAAATAAATACAAACAAATAAAGGAAAGGGCAAGAATCAGGAAGATAGTAGACAGACAGACAAAAAGGACAATGAGCTTGGGTTCAACAGGAGACTTTGGTAGTTAATGGATGCCTGAAAGGGGAAGGGTCGCATGGCTGAGGAGCAGAAGGCAGCATTGCTGAGCTGATATTAGGGCAAGCAAGGTTTGACTCATGCTCTGCTTCTCTTGTAATCCTCTTTGCTGTCCACAGAGTGCACTGCTCCCCTCCCCCCATTCCGCCACCTCTGTACCCTTTTGTCAATGTAGTTGATGTTTTTTTACTTAGGCTTTCTTGTCCCTTCCACAGTCCCTGTCAGAAGTCTTAGAGGGAAATCTTTGCCACCTGATGGTTTTACCAAAACAGCTCTACTTTTATTCTTCACTTTCTTTACTGATGTCCATAAAGTTGGGTTTCATAAAGACAATTTCTTTCAAGTATGACATGTGCTTTGATCACACCAAAGAACAGGGCCAGTTTCCATGTTTTCAAAGGCTACAACAACCTGGGCTTTGGGGCCTTTTGTTGGGGGATGACTGGCTGAGAGGAAAGCTCCAGAAGGAAGCTTCTGGGTGTGCTTTGAGAGATATTATCCAAAGCAGGTTTGGGAGAAGAGTTGGAGAAGCAAACGTTAGCTGAATGGCTGAGATGGGAGTCTTGTGACAATGCTGAAAGACCTGGAGGGAGAGGCACAATCTGGAGCACAAATGTGTGTGACAACTTAAAAATCTATGCATGGGTAATCTTTAAGGAACTGTGTGGCATGATTCCATTTTGGGATGGAAGCAAGACATGAATTGTCACCATCTTTAGGCAGCCACATGACTGGTCACCATCTTTGGTAGGATTGGAGACTGTGTATGCCATGTAACTTCATCATCCTTGGGCAGCCATTTGGCTGAGAGCTGTAAACAGAAATCTGCACTGCACAGTTCTGCAGCCATTCAATCCCAAAGAAGCACACAGAGGCTTGTATTAATTGCAAACTATTTGGCCTATTAGCTCAGGGTTATTATTAACTAACTCTTACAACTTAAATTAACCCATAATTCTTGTCTATATATTGCCACTTGTCTTGGTACCTTCTCTCAGTGCAACATTCTCATCTTGCTTCCTTTACGTCTGGCTGATGACTGCATCTCTCTCTGCCTTTCCTCTTCCCACAGTTCTTAGTCTGGTTGCCCACCTACACTTCCTGCCTGGCTATGGTCAATCAGCATTTTATTAAACCAATATGAGTGACAAATTTTTACATTGTATAAAAGCATTCTCCCATGCAGACAGCCATCTTTGCTAGAGTTGGATAAAAAGGATGTCATGTGACTGCACCACCATCTTGATTAAAAGTAACTACATGGATTGGGCCTAAGAAGGAGTCAACAGCAGATTCCAAGATATTTTGGATTAGGGTAGATTTGTGTAAGGTAATTCCTGCCCTGTCCTGAAAACAAGGTTGATGAGAGATAGGATTTAAAAACAATGCTTGTTTAATACTGCATTAAAGCTGCACCTCCGTGCTTTCATGTGCAATAATACTGACAGCCAAACTTTGTAATTTAAGAGTCACTCAGATGTTATTGGGTTTAAGGGATCATGGAGAACAGCTGAAACTTGCCAATGTGCGGTATGGCTAGAGCTCTCAAAGATAACCCATGTGAAATGGTGGGCTCTGGTAGTTTTGGAAATGCTGGAGTCATATGATAGTCACTGGAAGCACCAGCCAAAATGAAAGGGGGAAGGCTGGGATCTAGAAGTCAGACCATATATATATTACTGAGGGTGAGGTCAAAGAGGTGATCCAAGGCCCTCAGGAAAACCCATAGGATTGTGAATAAATCCTAGATATTGAGTATTGAATTGTTTGTAATGTTGGAGCTTTGTTTTGCCTTATGCAGATTGTGGTTGTACCCTGTTTTCTCCCTTTGGAATAAAAAAAGGTACTTGATTTTTTTGATATTTCAGGAGCACACAGGCTTTTTAAGAGGAATAACTACCTGATAGTATCCTGTCTGGGTACCATTAAGCTTATGATAGTTATTAGATCACAATATAAACAGGTAGGCACCCATCACAGAGTCAAGGGTTTGACTCAGGATACAACTCAAGGAGGAATGTGAGAGCCAAAGTTATATTTTAATTTTTAATTCTCCCTTCCTCCTCCCTCCATCCTCTCCACCTCCTATCCAATCCTCAGAGAGGGTAAGGCCCCCCATAGGGAGTCAGCAAAGTCTGGAACATCTTGAGGACTAAGCCACTCCCCCAGTATCAAGACTGAGTATGGTATCCCACCACAGGAAATGGGTTCCAAAAAGCCAGTTCATGTACCAGGAATAAACCTTAGTCCCACTGCCAGAGACCCCACAAAAAGACCAAGCCACAGAACTGTCTCCTACATTCAGAAGGCCTAGTTCGGACTCATGCAGGCTCCCCAGCTGTCAGTCCAGAGTCAGTGAGCTCCTACTATTTTGGGTCAGCTGTCTCTATGGGTTTCTCATCATGATCTTGACCCCCTTACTCATATAATCCCTCCTTCCTCTCATTGATAGTGGAGAGGGTACCTGAACTGGCTTTCTCCTGTAATCATACTGGTGGCTACCCTAATTGCCATCATAAAAATTTCATTCAGTGACTAATGGGAACAGATACAGAGACACACAGTTAAGCATTGGACCAAGCTCCTGGAATTCACTACTACAATTTAAAGTCAACTTTGAAGCGAGCTTTAATGAAATACTGGCCAAGTGCATGTGTTCTGGCCAGATCCATCCACGGGTTCAAAGGAAATGGCCCCAAGTCACAGTTTGCAGGGGCTCAAAGTATTTCCCACCAGGTCTGATCAGGAGCAGGCAATACATCCTGTTGTATTTCTTGCCCATGTATCTCCGGCCTACATCCAATCAGGGACAAGCATACATCCTGATGTATTTCCTGCCTGTGAACCTCTAGTTCAAATGTAATCAAGCACGTCCAGTGTCGGTTGGGTCAAACATACTTGTTTAGTGGAGTGAAAACACATGACTTGCTAGTTCGCATAAACAACAGCCTCTAGCATTTCAGAAACTACCTATCCTTGGGCAAGGGCCTTGCAGATCAGAGGTATTTTGTTTCATGGCTCTCTTACACATAGTAATTAAAACTTCGAACATAACTTTGGCTCTCACACAAGGTTCTTCTATTTCTTCACCTCTACATGGAACTTTGTCCCTGTGGTGGTTGGTTTTAAATGTCAACTTGTTACAACCTAGAAACACCTGAGAACCAAGGAATTATCTAGATCAGATTGGCTTGTGGGCTTGTGGGATTTTCTTGGCCAGTTGATTCAGGTGGGAAGACCCACCCTGATTTTTGGTACCCTATTTCATGGCCTGGGCTCTGACTGCTCAACACTAAAGAAACCTAGCTGAGGAGAAGCCACAAATG
This sequence comes from Bramus lutescens, assembly GCA_001685075.1. Classification (NCBI taxonomy): domain Eukaryota; kingdom Metazoa; phylum Chordata; class Mammalia; order Rodentia; family Cricetidae; genus Bramus; species Bramus lutescens. The sequence goes on along the minus strand of LOEQ01001961.1, from coordinate 176,640 downwards.
AGCATCATGTGGCCTCTGTTTCTTTCTGCGCTTGTCTGGGGATGTCACATGTCACGTGACTGCTGAGTTCCTGCCTTAACTCACTCACTCTCAATGATGGATGGTAGCCTGGAATGGTAAGCCAAATAAACTTTCTTCCCCCAAGCTGCATTTGGTCAGGCTGTTGTATTGCAGTAACAGATAGCAAACTAGAACAACCCCCACTCCCTTGGTTTCTTCCACACACCACATCCTGTAAGCCTCTTGTAGAATGCATCAGGCTTATCCGATTTTCACATTTTAAAAATGCAAATGATTTCTTATTTCCATTTTATATGTTCTTCAACCCCAACCACCAGGAATTCCCCACTGACCATCTTTAAAGGCAAGCTAAAATGTTTTTTATGTTACTTAGTTACTTCCCCCATCTTGGTTTTCACGCTTACCCCAATGCCCAAATGCATGTGTACCTCACACAGAAAAGACTTAGCTTTCTCTATGCTTATCTTTTTCATATAGATCAGAATCTTTGGGACCTGTCTTTCCTGCCTGATTTTTCCCAGCAAGGTGTTTTCTAAGCTAAGTAAGTTCCCCATGTCAGAAGTCAGATACTACCCATTACATGGAATTTTCAACCTCACTACATGGAAATGTGAACAAAGTTAATCTATTGTGAGTTTTACAATAAAAAACCTACTGGATAGTATAAGCCACAAGAGTGGATAATCAACCTGAAGTGAAACCAAGTGAGAGAGGATATGATGGGAGCAGGAATCCCTGCATCTGGTTTGTTGAGGCAACTGAGGGAACTTAGTAGGAACTAAGAAGAATAGGGTACCAGTGTGAAAAGCATCCTTGTCATACAAAGAGTGAGTACTTCTGTAGCCTTTACAGCATGCGAGACACTTTCCCAGATGCTTTTCATGAAGCTTGCCAAACCCTTTTAGTAGGACACATTACCATGCCGGCTCTACCGTGGGCAGCAACAGGCAGTTATGCAGCTTTTCAATCAGAAAACTAGTCAAAGATAGAACTGGGCTGTGGATGTTGGCTGCCACCCCCTGTGTTCTAAGACCATGGGAGGCACCTGGAAATTACTTAGATAAGAGTGTCAGAAATACGTGGACATGATTCATCTTCAAACATGGCACACTAACCTTCCCGCTTGACCTCAAATGCAGAACTGATGGGTACTCTGATGTAAAAGACAGCAATCTGTATTTACCACAAGCTTCTGCCATTTATTTAAGCACGTGCAGTGAGGGACGGGAGTGCGCCAATCCACGTCCAGAGGAATGATGTCTTTCATGGCTAGGCGTCCTTCCATACTGCCACCCACGCCGCCCACAACTCACGCAACTTCTTTCTCTCTGGGTTGTAATGTCTTCTCTATGGTGTGCCGCCTTCCTGTCAATTAAAACATAATAAGGGTGTGGGATTCAGAAAGTTCATCTTATGCTTTTACAACTCTCATCTTTATGAGCTATGGAATAAGATATAAAAAATGACAAGGCAGCTGAAACGGGTCTGGGGATGGATTCCCGAGGCCCATTTCTAAAGAGTCGAGAAAGCCTTTGTAACTAAGGCAGACTTCTTTTCCAAAATTACTTTTTAAAAGATTGGAAGCTATTGACCTCCAATTGCTTGTAAGTGTAAAATGATTTTAAAAGTAAAAACAGACCTCCAATTTATAAATTTCCTGCGCTATTATTTCAAAGCCTTATTTATTCTCACTAAAAGCACTCAACAAACCATGATTGCAGTAAAAAAAATAAAAAAGAGTGTCCTAAGTGCAATTTGGAGTGAGGCCAAGGGCTGGCAGTCTGCCATGTGTGATATACGACGCCGTACGCCAGTTATTTGTAGTCTTTATTCACAGTCACTTACGTCTACCTAATTGCTTTAGAAGCCAAAGGTAATTTCTGTGTTACATAGAGAATATTCTTGATGAAAAGTTTCTGGATCTGTTAAAAAGCATTCTCACACCTGAGCGCCTTCAGGGGAGGTCGCAGGTTGCTGTGCAAATGTGTCTGCTGATTTTTATGCTCGCTGTTTCTCCTTTGTTTCACTCTTAGATCAGGTACGGGTGTCATTATTTAGTGAGTGAGGCCCTGCACAGCCACACTGACCATGCTCGGTAGGCCTGATTGCAGGACCAGGAACATGGACTGCTGGCCAGGCAACCACGCTGTGACTCGGTGAATGGCTCTCCGTGCTATCTCTCCTGCCACTCCTCCCCCAGCTGGCATCATGATCAGGATGTCATCATTGCATCAGCAGTCCATCACCCCTGCTGGGAAGGTTCTGTGGATATTTTTTCTCCACCCTGTCAGTTTGGCAGTGAGCTTGGTAAATTATGACTCAGAGCTGGTTTGCTATTGGTGTGGAAAGTGGGGGATGCTTCTCCCTGAAACAGTTGCTTCCTGAAGCCATTGGACACCTCCTGCCACTTGATCCCTTTATCTACTACTGCCAGAGAAAGCCAATTCACAGGGACCCTGCTGTCTCTATCTCCTGGGCGAACTCCTACAACAACTCTATGGGCAATTTCAGGAAAGCACCCTGGGTGCTTTTCTAGAGTACTTCCTGGTCTTTATATCTTCATTAGCACCATCACCATCAACACCATTATCATCACCACCATCATCACCACCATTATAATCACCATCATCATCATCACCACTATCATCAGCATCATCATCTTCTTTGCTGTAAAGAGCATCCATCCAATAAGTACCTAATGTTGAGTGACTGATTTATACTGAACCAAAAATTAAAGAGTGTAGACTTCTGTTCTAGGATTATAATTCAAGCAGATGCACTGACATTTATGTATAGGTATTGCATGAGCAGAAATCATCCTGCTACTTAGCTAGTCCAGGTTGCTCATTACAAGCTACATCTGTGACTGGATCATGACAAGAACCTGTAGGGATCAAAAGCAAAAGGAGGCAGTTTATCTTTCATTGGTGAGTATTTTAGGTGAACAATGATAATAGACTCACTTTGTTGACCTTGGGTCAAGGAGAGTGTAAGGTGGGTAGAGGTACTAGAATTGCTGTTTGCTTGTTTTTCCTTTAAGGGAAGGAGAGACGAGTGATCAACTGTGCTTTGACCAGCTCTAGCAGAGATGCTGAAAGGAACAACATGGTGGAAAGAAACCAGATCCAGAGTCATAGCTCTGTTACCAGATGCAAGATCCGGTTCAAAACCTACAGCTGGGCATTCCCAGTGTCCTGTTTTCACCGTGTGATGGGAGTAATAGCATTTCCCTGATGTGCTAGAGGTGTCAGTATGTTAGTCAGTTTTATACTCTGGAGATAATCAACTTATAAAGAAAAAAGAGGACTGGGGCTTAATTCAGTTTACCTACTGAATTAAGTATACTTAATAGTATACTTTACAAGGTAGTATAGCATGAGTGAAGTCATGTTTGATCCCTAGCCCTACACAAATCCAGTGTGATGGCACCTGTCTGTAATATTAGCATAAGGGGACCAGATGTTTAAGATCATCCTCAGACATGTAGCAAGTTTAAAGCTAGCCTGGAATACATGGAATCTGGCCTAGAGAAAAAAGCTAAGCTTCTTTTTGCTCCTATTTTTTGACATTCCAACCCATAACTGCTTTATCTGCCTTCTTCGGTTGTGCAGAAAGGTAACACTTAAAGGTGGGACAAGACAGCAAAGAAAAATGGACAGGACAGGAGGAGGGAGCAAGGAAGTGGAGAGAGAGTAGAAGAAGAAGAAGGAGAAGAGAAAGAGGAAGAAACTCTCTCACTTCCTGTTTTCCTTCTTAGAGACACACCCCAGTGACCTATGGACCCTCCAAACAGGTTCCATCTTTGAAAGGTTCTACCGCCTTCAATAGCCTCCTAAGGACTAAGTTATGACACAAAGGCCCTCAAGGGACACTGAAGTTCCAAACTTTAGCCCTCAGTAGGTGCCAATCATTTTCTGTGTACATAAGAAGGAACAAGGCACATGTAACGGCTGGAGGACCCACAGGAAATTCGCTATGAATATGCCTTTCCTAAAGACAGTTTGGCCCCCAGTACAAGTCTAGATTCTGTTCTACACATTGATACATGATCTGAGGAAGCTTTAAATAATGCTTTACTTAAACCTATTAAAAGCCCATCTTTAATTAGTGCGGATTGTGCCGGTCATCAGCAGACAAATCTCGCTTGTATCTTTGACCAGTGGCTATGAGGGAGGGAGGATGGGCTTGAGGCTTGTTTGCCGTTGTGACAGTTTCGAAGCACTCAGTGTTGCTTGCTCGGACTGTGGGTTTGAATGCTGGACCACAATTTCCCCTTTACAAGTTTCCTCCTGGTTGCACCGCAGCAACAGGCAGTCCGAACTGCGGAGATGCTGTTGTCTAGAAGATCCCTCCTCTGCACCCTGGGAGGGATTTGAACTTTGTTCCCACTCCAGAGCCTTCAGTTGGCACCTGTGTAAACAGCGCAGTCTTTGGTGAAGCGGGCCAGATGCCTTGGGAGGCCCGTGTGCCTTTGTTCAATGCAGATAAAGTTGCGTAGTCCCCGGTTCAGAGATGCCTTAGGCTAGACATTCTCCAGTTTTTCCATGATTAGATATCTCCCTTCTCTCCTTCCTTTTGTACAAAAAGTGGTGAGGAGCAAAAGTAGGGAGTTTTTTTTTGAGACCGGGGGTGGGGCACATAGAATCCTGCTCATTGGTCCAAAGGCTTTGTTTCTCCGTGGGGCCCAGTGCGTGGGTATGCAGGCCCAGGGTTCTGCTTCTCTGCTGACAGGGCCTTCCTGTTGTTTTGCCACCCACTCCTGGTGTAGGGCAGAGGCTGCAGAGAGCACTTCGTCCAGGAAGGAAGTGAGAGGCTGAGTGTGGCCGGAGCTGGGCCTTTTTTTTTTTCTCCCCCCAGCGGATGAACAAGGAGGTGCCATCTGTTTCCGTTACCTTGCTAGAAAACAGACCAGGTGACTGTGTGACGGACACCTAGCACCTGTTGAAGACAGGAGTTGCGGGCTTCGGCACCCCCACTTTCTGAAAATCTCCTACTTTGCTCTCGGACTTTCGCATGCACCTTTTCAGTAGCAATCACTCCGCTTAGCCTGTCGAGCTGTCACGGCTGCTAGCCCTCCTGTGTTGACAACCACGGTGCTCAAGGCTGCTTGTGTTTGGGGACAGCAGAGTTTACACGAAACCTACAATTTCATACTCAGGCTCTAGTCCTCCCAGCCTACCTTCCAACAAGTCTCATACCTAACGTGGCGCCGCAGGAGCTGAAATGCAAGATTTATCAATGCATGGGAAGTGAAATGATGGGTCAGCGATTTGTTCCAAAAAAAAAAAAAAGAATAAATAAATCCCTGGGAACTAAGGAATGTTGAGTGGGATCAAGTCTTCCTCGGGGAAGAGAGCACCAACTGACTGTTCATTCCATACCAAATGGTCAGTCCTGAAAAGATACATACAAGGAACCTTATAAAGACTGAACAGGTTTTATTTATGTTACATAATGAACACACACATACACACACATACATATACATATATGTATATTTATGTTACACAATGCACACATATATGCATATACATGTATACATATATATACATGCAATAACAATGTAAAAAGAAGTCATGAGTTTGAGAGAAAGTAAGAAAAGCTATGTGTGTGGGAGGACTTGGAGAAAGGACGTGGAAGAGGGAAATTATGCAATTACAATTTCAAGAAATAATTTAAAATAACACCGACCTTCATAATCTAGGTATTGCAAACACGTGGCTTGGCTTCTTAAATATAGACAGATCTACAACAATGAGATTTTTGTGACCCACAATATCCTCTGCCTCCTACAGTTGGGCTCTGCACAGGCTCAAAATGCAAAGCACGCTTGTTAAGTTCTTTTTCTTTAGCAGTTTCTTAGAAATGACTGCTGTCCATAGCACCGAGTGTGCGGAGCAGCAGATAGAGTCACTGGGAAGTTAGGAAAAGGGCACAGACAGAGACTTCTTTCTTACTCCAGTAACTTTGTAACTAATGCAGTGAGGGGATCACAGACTCTGATGCTTTTACTGCTCAGTGCTCAAGACCGAATTCAGTCCAAATTGCTGCTGTTACAGACCTGAACTTAGATCATTCCTTTAAAGAGGCAGGGAGAAGAAATTCCAATTTTCTGCCTCATCTCAGTGCATCCTGCCTGAAGGACTGTGGGGCCTGGATGCTGAGCCGGCCACTGACGTGGTTGGAGAGGGAAGACTGGCATCAGCAGATTTTCAAGCTCAGCCCTAGTGTGGAAACAGATGCCCTAAAGCAGGGCAGAATCCACTGCCATCAAGCTCTTGGCGGCTGCCACAGCTCCGTACCGGTGGTAGACCATACCATTAGCCTCCCCAGCCTCCAGTGACACTCCCTGCTCCTTCCCTTGTGAGTAGTATCACTGCTTTGGGAGACTGGAAGCTATAAATAATAACATTAGCAGCCTAACTCAAGCCAAGAGCAGATTCCTTCCTCTCTAGGAAAGGGAGAAGTAGGCTGTTACCCTCATCTGTCTCCTCTCTTCTCATTCGTCTCTTACCGATTTCCTTCCCCTCCACCAGCTCCTGGTGCTGTCTTGGCTTGCGAGTTGCATCCGAGGAACATCTCGGAGCTCTGAAGTTCTAACTCCTCACTCAGTGGAAATTTCAATTAAAAAAATTGGAAGAGATCAGAATTTATTCTAGAAGACTTTTTGAAATTTTATTTATTCATTTTAAGGTTGGCTTAGGTGTCAAGTACTGTTAACTCCCAAGACATTTTTGAGTGAGGTGACCTCTAGAACACCGCCCTTCACATCAAACAATCTAGGTTATTTGTTAGAGTTTTGCGTACACTGGCATGGAGACCAATTAATTTCTGCTCCGGCCTTCAGAGTAAAAATACTAAAGCATGGGGAATGTTGGCTTTGAACAGACTGCGCTGAGGACAGCTTCTTCAGACGCTCTGCTGTACTTTCGTTTGGCATGTAGTTTTAAAACAGAGTTCAGATCTGGTTCTAACTTTAGGATGTCGAGTGTCTTAGCTGATCTGCTGTAACAGAGCACTGTAGCCTGGGTGGCAGAAGGAGAAACTTACATTTCATACTTAAAGAGTGGCATCCAAAATCAAGGTGCTGGCTGGCTTGCTTCCTGGCAGCAGCTTTCTTCCTGGTCTTACAGATGGCGGATGTCTTTCTGTTCCTTCTCATGGGAGTGAATGAGAGTGTGCTGCAGAGCAACAGAAAGAGATGCGGCCCCAGCTCCTTCGGTGCTCGCCAAAAACAAAGGCACTGTGATGGTTGATTTCCTTTATCAACTGGGCAGGATTTGAAATGTTGGAGACATATCTCTGGGTGTGTCTGTCACTGTCAGGGTGTTTCCAAAGATGTTTAACTGATGGAAAAACCACTCTGAATATTAGAAGACACCATTTCATGGGCTGGAGTTCCCAAGCGATTGTTGATGTAAAGTGACTCTGTACCTTACCTTTCTGTCACTCTGTCCCCTGTAACCATGTCTTCCGTACCACAGTAGAGTGAGCCAAAACCAACTTTTCCTTGAATGCTTTTGTGAGGTACCCACTACAAAGACGGATGAGGACTCCACTCTCATCTTTTCTGAGCTAATTGTTTAGAGATATCAAAGGCTATCATGCTAAATACCTTCACGTTAGGAGTTTGTGAATTAACATGGCTTGGGGGTGGGAGAGTAATAAATACTTAGCCCATGGCACTGAACAAATGATTTGGCTTCTCTAAACGTTGATTTTCCTCATCTGTGGAATTTAGCAGCAATGTGAGTTACTACTGCACAGTTTTAATGATTGAGGGAAGCAGTCTGTGCAAATTCTAGAACCTGGTAAAGACTTTGCCGCTTGTAGCTCTTCTTCTCTTCCTGTCTGTTCAACAAGGTTTTATCCCAATGAAAGAGCATGTCATCCATAGTATCTTACAATCATTCAAGTCTTGCAGTAATAGAAACCCTAGGAAGGGCCTAGGGAACTGATGCTAAAAACTTGCTGAGGAGGAAGTGTCTCAGTGCTTCCTGGCTAAGCAGGGTCAAGAGTCAAAGTGGCATTGTTGCCCAGTTACTGTTTTTTCAGCAACCTTATTATGGTTCAAGTTCTAGTTGTCTTAAAATCTGCCATTCCAGACTTTTCCTTTGGCAAAAGGAAAACACTTATGAGGCCCATTTAATAAAAATAAAATTTGTATCACAGATAAAAGTTGGAAGCATAGCAATTCATGGAAAAGAATATCAAATCAGTAAGGTTCTCATCTAAAACAAGTCAAATATGCTCTTTGATGAAGAAAACAGCAGATTTTCATACAGACAGAGGTGACTTGGATAAGAGCATCCCACACCCCTAGAGATCAGATAGTAGTGAGAGTCGCCTTTCACATCCCACATGAAGCTGCTGACCAGCAGGGAAGTCAACTGTATCACTAGGAGAAGGAACGTCCATTTGGAAACGGATGGGGAATGGAGGCTGCAGGACTGTGGGGTATGGAACAACGAGCAGAGGCCAAATCCCAGCTTGTCCATGCAGGATCTCCTCTGCAGTGGAGGAGAGCCACATCTTCCATGACTCCTCAGTGCAGGCTGTACCCTCTCATGAAGATGAGCGGACTTGAAGACACATAGTCCTAATTCCTCAACAGGAGATGGTACCATGCTCCTAAATGGTCCATGTTCCCCCAATCTCCCTATGCTGTCCTTACAAGAAGGGAGATTGGCTGACCCTAAGAGATGGATGAGGAGGTCCACATGGATTTACCAAGCTCAGAGTTGGGATTCCTTGTTTATTCTCCGATATCTGCTGACCTTAAACCTACAAGAAACACTGAGTTTTCTAAAATGCCATAAGTCTTTACTTGTGCCTACAAGGTAACCTTGCAGAATGAAAGTCCAACATCTCTGCCTTCACTTTGGATCTCTCTTCCTTACTTTAGGTACCAACTTATCTCTGGACATTGGCAAATGAACCATTCCAGAACATTCCAGGGAAGACTGGTCATTATCTGCTTCACCCTCCACGGAAGACAAGATTTCTTGTGCTAAACTTGCAGTCAACTTGTATTCCAGAAACAGCAAAGTTTCATGAGACAAGTCCCCAGACCCAATGAGGGCAATTATCTTTCATAGCAAGGCTGTGCCCTGAAACAGGAATAATCCCTGAGGTTGCTCCCCTCTAGCAGTAATGTATTCTGTGAGCTACCTTACAGACCCAGATATGAGCTACCAGGCCATACCTTGAACAGGACTGCCTCCTAATGCACACACCTTTTCCCCAACAACAGGTCTTCCTCTGCTTCAACCTGAAACAGCACCACACCAGCCAGTGTGTTCAAGGTGAAATTGAGGTCACTGGGTCTCTTTATTCACCATCTTCCCAATGTGCCACATTGGTGACGTTTTGGTGTTGCTCACCATTCTCCACTCCATCTCTTTGATTATTGTAGTAGGGTGAGTGGCTGAGCTTAGCCTGTTGGAGTTGCAGGAGCTGAAGCCTTTACTCTAAAATCCTGTTAGCAAATCCTCAGGAGGAGAATTTCGGGTCCTGGCCATCAAATACCAGAACTTGCAGAGAGGACTTTGCGAAGCCTAAGGTGATGACCTTCCAAACATGTACATGTCACTTGGGTGAAGACCTCCCAAATATGTGTCACTTGGGTGAAGACCTCCCAAACACGCCTCACTTGAAAGTTGGTTTGGTTCTAAACTTGGCACGTCTTCTGGTGACACTTTTAACTTGGTCACCTCCTTTTTTTTTTTTTGCCTTTCTTAGACGTAATCAGGGCATTGATTTATGTGCAGACTAAATGAACTACATTTCCTCCAGCTATGTCAAAGCTTAGTTTCAACCTAATTTTCTCATCTGGGCTCTCACTCTGTGCTCCCCTCCCAATTCCTGATTTTCATTTCCAGAGCTGCTGTGAGTCTACTCAGTGCAGAAACAATGTTGAGAAAGTGAAATTTGACTTATCACCCAATAACCTTGCTTGTGTGCGATACAGTCATATCTTGAATGAAATGTTTGATTATGGAATTTTTTCAAAGAAATGAGTCATGCTTCGGTGTGTTTCCAAGCAGCAGTCAACTTAATAATAAAAGTATTTGTCTTTATATTATGTAATATATTTGTCTTTATAAAACATGTAATGCAAATTTTTTCTTAATATTTTAATTCATGATTATGCCATTAGCAGGGAAAGACTGTGCTACAAGATCTCCCAGCAATGGGGGAGCCTGCACAGTACTGAACTATACCCTCTGAATGTAGGTGACAGTTCTGTGGCTGAGGTTGTGGGGCCACTGGCAGTAGAACTAGGATTTATCTCTAGTGCATGAATGGCCTTTTGGATCCCATTCCCTATGGAGGGATATCTTGCTCAGCCTACATATGGGGGTAGGGGAAGGGCCTTGGTCCTGCCTCAAGTGATGTGCCAGACTTTGTTGGCTCCCCATGAGAAGCCTTCCCTTCTCTGAGGAGTGGATGGAGGCTACATGGGGGCAGGGATGCAGGGAGGGAGGGAGAACTGGGATTGGTAAGTAAAATGACAAAAGATTGTTTTTAAATAAAAACGTAAATTTAAAAAAAGGTCTCCCAGCAATGAAGGGAACAGATAAACTGCAGCAACACTGATGACAAAAGGGACTTCTGTAGCATTAGTTATAACCTCTGCATACAAGCAGCAGCTGGAGTTTGATTATTATGGAATTTGATCTTCATGACTACTTTGTGGGAGACACCTGAAGAGCTGATCATTAGGTACAGGTGGAAATTGGATTATTCTGACATTAGTGTTTTGATGGTGGTGGGGTATGGTGCTGTGAGAACACTGTGGCGGGGGGGGTGTTCTGGAATCATGGTCTGCTATTTGTCAACTTGTCATCTAAGGGCTCTCAGACGCAGCTGCTGTGTAGCAGCGACAGCATCCTGACAATTCAGATGACCGGAATCACACTCCCTACCTTTTTATAAAGGACTTAACTTACTAACTGCTTCTGTTGTGAGCCTGTTTACTAATAGCTTCTGAGAAGTATTTATAGATCTGATCCACACCTATGTTCTTTTGGAAGTCATAGTGAATAGCAAAGCTGGCGTTAAGCACAGCTTCCCTTCAGTGTATAACAGGCGCCACTCTTAGGCATATGGGACATCTCAGGGATACACCATGTAATTAAAACTAAATAATGCAACCTTCCCAGCTTACCTTATGAAGTTTTCATGAAGGTTAATCATCACAATAGTCGTGATGTTATAGAAACACATTTATAGAAAGAGTCCTATCCTTAAAGGTTGCAGGCAGACAGCAACCAATCATTAGATATAGTAACGGTAATGGCTTCTGGTTGTTGACAATCTGCTATGTGCGGATCCCTTATCATAGATTCCTGTGATAAGTGCTTTGAGTTTACTCTGTACAACTCTATACCAATAATTAATCGGGTTAATTGGTTATCTCAACTTCAGAAAAGTGTTTTGGTCAGAAAGATGAGGAGTTAATGTGTACCACATGGGCAGGATTTTGCGAGACAGCGGTCTCAACTCAGTCCGACTTCAAAATTATTTTGTTTAGAGCCTGGTGTTTAGTGAAGGTTTATTACCAAAAGGAGGCAGGTTCTTTCATATCATCTGTGGTGTTTTGGGAGCACAAATTCCCAGGGACCAGTGGCATGGGACAGTACATGGCCTCCATTATAGGCACCTTGAAAAGAAGCTGAGTATCAATGAAACAAACCGACGAAACAAACAAGGTTGAGGAACAAATCTCAAATATAATACATAATTATTTTGTATTTAATATCCCTGAAAGACATCTCTTTGTGTTTGTAGTGTCCCGCACACGCTAAGCATCCTCTCTGTTCCCTACCTACATTTCCAGCTCCTAACTGGTGCTTTGCATTGGTGGTTACTAGTTGTATGTGATTCAGGACCCTGGCTCCTCCTATTCTGTGGCTTTACTGTCTTTGCCAAGGCTGGTGATTTTCAAGGTTGTAATGTCTGCTGCCTCAGACTGGTACAAGGAGCAAGTGCAGTGATTGTTATGTATGATAGTTCATGGGTCAGACCTGTGAGTGGAATACATTCATCATAGCTCATCGGTTGGAGCTCAGTTTCTTGGTCATGCCTAACTACAAAGAAACTAATGGGTGAGATCTGGCTAGGAGTGCCCAGAAAGAAGGAGCCAAATGGCTTCATGTTTTCAACATTTAAATAATGAGAACCACAGTTAACATGGTAGCATGAGGGCATCCTGCGGGAGGAAATGGGTTATGCTGGCACAGCAGCAGCAGAAGGTCCTGGAAGTTTTGGCTGCCTGATTTTGTGGAAAGAAGTTCGGAGGAGGGTGTGAGGGAGAGTGTTGGAAAGATTAGGTCAGGAGAAACAAATTCTATACAATTTCAATCTCTGAGATTCTCTCCTCCACAAACTTAGGGTATCCTCAATTGGTGTTTAGTTTGTAATGTCTCTCTGTCTGATCCAGATTGGCTGGAAAGTTTGAAGATAAACGTCCTTGAGGAGTTTTCCTATGGATCATTCTTAGAGAGTGGTGGAAACTTAGAAGGACCTGGGTTTTCATCTTTTGAGCCACGGTTCCCTTAACTTTCAAAGTCAAAGCCCAGGCCTCACCATTTAGCGGTTTGAGTAGAAAAGGGTGGTAGAGGGATGGAGCTGATTATTGGGGCATAGATAGAGCATAATACCCGACCCTGGCCTACTTCCAGTTCTCTGATTTTTTCTCATTTCCCCTTCCCTCAATGTGACTTAGTTTTTCTGAGTGTGGGTGTGTAGCCTGAATAATAAAAACCCAGAGATCCATACCTCAGCCTCCAAGGTCTCCTCCCCTCTCCACCCAGCCAGATCACTCCTGTCTCTACCTCCCTAGTGCTGGCATTAAAGGCGTGGGATCCCAAGTGCTGGGATCACCTTTGTGTGAGTTCTGTCTCTCTTTTTAGACAGATTCAGTCTCGTGCAGCCCAGGGTGGTCTTGAGTTTTGGGATTAAAGGTGTGTG
>LOEQ01001961.1:131043-163087 GCA_001685075.1 Bramus lutescens | reverse complement strand
TATATTATATATTATAAGAATTCTTATACAATCTTATCTGTTGTGCAGGATCTAGGGTGGTGATTAGTGCTGCATGAGGCAGCTCTTTATTCACCCTTAAAAAATTAAAAATTATTTATTATCATCAGTATGTGTGTGTATGTGTACACAGTATGTGTGTGTGTGTGTGTGTGTGTGTGTGTATGAGGGTGCATGGTAGTGTGCACACAAAAGCCAGAGAACATCTTGGAGGTGCCAGTCCTCTCATCTTCTAGGGTTCTAGGTATCAAACTCAGGCCATCACATCACATCAGTGACACATTTGTGTTGCAAATACTTTTACACATTGATCCACATTGTCAGATCTCCTGTAACTTGATTATTTTAACAACTTTGAGTGTTTATTTTGCAAATGCGTACTATAGTCTATAAAGAAAGGACATTTTAAAGACTTTTAAAGTTTTTAAATATGTTTTAATTGAAATGAAATCCCATCACTTTCTCCATTTCCTTCATCCAGCTCCTTGCAGATACCCTCCCTCCAACCCCTTCATGTCTCCCCTACTCTCATTAACAGGTTCTTTTATTTATCATTGTTACGTGTGTCTGTGTGTCTATGCACAGATATAAAATTATTATAACATTTGAGTCTGTTTTGCGGTTTGTGTATCTGTGGTTTTAGGGCTGACCACTCTGCATCAGACAACCAATAAGAAGGCTTACCCCTGGGAGAGGCTAATTCTCCCCCCAACAGCCATTAGGTGCATGTACTTCTTTGTCTAGTCGTAAGATCCCACAGAATTTTCTTAATCTTCATAGATTTGGGGGGCTAAATTCCTACTTACAAGATTTCCGGATTCATAGAACTTGCTGGAAGTGATACTCTGGAAGGGGCTTATGAGGACCTCTCCAGAAATGATCACAGCCTCACATTTTTGGGATCAGAATTTCCAGGGGAATTCAGGTGACATTAGCCCCGAGCGAGATCTATTTTTCCATATACATGGAACACTGAGGTGGGCAAATTACAAAAAAATACCTGCTTCCCTGCATAATTTCCTTTAAACTCATGAGGTTTTTAGGATCTACAAACAGAGACAATATTTAGTGAGAGTGGAGCTGGGACTGGGGCTTTTGATCCATTAATACTAAAGAAAATGAAGGTTCTCAACAGTTTTCTGTGTTAGGCATGAGTGGATTTGATGGCACACTGAAAGGGATCGAGCTTCTCAAGACAGCATAAACAAGTAGCTAGTAATTGGAACACAGCTCCCATCACACGATAGTGATGTTTCCCAGGGTGCATAACAACCTCCTTCAATCACCACGCGCCTCGCTATAAGGCTCCAGTGTTGTCCGGTTTGACTAGAATCATTGATTTCCGTGACCCCGTTCTTTTATATACTCAAAAGGCGAGATCTTTTTGTGTTCTAGCGAACAGTCAGCCTTTATTTGGATCTGCATGGATCGAGTTTCTTACTTCTTATTCACAGTAAATTGTCCCCCACGTCACAGAATCAAAAAAAAATAAATAAAATACAGCAGCACACCCACACAAGGCCCACAGTATATGGTGAATAGCAGTCAGTGGCTGAGAACCAGGGTGCCTCCAGCATCTGTTGATTTAGCTGAATAACTAACTCTCTTAGGAGGTAAATACTTGAATAATGGTTTCTAGAAGTGCTGGGCTTGGGGAGCTCCTAGAAATAACTGAGTACACAGAGACAATAATAAAGAGTAGCAAGTCGCATGGGCTACTTTGTATCATGGAAGAGCTTGTGTGTTGGACTTTATCTCCCAGGTAGATCTTGAAGCTGTAGTCCATGGTACCTATGATTATGACCTTATTGGGAAAGAGAGGATTTGCAGATGTATTCAAGTTAAGATGAGGTGGTCCTGGCATAACCCCAGCCTCTGGCATCCATCCCAGCCACCCGGCCTGGGAGTTGCATTGGTCTGGACTCCAAATCCCAGCCTGCCAAGTCCGCTTCCACAGCGTATTTAAGAGGGATCCCAGAGGAGGAACAAGTGGTTTCGGGTTTTCATATGCTCCCTGCTTTCCTGTCTCCCCGCCGCCATGTGCTTAGCCACCAGAGGCCTTCATATTTAATAAAACAATGGGCATTTTAATTTGGTTTGATCTGAACTAATTGGATTTCTTTGTGCCGCCCATTTTAGCATTTTTTCCTAACAGTCCTGGATTGTGGCAGGGCATACTTGAAGGATTCTTTAAGAGTGAAAAACTTGTCAGAAGAGCATAGGAACATACAGGGAGCATGGCAGTCACTGCTGAAGACGGAGATCAGAGTGCCATGGAAACGGAAGAAAGCAGAAGATTGCCAAAACCCGCTAGACCCAGGAGAGAGACTCGGGACAGGTTCTTTCTCAGACCCCAGAAGGAAACCAGTTATACCAACATCTTGATTTTCGACTTGTCGCCCCCAAAGCTGTGAGAAGCAAACTTTTTGTCACTTTAAGCCACCCAGTTTGTGGAGTTTGGCTATGAGAGCTCTAGAAATCTAACTTTTGAGATCATTTTCTTCCATCAACTTAGCCTGTGTAGAGTTTTGCCTTAAATGGATATCACAGACCCCTGTGAAATGTTTGTCGGTGGAAAAATTACTACAGTGTCAAATTGCTCACTTTTGAAATCAAGAATCACCTCCTCTTTTCCCTGGAATCCTAACAGTTCACACTTTGGTAAAAGCATCACAATAATTCCTGTGGTTTCTTATTTTTGGGGCCCATGTTCTTATTTTTCCTTTTTGAATGCCGTAGAACCCTTTCTTCTCAGTACTATGGGGCTTCAATCAAAGAGCACTGTAATGTCCTTTCAAAGACCGCAAGACTGAAAAAGATCCCAGCCTGTAAGGAAGGAGACTAATAGACGCCACACTTCCTCTTCACGCTGTGTCTTCTCTTCTGGGCTGGCAGTAAGTATGAAAGACCATGGGACTTGTGCTTAGAAGAGATGAATGGGACATGGTCATACACAGCTCTCCAAGGGAGAGAGGCACCAACATTGTGTGGATTATGCTGATTTACTGATTACCTGAGCAATGTCTGTCAAATCCATGGCTATTGCTGAAATCACCCCAGCAGCTCCATGGCTACCTTTGATATTTAGAATTGAGGAGGTTGAGGTAAAACCAGTTTTCAATTAAGCACGTGCTACTTTAATCCAACAAGGATTAAGGACAGGCAAAGACAAAACTAGTACTTTTCCTGATTTCTGGGAGATAATTAAATAAGATTTATTATGCAGGAGTGAAAGACGATTACAAGTCTTTAAAAGAGGAGACCTTAAACTTTGCAACATTAAGTTAATACTTCTGGATCAGCAAGGCAAAGAAATCTTCTCATTGTTTGGTTATATCAGGGAATCAGCATAGTTAGAAGCCATTAAAAAGATTGTCAAGAGTGAAAAATAGCTATTCTCTATCATTCAAGCATAATAGGCCACACAATTATAAATGAGTTTGATCATATAGTCTTTAAACCTGGTACATAAAATACAGAGGAGAAATCCATTCCTCTGCCATTGAATGTCTTGTTGAGACACTGTTGGCAATTTCACATTAATCATAAAATCTTTGATATATAATATAATTGATGATATTTCCCCATAAAGAAATCATGAATCCTTATCTGTCTACCTGTCTATCCATTCACCCACCCATCCATCCGTCCTTCCGTCCATCCATCCACCTATCATCCATCTATCTATCTATACTCTATCTATCTATACATCTATCTATCTATACAGATAGATAGATAGATAGATAGATAGATAGATAGATAGAAAATTTGCAGTTTTACAGTTTTCCCTTTACTGCAATAACTCTTCTGTAGCCTAGGTCTTGGTGTCGGGGTGAACTTTCACGTGTATCTGTGAAACTTCCTTTTTTGGGTGACTCCTTTTCAGTCCTTCAAAAACCCATGACAAGTCCAAGGGAGATTTTGCTTTTTCTTTCTACTCTTGTCCCTTTCCTAGAGAGTGCTCACAGAAACCTTCCTACCTAAAAATTTAACTTTCATGCATCCCCCTTACTTTGTGATTGTCAGACTACATCTTCCCATATAAAATAATTGCCTAGAGTAAGATATCTACTGTCATGGCTTTCCTCACATCAAATACAAATTCTGCTGGGTTCCCCTGGTTTCTGGCTCCTTAGTTCAGCATGAGGAAAGTTGGCTTATTTGACATTCTTAGGTGGGGTGGGGTTGCCCAGATTTACCTGGATTTCTGCCAAGACAATCCAATAGGAGAGAGCAAATTCTCCAAAAGATAATGTGTTGTATAGGAAGAGCCTGAGCTGCTGAGTTACTCAGCCCAGCAATCCAGTGCAGTAGTAAATGTTTATGTTTTTATGCTTGGCTTGTTGTTAGGCTTATGTGTATTTATGCACTTTAAAATTTTGTTTTCTTTCTATTTTTTGAGGGTTTCACTTGTCCCAGGATGACTTTGCACTTCCTATGTAGCTGTAGCTGCAGATGAATCCTCCTGCCTCTACCTCCTATCTATCAGACAGTAAAATGATAAGATTAGAAGCTTGTGCCACCATGTCTGGGATCCTATATGCTATGCAAGCACTCTGCCAGCTGAGTTACACCTTCAAGTCCTGTGCAACAGTTTTTGAGAATTTTAAAACTTTAATTAAAATATAATTATACCATTCCTCTCCTCAGTGTTCCATTAACTTCATATTCCCCACCTTCATTCCTTTTCAAATTCATGGTTTCCTGTTCTTTAACCGTTATTGTTACATACCATGTAAACAAATAAATACAGAAATACACCCTGCTGAGTCTATTCGGTGTTCCTGCATGCATATGTTCTGTGTTACTTTTTAATAGTAACTTGAAATATTAATACTTAATTGATACCTCAAAATCAGAGTTTCACAGATTTGATATGAATTGTAGAATTACAGTAGAGTCACTGGCATTTTGATTTTTTCACGGGAGGAATCTCAGAGAGCCATGTAGCTTATGAGGCAACTAGGAAACAGGAAGGAAAAGGGAATGGATTCAATTTTATTATATTTATTTTATCTTCTTATATTTTGTTATTTAAACAAATTTTAAATTTAAGTATATTTTGATCGTATTATTCTCCTCTAACAAGTCCTTCCAGATCCTTTCCCCTTCTCTACCTATCAGCTTTAACTTCTTTCTCAAAAGACAAAATACAACAACAATACCCCCAACCAAGAAAACAAAATAGAACAACCCTCGAAAAGAAAAACAAACAAGAGCAGCAAAGGCAAGACCTGGTGCCGACCCATGAGGTAATAAATTTAAATCCCTTAGGAGAGGTCATTTTTAAGACTTAAAAATCAAAACTAAAAGTTGTAAGATTTGATATGTGGTCAGTGTATGTTTTGCTGTAGATAGAGGATAGAGTAACTTGTTTTTTAGATAAGTGTATGGATATCTAGAGAGATATATTGATCAAATCCTAATATAATTCAGGGGTTTAGCTTTGATTTTTTTAAAAAGTGATTGCTGTTAAAGCATGCATGTTAATTTGAAAGCTCTGCCATTTGTGGTAGAAAGAAAATATTCTAATTGGTTATATTTTGAATTCTGATTTTTTTTGTTTTTAGTAGCTGGTAGCTTGATACAATTACTGTTGTATTTTTTCTGTGAAAGAAACTTTCTTTCAGAAGAAAAAAAGGGGCAATTCAGACCTACTGGTGAATTCAATATTACTTATCAAGAAGGGCCAAAGGAAACTTACTTTTCTCCATATAATTTCTTTTACACCCAAAAGGCTGTGCCTTTCTTTCATGATTCAGAGCTCAGGAGCATCCAAGGGAGCTAAGTTTCTTGTTTTTCTTTGCTCTTCGGTAGGTATTGTTACTTTACTACCTCAAGAGTGACCTTGTATGTAAGAATTATGGACTGGTTCCCCCTCAAGTGTTGCCTTAAATATGTGGAGCTTTTGAATCCTGTCAACTATTTAAATAATGAGACCAGAGAATGTAAGGTTGTGTTGGCGACCAACATGAAAATCAACAGATTCTCCATTGCTGGGATTTTCTTAAAAGTTGAATGGCCATTGCATTAATAATGATTGTGTGGTATTGCCGGCAGTGATCCTTTTCAGAATATGGAATTCTTATACGAAAGTCTAATCAAGGGCTTTAATGTACAGATAATAGCTCCCAAGGATCTGGAGGAGGGCTGTTGGAGAAGCTGCTGTGCCAAAAAAGAAGATCTGGATCACGGCAGAGACCTCCTGCTCGAGAAGATAACCCCATCCTTACTGTGGACAGAGGTCACTGGGTTTCTCTCTATCTCCTTGTACCGTCCCACATTCTCTGAGTTCTCTGCCATCTAAGGAACTTAAATCTCCCTGGAATAGGTTAATATTATCACCATATTACAGACAAGGGAACATATGCCAGCAACCCGCAATTATAAAGAAAATGGCAAAGCAGAGATTTAAAAAAAGTTTTGTTCTGTTCTTAGTTACTTAAAATGGTTCATGATATTCATGTGATTAATCCTAGAGTAAATGGTGTGAAGGTCCAGAAATATCTAGAAAATTTCAGGAAGGAAAGTCTCCGTCTATCTCACAGACATTTTATTTCTTCAAGTCTTAAAATACTTCAATGGGGGAAGTCACCAATACTTTCAGAGAAAGAAGTAGTCCCCTTATCTGCTCAAACAAATCTTAACCCAGAGAATGGAAAACCAAGGACTTGTGGAGTATGACAAGGTTCTGCATGGGCATTAGAAACAGTTCTATAGAGTCAGGTTTCTTCTGAAATAAACAGAAGGTAAGGCCATGAGCAAATGTTGAGAAGTCTTGCACCTCTCATAGATAGTCCCAGTGTTTATATTGGTCCATATTATAGATTACTTAGGTCAGGGTGAAGGTCGATTGCTGAGAGATGTTCTAGCAATTTACCATTCAGGATATGTTTGTAGTCACCTTAGAATAAGCCAGCCTTCCTTCTTTCCTTCTTCCTTCCTTCCCTTTCTCCCCCTCTCTCTTTCCTTCCCCTTCTCCCCCTCTCTCTTTCCTTCCCCCATGTCAGTTGTTAAAATCCAGAGCAGGGAAAACACAGCTTTGTAATATTAGATCTCAGAGCAGAAGAGATATTATAAACATTGAAGAATATAGAAGACCGAGACTTTGAGGCCCAAGCCAGAGACCTCTGAGGCCCTGACTCCACCACAAGGAGCAACAATCTGAGCCTTGAATCCACTGGCACCTGGAAGAGGGATCACCAGAGACACAGCCTCAACTACATCAATCAGAGGACAAGATGGGTAGATAACAAGGTAAGAGCACACTCACCACCACAAAGAGCACCACGGCACCACACAAAACTAGGGACTCTACAACAGAAGAAATAGAAGAAAATGACCTAAAACATAACTTTAGGAGAATGTTTGAGGTCCTTGAAGAACAAATGAAAAATTCCCTCAAAGAAATGAAAGAAAAGACAGACAAAATTTTGGAAGAAATTAACAAATCCTTTAAAGAAAACCAAGGAAAAGCAATCAAAAAGGGGAAAGAAATGATCCAAGACTTGAAAACCAAAACAGAGACAACAAAGAAAACACAAATCAAGGCGATCCTGGAAATGGCAAATAAGGGAAAAGGATCAAGAACTACACAACACAAGCATAAACAGCAGAATATAAGAGATGGAAGAGAGAATCTCAATTGTTGAAGATATGACTGAGGAAATAGACTCATCAGTCAAAGAAAATGTTAAATCTAACAAAAGTTTAACACAAAATATCCAGAAAATATGAGACACCATGAAAAGACCAAACCTAAGAATAATATGGATAGAAGGAGAAGTCCAACTCAAAAACCCAGAAAATATATTCAACAAAATCATAATATGAAACTTTGCCAATCTAAAGAAAGATATGCATAGGAAGATACAAGAAACGTACAGAACACCAAATAGACTGGACAAAAAAAATGTCAAAATACTAAGCATACAGAATAAAAAAAAAGAATATTAAGAGCTACAAGGGAAAAAGGTCAAGTAGCATATAAAGGCAGACCTATCAGAATTCCACCTGACTTCTCAATAGAAACAATGAAAGCCAGAAGATCTGGTCAAGTGTTATGCAGACATGAAAAGACCATGGATGTCAGCCTTGACTACTATACCTAGCAAAACTTTCAATCACCATAGACAGAGAAAAAAAGATATTCCATGACAGAAACAGATTTAACCAATACCTAGCCATAAACTCAGTACTAGAATAAAACTCCAACCTAAGGAAATCATTACATCCACAAAAACACAGACACTAGATGAGTTCACAGCAGCAAATCCCAAAGAAGGGAAATCACACACACACACAATAACATTAGTAACAGTGAAAACTAAAATAACAGCAACTAGCAATCACTGGTCATTAATATCCCTTAATATAAATGAACTCAACTTACTTACAAAAAGACACAGGCTAACATAGTAGATATGAAAACAGAATCCATTCTGCTGCTGCATACAAGAAACACACCTGAACCTCAAAGACAAATATCACCTCAGAGTAAAGGGTTGGGAAAAGAGTTTCCAATCAAATGGACCTAAGAAACAAACTGATGTAGCTATCTTAATATCTAACAAAATAGATTTCAAACTAATATCAATCAAAAGAGATAAAGAAGGACATGTCATACTTGTCACAGGAATAATCCATCAAGAGAAAATCTCAATACTGAACATCTATGCCCCAAATAGCAGGGCACCCCCATATGCAAAAGAAATACAACTAAAGCTTATATCACACACTAAACCCCACACACTAATAGTGGGAGACTTCAAACCACCATTGTCTTCACTGGACAGTCTGACAGGCAGAAACTTAACAGAGAAATAAGGGAACTAACAGATATTATAACTCAAGTGGACTTAACAGACATCTAAGAACATTCCATCCAAACATAAAATAATATACCTTTTTCTCAGCTCCTTGTGGAGCCTTATAAAAAATTTACCACATACTAGATAACAAAACAAACCTCAACAGATACAAAACAATTTAAATAACCCTGTGTATCTTAATGCACCACCATGGCTTAAAATTAAAATTCTCCAGCAACACTAATTTCAGAAAGCCCACAAACACATGGAAATTAAACAATACTCATCTGCATTACCAATGGAA
Source organism: Bramus lutescens (assembly GCA_001685075.1). Classification (NCBI taxonomy): domain Eukaryota; kingdom Metazoa; phylum Chordata; class Mammalia; order Rodentia; family Cricetidae; genus Bramus; species Bramus lutescens. The sequence goes on along the minus strand of LOEQ01001961.1, from coordinate 153,955 downwards.
GAAAAAAATAAAGAAAGAAATTAAAGACTTTCTAAAATTCAATGAAAATGACAACACAACATACCCAAATTTATAGGACACAATGAAAGCAGTGTTAAGGGGAAAGTTCATAGCACTAAATGCCTACATAAAGAAGCTGGGAAAAAAATACCACACTAGTGAATTAACAGAACAACTGAAAACTCTAGAAGAAAAAGAAGCAAACTCACCCAGGAGGACTAGACGACAGAAAATAATCAAATTGAGAACTGAAATCAAGAAAATAGAGACAAAGAAAACAATACAAAGAATCAATGAGAGGAAGAGTTGGTTCTTCGAGAAAATCAACAAAATAGACAAACCTTTATCCAAACTAACCAAAGGGCATAGAGAGACTATCCAAATTAACAAAATCAGAAAAAAGGGGAACATAACAACAGACATGGAATGAATCCAGATCATCATTAGGTCATATTTTGAAAGTCTGTACTCCACAAAATTGGAAAACTTAAAGGAAATGGACAACTTTTTGGATAAATATCATTTATCAATGTTAAATCAAGACCATTTAATCAAACTAAATAGACCTATAACTGCTAAAGAAATAGAAACAATCATCAAAAATCTCCCCCCCCAAAAAAAAACAGGACCACATGGTTTCAGTGTAGAATTCTAGAAGATTTTCAAAGACAAACCAATACCAATACCCCTCAAATTGTTTCATACAATAGAAACAGAAGAAACATTGCCAAACTCTTTTTTATGAGGCTACAATAACCTGACACCCAAACCAAACAAAGATATTACTGAGAAAAAGAATTGCAGACCGATCTCACTCTTAAACATTGATGCAAAATTACTCAATAAATTATTGCCAAACTGAATCTAAGAACACATCAGAAAAATCATCCACCATGACCAAGTAGGCTTTCACCCCAGAGATGTAGGGATGGTTCTGTTGGGCCAAAATTATCTCAGGGCCTGTACCTCAAGGTCTACAGGACAGAGAAAAGCCTGGCTCAAGTTTGAGTGAGGATGAGAGAACAAAAATTAGGTAGATGCCCCTCCAGCCAGAGGGAGAGTTGGCTGTCTCTCATTGGCTGGAGGGACCCCCACATCACACCATATCACTTAAGCTATATAAGCTGATGCTCTCCATAATAAACTGAGTTCCTGCTTTCACTCAGCTCCCTATCATGTGTGATTTTCCTGCCTGGCAGGGCTGTGGGCAGATAGCACACTCATCTTTCCCTGTGGAATAAGGAGGCTCAAGAAGCCAGTAGTTCAACATATGAAAATCTATCAATGTAATCCACCATGTAAACAAACTGAAAAAGCAAAACCAAACAAAAAAATATTAGATGCTTAAAAAGATTTCAACAAAATACAACATCCCTTTATGATATAGGTCTTGGAGACAGCAGGAATACAAAGAACATACTTAGACATAATAAAGCCAATACACAACAAGCCAATAGCCAACATCAAACTAAATGGAGAGATACTCAAAGTGATCCCACTGAAAGCAGTAACAAAACAAGGTTGTCCATTCTCTCCATATCTATTCAATATAGTACTTGAGGTTCTAGCTAAAACAATAAGGCAACAGGAGAAGATCAAGGGGATACAACTCTCACTATTTGCTGAGAATATGGTAGTTTACATAAGAGATCCCAAAAATTCTACCAAGGAACTCCTGCAACTCATAAACACCTTCAGGAATGTATCAGGATACAAGATAAACTCAAAACAAATGATAAATGGGCTGAGAAGGAAATTAGAGAAACATCACATTTCACAATAGCCACAAATAACTTAAAATATATTTGAGTAACTCTAACCAAGCAAGTGGAAGATCTGTATGACAAGAATTTGAAATCTTTGAAGAAAGAAATTGAAAAAGACACCAGCAAATGGAAAAATCTCCTACGCTCTTGGTTAGGAAGAATTAACACAGCAAAAATGGCAGTCTTACCAAAAGCAATCTACATATTCAATACAATGCCCATCAAAATCCCAGGAAAATTCTTCACAGACCTTGAAAGATTAATACTCAACTTCATATGGAAAAGCAAAAAAACCTCAGGATAGCCAAAACAATCCTGAACAAGAAAGGAACTTCTGGTGGCATCAAAGTTCCTGATTTCAGGCTCTACTATAGAGCTACAGGAATGAAAACATCCTGGTATTGACATAAAAAAAGACAAGAGTGGTGTGGGAAGTCTTTCTATATATGCGTTGCTTTTATTGGTTAAATGAATTAGTAAACTGCCTTGGCCTGTTATACGGCAGAGTAGAGCTAGGTGGGGAAAAGTAAACTGAATGCTGGGAGAAAGAAGGCAGAGTCATGAGATGCTGTGGAGCTGACAGAAGGGAAAAGCGTGAGTCACTAGCTGGAACCTTGCCAGTAAGCCACAGCTACCGAGGTGATACACAGATTAATATAAATGGGTTAACCAAATATATAGGAGCTAGCTAGCCATACGCTTAAGCTATTGGCCAAACATTATCACAAATAATATAGTTTCTGTGTGATTATTTTGGAGCCGAGCAGCCGGGAATGAACTAACAGGCCTCCTACAACACAGGAGGCCCAATGGAATCAAACTGATGACACAGATAACAATCCACACACCTACAAACACCTGATTTTTGACAAAGAAGCAAAAAATATAAANTTAAAGACTTTCTAAAATTCAATGAAAATGACAACACAACATACCCAAATTTATAGGACACAATGAAAGCAGTGTTAAGGGGAAAGTTCATAGCACTAAATGCCTACATAAAGAAGCTGGGAAAAAAATACCACACTAGTGAATTAACAGAACAACTGAAAACTCTAGAAGAAAAAGAAGCAAACTCACCCAGGAGGACTAGACGACAGAAAATAATCAAATTGAGAACTGAAATCAAGAAAATAGAGACAAAGAAAACAATACAAAGAATCAATGAGAGGAAGAGTTGGTTCTTCGAGAAAATCAACAAAATAGACAAACCTTTATCCAAACTAACCAAAGGGCATAGAGAGACTATCCAAATTAACAAAATCAGAAAAAAGGGGAACATAACAACAGACATGGAATGAATCCAGATCATCATTAGGTCATATTTTGAAAGTCTGTACTCCACAAAATTGGAAAACTTAAAGGAAATGGACAACTTTTTGGATAAATATCATTTATCAATGTTAAATCAAGACCATTTAATCAAACTAAATAGACCTATAACTGCTAAAGAAATAGAAACAATCATCAAAAATCTCCCCCCCCAAAAAAAAACAGGACCACATGGTTTCAGTGTAGAATTCTAGAAGATTTTCAAAGACAAACCAATACCAATACCCCTCAAATTGTTTCATACAATAGAAACAGAAGAAACATTGCCAAACTCTTTTTTATGAGGCTACAATAACCTGACACCCAAACCAAACAAAGATATTACTGAGAAAAAGAATTGCAGACCGATCTCACTCTTAAACATTGATGCAAAATTACTCAATAAATTATTGCCAAACTGAATCTAAGAACACATCAGAAAAATCATCCACCATGACCAAGTAGGCTTTCACCCCAGAGATGTAGGGATGGTTCTGTTGGGCCAAAATTATCTCAGGGCCTGTACCTCAAGGTCTACAGGACAGAGAAAAGCCTGGCTCAAGTTTGAGTGAGGATGAGAGAACAAAAATTAGGTAGATGCCCCTCCAGCCAGAGGGAGAGTTGGCTGTCTCTCATTGGCTGGAGGGACCCCCACATCACACCATATCACTTAAGCTATATAAGCTGATGCTCTCCATAATAAACTGAGTTCCTGCTTTCACTCAGCTCCCTATCATGTGTGATTTTCCTGCCTGGCAGGGCTGTGGGCAGATAGCACACTCATCTTTCCCTGTGGAATAAGGAGGCTCAAGAAGCCAGTAGTTCAACATATGAAAATCTATCAATGTAATCCACCATGTAAACAAACTGAAAAAGCAAAACCAAACAAAAAAATATTAGATGCTTAAAAAGATTTCAACAAAATACAACATCCCTTTATGATATAGGTCTTGGAGACAGCAGGAATACAAAGAACATACTTAGACATAATAAAGCCAATACACAACAAGCCAATAGCCAACATCAAACTAAATGGAGAGATACTCAAAGTGATCCCACTGAAAGCAGTAACAAAACAAGGTTGTCCATTCTCTCCATATCTATTCAATATAGTACTTGAGGTTCTAGCTAAAACAATAAGGCAACAGGAGAAGATCAAGGGGATACAACTCTCACTATTTGCTGAGAATATGGTAGTTTACATAAGAGATCCCAAAAATTCTACCAAGGAACTCCTGCAACTCATAAACACCTTCAGGAATGTATCAGGATACAAGATAAACTCAAAACAAATGATAAATGGGCTGAGAAGGAAATTAGAGAAACATCACATTTCACAATAGCCACAAATAACTTAAAATATATTTGAGTAACTCTAACCAAGCAAGTGGAAGATCTGTATGACAAGAATTTGAAATCTTTGAAGAAAGAAATTGAAAAAGACACCAGCAAATGGAAAAATCTCCTACGCTCTTGGTTAGGAAGAATTAACACAGCAAAAATGGCAGTCTTACCAAAAGCAATCTACATATTCAATACAATGCCCATCAAAATCCCAGGAAAATTCTTCACAGACCTTGAAAGATTAATACTCAACTTCATATGGAAAAGCAAAAAAACCTCAGGATAGCCAAAACAATCCTGAACAAGAAAGGAACTTCTGGTGGCATCAAAGTTCCTGATTTCAGGCTCTACTATAGAGCTACAGGAATGAAAACATCCTGGTATTGACATAAAAAAAGACAAGAGTGGTGTGGGAAGTCTTTCTATATATGCGTTGCTTTTATTGGTTAAATGAATTAGTAAACTGCCTTGGCCTGTTATACGGCAGAGTAGAGCTAGGTGGGGAAAAGTAAACTGAATGCTGGGAGAAAGAAGGCAGAGTCATGAGATGCTGTGGAGCTGACAGAAGGGAAAAGCGTGAGTCACTAGCTGGAACCTTGCCAGTAAGCCACAGCTACCGAGGTGATACACAGATTAATATAAATGGGTTAACCAAATATATAGGAGCTAGCTAGCCATACGCTTAAGCTATTGGCCAAACATTATCACAAATAATATAGTTTCTGTGTGATTATTTTGGAGCCGAGCAGCCGGGAATGAACTAACAGGCCTCCTACAACACAGGAGGCCCAATGGAATCAAACTGATGACACAGATAACAATCCACACACCTACAAACACCTGATTTTTGACAAAGAAGCAAAAAATATAAAATATAAAGAAGAAAGCATATTCAACAAATGGTGCTGGCATAATTAGATATCAACATGTAGAAGAATGAAAATAGATCCATATCTATTGCCATACACAAAACTCAAGTCCAAATGGATCAAAGACCTCAACATAATGCCAACCACACTAAACCTCAGAGAAGAGAAAGTGGGAAGCACACTTGAACATATTGGCACAGGAGACCACTTTCTAAATATAACCCCTGTAGCACAGACACTGAGAGCAACAATTAATAAATAGGATCTCCCTAAACTAAGAAGCTTCTGTAAAGCAAAGGACACTGTCAACAAGACAAAACATCAGTTTACAGAATAAGAGAAGATCTTCGCTAACCCCACATTGAACAGAGGGCTGATCTCCAAAATATACAAAGAACTCAAGAAACTGGTCATCAAAAGAACAAATAATCTAATAATGAATGGGTTACAGACCTAAACAGGAAACTCTCAGCAGAGGAATCTAAAATGGCTGAAAGACACTTAAGGAAATAAATACTCAACAACCTTAGCCATCAGGAAAATGCAAGTCAAAACAACTTCCGAGATTCTATCTAATGCCTGTCAGAATGGCCAAGATAAAAGAACACCAATGACAATTTATGCTGGAGAGGATGTGAGGTAAAGGGAACACTCCTCCATTGCAAACTGTCATTGCATAGTCAGAGTGCAAACTGGTAGAGCTGCTTTGGAAATAAGTATGGCAATTTCTCAGAAAATTAGGAAACTACCTCAAGACCCAGCAATATCACTTTTAGGTATATACCCAAAGGATACTCAATAATACCACAAGGACATGGGCTCAACTATGTTCATAGCAGCATTGTTTTTCATAGACAGAACTTGGAAAAAGCCTAAATGTTCCTTGACTAAAGAATGGATAAGGAAGATATGGTACATTTACACAATGAAGTACTACATAGCAGAAAAAAAATAATGGCATCTTGAAATTTGCAAGCAAATGGATAGATCTAGAAAACATCATACTGAGTGAGGTAACTCAAACTCAGAAAGACAAATATAATATGTACTCACTCATAAGTGACTTTTAGACATACAGCATAGAAAAACTAGCCTACAGTTCACAACCCCAGAGAACCTAGACAACAAAGAGGACCCTAAGAGAGATATACATGGATCTAATCTACATGGGAAGTAGAAAATGACAAGATCTTCTGAGTAAATTGGGAGCAAGGGGATCATGGGAGAGGGTAGAAGTGAAAGGGGAGGAAGGGAGAGGAGCAGAGAAAAATATATAACTCAGGAAAGACAAGAAATAATAAAATAAAATTAAAAATAAAATAAAAATGAATACCAAGATTTCTATAATCTACATATCAATTTTTTTCCTTCATTTGACAATTACATAAGCTTTACAAACTCACAAGTCTCCAAACCTCAGTGATGCCTTAAAACACCCCATCATCTTGGATGTTTTGAGGAATAACTGAGTTCAGCAGGTGAAAGTGCTTGCATAGTAGAAGCTAGAACTATATCGGATGCTTTGCTCTGAACTGGGACTATGACAAGCCTTTCAGATGATGTCAGATCCCACTATTCAGAATTACATTGTACAGACCTCCATCTAAATAACAGTGTATGAATGAATGTCCTGATGCTTCTGTGGGTTCATAATTGGCAATTATTTAAACCTCTCCTATTTTGTATGACTGCCACAAAACCAGTCAAAAGGCTACCTCATGTTCTGTTTGTAAAGCATCACTTATGCAGCTGGGGCTTGGTAAATTGAAAGTCACACCGTTTGGAAATGATCAGGCGTTAAGAGAAGCACAGGATGCGCTACCATTTCCAGAGGTTAATAAGCCCTTTCTGTGTCTGTGCTTTCTTCATGGCGCCGTCAGTTCACTTGAGCCTGCTTCTCCAGATGAAGCAGAGATTGAAATGTCACACCAGCATGATCAATTAGATGATGCAGAACAGAGATGCGGTTGCCAGCTGACCTTAATCCACAGGGCAAGAAGAACTGAATGGAAGTGATGGACTCCAGAGACTCAAATGGAGAGGAAATCAGTAGAGCATAGTTTAAAGAGACACAGAGCAGCATGAATCCTGAATCAGGACACACGCACGTGCACACACACACTCATTCACACTCATGCACGTGTACACACACACTCAAACACACATGTACGCACATATACACTGGCACACACTCACACAATGCACAGATGCACACGTACACACGCACACACACAGAGGCATGTGTGCACACACACACTCACTCACATGTATGCAGTAACACTTAAACACATTCAGACACACACACATTCACACACATGTGGGCACACACACATGCACCCACACACGAATGTGCAAGTATGTGCACACACTCAAACACACAGACACACATACACACACATACACACACATTCACACACACTTGTTCCTTAAGTTGGGTACTTAGTATGATGTGAACAGATTCATGTATTTGTTCAATCCTGTGAGACAAACAAATGAAATAGGTATCTGGACTAGAAAGACGCTTGCTAGAAAAGGGAGCAGGTTAACTACTTTTTAAGGTTTGGGTTTGTGTCATGTAAGAACTGAGACAAGAAAAAGGTAGCTGTAAAATAAAGGCAAGCTGTAGGATGCCCCATGACAATCAGTATGGGGCATGATAGCTGTCTTCCCGCCTTTGAAGACTTGCCACCAGGAGAAGGATTAGATATGCTTCCATAGGAATGGCAGAGAGGAGGCTTGACTTAGTGGAAGGAATGGCTTCCGGCTATGAGACACTTCTAGCAAGAGCTCTGCTCTGCTTCCTGCTGCCAGCTGGAGTTGGAGAGAAATTCTGATATCCAGAGGACCCCAGGCCCTCTATAATAGACCTTTTCTGAGGCTTTCCATCACCTTTGAGAGGCTTGGAATGGTCTTGGAACCTGCATGAATTTGAGCTTCATAGGGTTTGAGAAAATTAATGCTTCTCAACAGTTTTATGCACTCTGCAGACTGGGGGATGGTTGCTGATATATTTAGATTACGGGCAGCTGGTATTAGCTAAGGGATTTATTGGCTTAGTCATCCTTAGTAACAAAGATATGAAGTGTCTAGCCCTGATTATTAGTTGATATCTACTATCTTGGCTCTTCAGTTTTAGACTCCTTTTTTCCCCTTCCACTCAAGCACAACTTAATATAAAAGTATTGGGGTTAACTCCTCCCACACTAGTAATTTTCAGTTAACTCCCCCCAAACTAGCAATTTTCTGGAGTTCAGTAATGGTGTGTCTATTTGTGGAGTTCAATTGAGATATCAATTTACCATAACTGAGAAAAAAATAACAGAAGGCTCAGAGGAAAACCATGGGAACCCTGAAAGCCTAGGAAAGTGAAATGAGACCATGTACCCTGGAGAGACAGGGTTGGGGAGTGTTTGATTTTTTGAAACAGTCTCACTGTGCAGCCCAAGCTGTCCTGGAACTTGTAGTGATTGCCCCTGCCTTGGTCTACCAGTTCTGGGATTACAAGCATTAAAGGTAATGTTTATACTTGTTTTCTAAGCAATTTTCTTAGTGTAGCTATTCAAATACGAAAACATGGGTGTTGATTAACTGGTGTACAAGTGACTGTGATTTCCCAGATTAGCATTTTCTATGGAGCCACACGAGTGTGAATTTTTAGATGGCCACATAGTAGGCACTCTACATTTAACAAATATACTTAGGGATGAAATTCAATTCACTGCTAGTTTCAACATAAGCACCATGCTGATAGCAACAATCACCAAACTTTCAAACATGTTTTTAAGGAACACTGTGCTATCTTCATTCAAGAACATCTTTTAAATTGGATAGCTAATTATCTATTTAGACTGAAAGTAGAGGAATGGCTTGGAGTATTCTCTGTGACAGCATCCACTTCCTGATTTCACTTTTGTGCTGTCCTTGAGTGCTTGAGAAACACCGAGTCTACAACTCAGAGTGAAGTTAAAAAAAAAAGTGCCTAAGATGAAGAGATGAAATGAGCGTCTCATTTGAAAGCTCAGTCTTTCTCTACAAATGAAGCTTACGCTAATCTTAATTTCACATGAACTTCATGATAAAACATCGCCACACCCACTTCTAGCATGCCCAGCATGAGCTGTGAACCTGTGGTAGTTCCTGTGGGAAATGGATTTCAAAGAAGAGGGGATGGAATAAAAATTTGATTTTTCTTTGAAAAGCAATGACATAGGAGCGACGCTGTTCCAGAACAAATAGTGCTGACAGGAATTCATAGTTTCCAGTTGGAATATGATCACAGCTTCACAGTTAGAGAAACTTCCTGTTCCTTGTTTCTTTCTGGCTGATGGGTGCTGAGCTGGAGCATCCCGCTCCCTCACTGCCCTTCTACCTGACATCGTCACCTCTCTTCCTCACAGCTAGGATGTTTAGGTTGGTGTTGACCTCACACAAGCCTCCAAAAGTTGACTACTGGTCTTCTGTAGGCAAGACACTGGAGAACTGAATTACATCTCAGCCCTTCACTGTCTGTTCTGATTAGCAAAGCCAGACTCCCTGACCACACAGAGAGAATAGATAGCATGTCGGTGAGAACGAGTTTCAACAGATGTTTTCTTTTTTTACCCAAAGATGCAATGAGAAATGCAAAGGCTGGAATTGCTGCAGCCCTTTTGCTGCTGGGGAGGAGAGGCCAGGTCCCATGCAGTTGAAGCTAATTAGCTTTGTGTTTGTTAGGGTCCCCCTTTTAAAGCATGGGTGACCTACTAATAGCACCTTCTAGGTAGTTGAACTTAAACCAGTCAATCTATATTAGATTCTTAGCATAGTTAGCAATCACCAACTGATAAGATTATTCCTCCTCTCCAAGTACATTATGATGGCTTGTGAGATATGAGATTCATGATTAATTGATTTTTCCCCCTAAATTATTTTTCCTACTTCCTATGTGCATTAGAGATCTCTGCAAAGTCTTCAGTGAATATTTTTGACTCTCCACAGATTTGTTTTTGCTAGTTAGCTATACAGTTATGTAATCCGTGGGGGTTTGGATTCGCCAGAGCCATTTCTGCATGTGTAGGGTGCCCCAAAGTGCTCTACTACCTCCTCAAACACATTCAGACCTGTCTGGGAATTATATGCAGGTCTTTCAGAATGCTCAGAGAGAATTGTGGCATTGGTTCCTAAGACAGGGTCCATAAAGAGATGTATTTTCAAATGGTAGGAAACACCGTGGCATCTTTTGAACTTGGCAAAGAGTCTGAACAGGTCTATGTACCCCATTCTCCAGGAGATTAAACCCTACACACAGATGCTCCCTCACTGTGTTTGCGCTCCTATTGGAAGCTGCCCCTGTAGAACCCACTCCCATTTGCCTATTATGTCAAAGACAAGATTAGCAGAGGTGGGGAGTACCGGTTAAAACCAGTTCTGGGAGATATAAATAACGGATTTTCCTTTGAAAAGCAACTTTCAGTTTCAGTGAGAAATTTGTCAAGTTTTTTCATTAAATTTGACAGAACAAAGACATCTGATATTTATGGATTTTCCTGTAGTTCCTTGCAAGAGTCAGATAGGAACAATATGAAGCTGGGTACATCTAGAACAAAGGGGTTTAAATCCTTGGTTCCTGTAGCAGAGAACTGGTGTGGAAGGGTTTCAGAGTGAAGGGGAACTTCCTCTTTTTTTCTGTATGTTCAATTGTCTAATTTTAATTTCCCTTGCAATCAATTCATGAGTTATTTGTTTAATCTTTATTTTTTATGTTGCATTTTAATTAGTTCTTTCTTCTTTCAGGATTTCATGCAAGGTTTTGATGACGTTTTCCCTCCCACTGCTCTTGCACCCACGCCACTTTCCCTTTCCACCCATCTTGTGTCCCCTTTTCCCACATCTGGGCCAATTTCTACTGTCCAAATATTCCTGCATGTGAATCCTTCCGTTCGAGCATGATTGACTTAGCCATATCTACACTCTTAGAGAAACTGACCCTTCCTCTCTCACAGCTAGCAGTTGTAATAGTCTCTGCTAGTCATAGAACTTCTGGGGTTTGGTTTGGCTTGGGGTAGTATAGGGTCTCTGGACAGGGCCATAGCTAGCCGCTGGGAGTTCTTTGTGTAGCTACCCTGCTATGTCCAGAAGACACTATTCCTTCTAGCTTTGGTTTTGTTTTTAATTAAAATCACCTCTGCCTTACACTCTTTCTGTTACCTCTTCCATGACTACCCCTGAATCCCTGAGCCTGTGAGGGATGGAATCAGGTACACAGGCTCCCTTTTAGGGCTCACCTTTCTGCAGGTTCTTTGCATCTTGGTCAGTTGTGGTTTTCTGTGCTGGCTATCATCAACTGCAAATGGGAGCTTCTCTAACGATGTGCCTTAATCTATGGATATAATGGTGAGTCATTAGGAGTTGGTTTAGTATCATGTCCATTTAGCAGAACTTAAATAATCTTAAATTGACTTTTAGATGTCTCTAATTACCTTCAATAATGGTAGGACTTTCTCAGACGAAGATTAGATTATCGTAAACATTACACGTGTTTATATGCGAGTTATTTATTCAGATGAATTTAGATCTCACTAAACTTAAATTTTGGATATGCTGTTAGCTCCTTACTTATGTTCGGAGCATCATATAATTTAATGTTTCTGAAAATACTTCTTCAGCTCCCCCCACCCTGACTCCATTTGCTTCCTGTAGATATTTGGGTTGGATTTACATCTGGAATGGATATTTTGCCTGGGACATTTGTTCTGATATAAAACAGCATGCTAGATCCCCTGGCTATTTATGATTCTTGGCTTCCATCCCTTCTTGTTGAATGAGAATAGCTTGCTTTGTAAATGGAATTTTGCAGTAATTTCACACTCCTGCCAATTAAAGTTTTCTGCTGCAATTGGGTAAAGAGCTCAAGAAAAAGCAGTAATTTCCAGATGTGTGGGTCCCTGGGGTCACCCAACCCAACCTTATGGTTCATCCATGGCAAGAAGGAGACCTGAGAACTTGCGGGATTTCCAAAGTCTCTGCATTACTGTTTGAGGAGGGTAGGGACAAGGAGCCAATTCTTCTGGCTCATTCTGTTTCCTGTAGACAGAAGAGCGAAAGTCATCCAGAAGTCAGCCTGCTCCTCATATTGACATTCTGCAAGCTGCATTTCAGACATGGGACCTGAGGACTCTGAAAGACAGGAAGGGAAGCTAATGGCATAGAATGTCTTGCAAATAGACAAGGAAATGCAGGCTTAGGTGGAGGAAAATCCAACATATGTAACAAACAAGAATGGCTTTTCAGCTTATGAAAAAATAATACATACTCAATTTAGAAAATTTCTAAAAGCATGAAGAAGCAATTTTAAGTTACTCCTGGCCTAGCTCCACTGTCATGAGAGGATGAGAATTGATATTTTGGAATTGCTTCCTTTTAATAAGGCAGACAGAGACATTACATTACATATACATAAAGAGTGTGTCCTGTTTTTAACATAAAAATTATGTAGTAAGCATTTGTTTATGTCATTAAATAGTGTGTTAAAATGCAATTTAAATTTTTTTCTATTTAAAAGTTACTCCAGTAAAAATCACAACAAAACATTGTTTTGCAATCATACACACATGTACACATACACACATACACATGCTATTTGTAGGAAAAAAGATTTTGTCTGTGGATGAAATCATATAAATTCAAAACTTGCAGATAAGGGATACCTGTGTCACGTTCCTCTCTCGTTTTAAGTGTTTTTGATGCAGCATTTGCCTAGGAGTCCAGCCTGACTTTGCACTAATGGCAATCATTTTGCTTTAGGGCTCAGAGGCACAAGCCATAATGCCAAGTTCAATGGCATGCTCTCTTAAAAATTGGCTAAATAAAATCCCAGATCATCTTTTGCGGCTTTCATTGTTTTAGGTCCAGGTATAGAATTAAAGGAAAAGGGTATCAAGATTTTGTGCTACGTCTTTAGATGTCAACATGGAAGAGAAGTGACAGGAGCAATTGAGAGATGTCAGTCACTTGCGAGCACCAACGTAAGGTATTTTAGAGGCAGGTGACAGAAAGTCAGTACAATGCTACACACTTAATGTGGTAGCTTTGGTTCTCCCTCATCAGTACATATTCAAAATTAAACACAAACTTAGGTCACAGACCGGTCAGTCTTGGCTGTTGCTGGGTAAAGCTGAGGACTTCTCATTAAGTGTCATTCAAATAAGTAATGAAGTTGTTAGAACTTTGGGATTGGGTATCCAACTATCCTTGTCCCTTGTCAACACATGGACTTTAGGCTGTCATGTATTCAAATCCACCAGAATCAGGCCAATTAATCAAAGAAGAAGTAATATGTAACCCAGTCTACACTGTTCCTTGTTAATCAGTTGGCCACCAGGAGCATTGAAGAATGTTGCAAAGTCTTTGACTTTAATTCCTGTGTTCCTCAATGCCATTGATAACTGGGAGTTTGCAGAGTTGGAAGCAATAGCATCACCTCTAAGATGAAAGTCAAGCCCAGCATCAAGGCCTCTTTCATGCGAGACTGAGGCAGCTTACCAAGTAGAGAACATCCTCTTCTGAAAAGCTATACGGGGAAGAGGGCTGAGATGTGAGTGGAATCCAGGCTACTGGTGCGGTGCGCTCAGCAAATCATAAAGCCTGTCTTTTCCCTTTCCTGTTTCTAGTACACGATCACTAAAGAAGCCCATTGTACCCTTGTTTTAATAAGTTAACGGGCTTTAGGTAGGGAACGTAGCTCTTCAGGTGAACAGAGAGCTTACGTAAGGATTCCGGGGAGTGTTCCTGTGTCTGACTAACACTCATGAGATCCCAACAGCAACACAGATGCAGGCGTCCTTTGCTTTCTCTGTGCTCATGGTGGTTGGGTTGAGGATGAGTTGGCTGCCAGCAGGGTATGGTTTCCTCCTGTGCCGAGATGCTAAATTTGTAGCTCATGATGGGGGACGAGCTTGGAATGTAATTTCTTCCTTTCTCCTGTAATTTTCTGCCTGCCTGCATGAATGCTAATGAACATCTCACACATGACAGAGCAGTGAAATGCAGCCTTATTTTTACTATTTTTGGCAGATTCTGAAGTTACAAAGTCTAGGCCTTAGTGTAGCAAATAAAATAGTGTCAGCAGACCCTCTTTCAAATATGTCCTGTGTACAAGTCTTCTTATAAGAAGCTGATGGGTGACGTCACTAGTGTGAGCTATTCTCTGTGTCGCTGTGACAGCTCCTGCCTTCCATCTGATCATACCACACCTGTGTGTCCAAGACTCTGCAGTGTTTCTCTAAGCACCGTAAGTCTTGATCCTCAGTCTCAGACTAAGCCAGTCACTTCTTTTGTTTTAATTAATTTTTATTGAGCTCTACATTTTTCTCTGCTCCCCTCCCTGCCTCTCCCCTCCCCTTCAACCCTTCCCCATGGTCCCCATGCTCTCAGTTTACTCAGGAGATCTTGTCTTTTTCTACTTCCCATGTAGATTAGATTTAGGTAAATCTCTCTTAGTGTTCTCACTGTTGTCTAAGTTCTCTGGGATTGTGATTTGTAGGCTGGTTTTCTGTGTGTTTAAAAAACATCATTTTGAGTGAGGTAACCCAGACACAGAAAGACAATTATCACAAGTACTCACTCAGAAGTGGTTTTCAAACAGTCACTTATTTTCTATTGTGAGTGAGTAGCATGGAAAACAGATTTATTTTTTTATTTTAGCTAATAAGAAGTGGCATAGGAAGTTAAGCATGCCTATGGGCTGCAGGTTAAATGCTTAAATGATTTTATAATTATACCATCAAATGAATTGACTTATCAGAGGGAAGAAAGTGAAAACAACACTTCTGGTAATCAAATTTTAATTGAGAGACTTGGCTGACTGATGGCACCAGCAAGATAATTTAATTTAGAGCATGGAGTCCTTTGTTGATGGGATGAATTGGTGGCGTGCTGACAGTCTGACCACATTTTTGGGAGGGCCACCCACAGATTTTGTGAGTGACAGAGATTATATGAGGCATGAGGACAGAGGCTTGATAACCACAGGGAACCTGTCTCACCTCCCTAGACATGCTGCCTGGGGGAACATTTCTGTTGGCGTTGACTGATGAGGGACCCAACTGTGTAGAACTAGGGTTCACTTCACTTCTTGTTTGGGATCCTAGGCTGCAGATGACAATTGCACAGTTTATTTTGGGAGGAGAAGAGCAAAAGAGACATGAGAGGAAAGGGTAGATTTTGAAAGGGCAGCAAAATTTAGATGGAGCCAGGGCAGGGCGAAAGGTAGGACTTGGGCATATTCTAACCGTAATCCAACCTGTTGAAGTCCCTCTGGTTCTGAGGCTTACTTTAGACCTTGTTTTGTAGGAGGCACATAGGTACTTGTGCTCCAAGACAAGCACTAGGAACAACTGGAATGTTAGCACATAGACTTGTTCTTTCAAGGGAAGGAATACAAGACCTGTTATCCATCCAGATGGCTGGGAGAAGCCATGCGTTCTAGCCTGGTGACCTTTGCACTGAATGTCTGGAGATCATACCAGATCCTCTTCCAGATGCTTTTTTATAAGCTTGCTTTTTTTCAGTCAGTCTGTAGAATCTATTTTATGTACTTCATAAAGAGTTTCAGTGATCTTTATTCAGCCTACTATGTTCCTCAAAGATATTTATAAGTTCTTTATTGTGCAAGTGGGATTGAGTTAGTTGTCACCAGAATAAGTTTTCATCGAATTGTTCTCAAATATGCCTGAAAACAAAACAAAACAACAACAGCAAAACAAAAACAAAACAAAACAAAACAACCTGCTTGGGGTTAGATTCCTGAAGTTTGAACCAAGCATGGGCTCCTTAGTTGTGTTGAACTGAAATATGTTTACTCCTCCTGCGGATTGGCACTCTGCTGCCATGGAGGTTACAGAGGCTACTGCAATGTTTCTTTATTCCTCTTTCATTCCCATGGTTTACTTTCTAATAGGTTTTCTTCCCCCCATTATGCTTCTCCACTGATGCAGTAAGCCAGATATAGCCCAATCGAAAAAGTATAACATCAGGTATATTGAACAGAACAATCCCAGGTAGGGTCTTTGGTTCCAGAGATTGAGGTCAGAGAAATCATGCCCCGGGAACTAAAGCAGGGAGATTTTATAGGTTGTAGTCGAGGAGTGATGACATCTCACCACAAGCTGGATTTGTGTCCAAGTATGGTCAAAAGCTTAGCACTTAGGCTGGGACTTGAGCACCTGACAACTTCAGGGGAGGAAAGGGCACTTGCCACCAAGACTTGCAACTGGGTTTTTTTTCCCCACCTTTCCTTTATTTGGAGACTCTCTGAGGGGGTAGGGTTTAGAGAGAGAGAGAGAGAGTGAGTGAGTGAGAGAGAGAGAGAGACAGAGAGAGACAGAGACAGAGAGAGACAGAGACAAAGAGAGAGAGACAGAGAGAGGGGGAGAGAGAAATGGGGCTTCCTCGACTATGCAGGGACAAGCCAGAGGTTCTAACCACTGAACTTTCCCCATTCATCTGTGAGAATATGAATATAACATGCTACCATTTGATATCAAAGTTACTATCTTAATGTCCATGATTATAAAAGTGTTGATTTAAAGGATCTTGATCACTACTATAACCAGAAAAATATGTGTTTTTCTCTTTAGTTTTTCTTACTCAAAAACCAAGATACATTAAAAAAATCTTGGAAGCACACATGGTCTCCTATAGGCCTGTTCTCAGAAGAGCCTCGGGTGTATTGATAAGCTCAGAACAAGCAAAGGCACTAAGAAAGATGAGTTGGCCATGGAAAGCAGTGAGGGCTTCTCACTGAACTAGAGATAGACCACCATTTCCCCAGAAGTCTCAGTACTTGATATATATCCAAAGGAAAGAAAAATCTGTATGTTCCCGAGATCTGAACCCTTGTTTTTGCTGCAGCACTATTAATAACAGCTAAGATATAAAGTCAAGAAAAGTATAATATATCAAGAAATGTGGCTCATCATTGGGCTCTAAAAACTGGAATCCTGTAATTTCCACAACAATGGATGCCACTGGAATACATTAGGTTGGGTGAAAGCAGTCAGGTCCAGAGTGACAAAGAACACTTGGGAACATGAGGATGGAGGCTTGCCTTCGCAGGGAAATTGTCCCATCTACCTATAGCCGACTTGGCGGATGTTTTCTGTCAGTTTTGACTGACAAGTTACTCAATGGAAATGCTTTAAAATGTAAATTAAGTACTCATGAATCAAATTCACCCCAAAATATTAAATTTAAAAGTTAAAATGAGGCATTTGTGGCTAAAATAGTAAAAGTTGAGAAATTTGTATTTGCCATTGTGAAAGTGTGAAGAATGTAGAAACATTGGGTTTACCAGATTCTTTAGTTCAATACAGGAAGCAAGCAAGAGATAGATTTTAAAACTTTTGGGTCCATAGAATGCACATCTCAACAAAGTAGAAGCAAGAAATATATGAAATACATGAAATATAAAAAAGACTTGGAAAATAATGATAATAAAGTTTGTAAATACCCGGAGGATGTTTTTAATATTTTAAATATTAGTTTAATTAAAACGCATTGTTTTGACAATGATTTAGAACACATATAAGTGAAGAAGAAATTAAGAATTAACTGTCATCTCATTTTATAGACTGAAAACTTTAGTGGCTTTAGTTGTACTTTCCCCAAACTATTCTACAAGATCACTCTCTTTACAATTTTTTTTTATTTTGCTTTTGTGTTTTCATTTAAGGCACAAATTTTCCTGGGTCTCCATGACACCTTTATTTTTAAGTATAGCTTTATAATGCCATCAACACTTTTTTTCTCTGCTATATGACCTCACTATCGAAGTTCCCCTCCCTTCAGTTCCTCTCCTCCACACTCTTTCCCATCCACTCTTCCTCCATTTCTCTTTGGAAAGGGGAAAGGGGAAGGCCTCCCAGGGTTGTTGACCAAACAAGGCATACACAGTTGCAATAAGACTAGGTACCTCCCCTTGTGTTAAGGCTGGACGAGGGGACCCAGTGGGAAGAAAAGGGTCCCCAGAGCATGCTAAAGAGGTGGAGACAGCCCCCACTCCCAGATTTAGGAGTTCCATAAGCAGACCAAGCTACACCACCATAGCATATATGCTCAGGGCCTAGGTCAGACTCATGCAAGTTCCTTGATTGTTAGTTCAGTCTCTGTGAGCCCTTGTGAGCCCAGGCTCGTTGATTCTGTGTTTTCTGGTGGTGTCCTTGTACTCTCTGGCTTCTACAATCCTTCTACCCTTCCCTGAGCTCAGCCTAATGCTGGGCAGTGAGTCTCTGCATCTCTTTCCTTCAATCGCTGGATGAAGCCTCTCTGATGATGATTATGTTAGACTTCTGTCTACGAGCATAGTAGAATATCATTAGGATAACATTTCATTTTTTCCCCAATCTGGTTCTATCTTAGGTCTCTGGGCTATCCAGCTTCCGGTTTCTGGTCCTCCAGGCAGTGTCAGGGGTGGGCTTCCTCTCATGGCAGGGCTCTCAAGCTGAACCAGACATTGGTTGGTCCCTCCCCCAATTTCTGTACCACCTTTACCATAGCACATCTTGTAGGCAGAAGAAAATGTAGGAGGAAGGTTTTGAGGCTGGGTTGGTGTCCCAGTTCCTCCACTGGTAGTCTTGTCTGGTTACAAGAAATGGATGCCACCAACCTTAGGAAACTATTTTTTATATATTGGAGAGGGAAGAAGTGCTTCTTATGAAGCAATGTCATAAGCCTTAATGATAATGTGATACATGTGTCATCTCGTGAGCCTTTAGATGCTTTAATAGTTCTCTCATCTACTTCAGAGATTGGCAATGTCTTGACTTCCATGTGCATTTTTTAGTATGTGGGAAACATTCATTGCCATGTTTCTCAGGAAACAATGGAAGACAGCATCCTCTGCTTAGGTCCCTAAAATAGGTGATTTATTGCTATAGAACAAGCATAGTCTCCTAAGGTGAACACCAGGTTCACAAATATGAAATTTACCCATGATTATTCTGTGTAAGTGTTCTTTTGTTTACAGAATAACTTTTCATCTCAATGTAGTACGAATAATAAAAACCCAAAGACAGATATTTGGGTTAAAGTTGAAAGATTAGAGATGAAAAGCAGTCAAGTACTAGAGAATTCCTACCTCTACAAAATCTTCACACTGAAAAGACATCGAGTTCCTGTCTCATCCTGCCTTTATATTCCTCTCTAGTGCTGGGATTAAAGGCATGCACCACCACTGCCTGGCCTGTATGGCTGACTAGTGTGTCTAGCTTTGCATTCTGATCTTCAGGCGAGCTTTATTTCTTAAAAACACAAATGAAATATCGCTATATCTCAGTGCTGAGTCACAGTGTTGCTTTTAAAAGGCACTTAATTGCTTTTATTTTGCTGAAGATTCAGTTGACAAATGAAGATTGAATCTATTTATGATATTTAATGTGATATTTGATGTATGTGTACATTGTGTAATGATGACAGTGCTCAGACTAACTGACATATTTATCACTACCCTGATACACACTGAACTTCCAGAATGTGTTTATTTGAGAACTGAAATGGTTTTCTCTGACCAACATCTTCTCATTTTCTCCAGCTCTAAGTTTCTGCAGATCATCATTTGCCTATTGTTATGAATTCAACCTTTTGAATTCCATAGTTATGTGATATCATTAATTATTTGTCTTTATGGTTGAGCCTACTTTTACTTATGTTTTAGCAAATAGTAAGTTAGATCTGTTTAAAGGCTGAAAAATCCATATGTCATATTCTTTATCAGCTCACCCATTGATGGGTCTTTAGACTGATTCCATGTCCTGACTATTGTGACTAATACTGCAACGGAAATAGAGGTCCAGACATCACTTTGTGGCGCCAATTTTATTTTTTTTTAATGTATGATTAGAAGTGGGACTGTTCAGTGGAGTATGTGTTCTTTGCTGGCTTTTCCTCACATGAGTAGACATTGTGTGGTACCGTTTTCCTCTGTGTGCTGGAGGTTTTGATTTCTGTTTCATCTGGACTTAGCTATCACTACAATTGTTCAGAACATAATATGAATTTATTTCTCACTTTCCTTGATACTTTATGTTGATTTACAGGAAAAGGATGGAGAGAATTCTGACTTTGTACTATCTTTTTAAAAATGGAAATTAGTTTTAAAAGTTTTTAAATAAATTTATGTGTTAAATATTTAATAATTTCTGGGGTGAGCTAACTTGAACCATGCGGCCAGTCTTCAATTTATCCCTTTTCCAAAGGTCACTCCCACTCATCTCTCCACTACATAGTAATTATGTGTCTTCTGAATGCCAGTCGCTGCACTAAGTCTTGGGGAAGAAAACTAAACAAGAGCTCTAATCACAGACTCTGAGAGAGGTTATGAAAATTAAGCCAGAAGAAATGGGCTTCCTTTTTGAGATGGGAAACCTTGTGCTTATTGCTACTAGAGGTTCTTGGGAATGCAGGGTGGATTAGGGTGCAGAGCAGGCAGAAAGGATGAGCCTTGTGTGCAGCAGCAGGCAATGCAGAGGTAAAAGCAAAACTCTGGAGACTTGATTCAAATTCCAGCTTTTCTTCTTTTCAGATGCAAGAGCTTGGGGAACCTATGGAACTGCTCTATCTTAGCTCTCAGTGTAAACTAGGGAGAAGAATTCCCATATTGTAAGGCTTTTTCCTAACCCAATATACTATATCTAATATAAATACTACATAGGCCATGGTAAAAACAAGGCCAAGAACACATGGAGAGATGTCTCGGTGGTTAAGAACTTGAACTGATTTGAGTAGGGTCAAAGTTCAATTGCAGTCACCCTTTTTGTATGACTTACTCTCTCTGGAAACTCCAGCTCCAAGACATCTAATGCCTTCTTCTACACTCCACAGACACTGTGTGTATTCACATACCCAACTCACCACATATGTAATTTGAAAAAGAATCAAAATATGTTCTAAAAAGAGCATATACTTTTAAGATGGTGGCTTATATAATGATTTTGGTTAGTTAATCTAACCATGTAAGTTTCAGGGAAATTAATAGTAAAAATGATAATAATATGGACCTCATAATGCTAATATGAGAATGAAATTAATTATTATATGTAAAATTCTGACAACAAAGTCTTGGTGGCAATATGATCCATTGGACTATTCTAGGGACACAGTAGGAGTAATACAGATGTTTGTTAAAATAAGGAATTTTTGACACACATGATATCTAGAAAACACACACAAAAAAGCTTAGCTATTATAAAGGAAGGGGAAATAAATAAGCTGGTCTTATGGAAAGATCCTGGAGTATCCCTTTATACAGCTTCATAGTCAGGCCACTTTTTAGAAGGAAAGAACAGATTTGAGGCTTAAGGAGAAAGGAAAAGATCTGAAATAGCATTGCTGAGTCAGTAATTAGAAAAAAGAGGTGATTGAGTTTTGTTGCTCATATAAGGGTCAATATTAGCATGATTTAGAGAGGTACAAACCAGATTGATTGTCAAGTTTTACTCACCTATACCTGTTGACCCATGTTTAGGCTCAGAAGGTAGACTAGTGAACTAGGGTATTTCTAGTAGAAGTGTGGTGTGTGTGTGTGTGTGTGTGTGTGTGTGTGTGTGTGTGTGTGTATCAGGGAAGGAACTGTCAAGAGCTGTTAAGACAATAAACTACAAAGCATATACTGAACAGGAAGGACAATAGAATCAGTGAGTGGCAGGACGGAATTCTTGATGTCTCAGAAAAGCAACTGCAGAATCAGCAATGGGATGAGGAAGTGGGAGTAAGAACACCCCTTAGAGAAGCGCTCAGTGGAAACAGCATTTTTTTTTCAGAAGGAAGACTGGCTATAATCCACTTACTTCTTTGTGGCAACTTAAAAGTTGAGTAGCCTCAAGGCTATCTCATCTTCTGCATCAACAAACTTTGATTCTAGCAACCTTCTTACAAAGAAAATCGCCACATGCTTGTTTCTGGGTTCCACAACCCAAGTGGGATGTCTGCTTTAAATCCGCATTGGTGTGGAGTAAAATTACATCTCTCAGACAACTTTTGCTATCTCATGTATTAAGCAAATGCACCGAGAGTAATCCACGTATCTTTTTTAATGTGGAACGTTTCTATTTTTCTTGAGTTGATATGCTTGATCTGTTCACATTACAGAAAACATTGTAAGATATTGAACACTCAGGAGAAAACAGAGAAGAGTCAAACATTTCTGAATTATGGGTGAAGATCACAGAGACAATATAGTTTAATTCAGCACAACTCAACTCAATCCAATTAAAGAACTACACACTGAATGTTAACTCAACATATGCCAAGTGGCATAGCCTGGTCACTTCCACTGCCTACCTGTTCTTGTCTAGTTTGTAATCAAGCACCAGGATCAGTCATCTCAACACTCTTATAACTCCATCTCTATGATGAAGTATGAGGTCATATAGGTTTATTTAGAATTAATTTATTGTTTCATTTTTTCATGAGATACTTTTTTTTTAAGTTCAATGCATCAAACCCTGTTAGAAAACACTACCTCCCTTGAGGTCGAGATAAACAATCTATCATAATTGGCATTTCCTACAAATGTGAGATTCGAGCAGACCATCACCTTATTTATCTATCTATCTATCTATCTATCTATCTATCTATCTATCTATCTAT
>LOEQ01001961.1:116439-131025 GCA_001685075.1 Bramus lutescens | reverse complement strand
TCTATCTATCTATCTATCTATCTATCTATCTATCTATCTATCTATTTATTTCTTTATAGAGAATCTCATCCAGGTTGGGCTTGAACTCTCCATCCTCTTGATTCTTGATTTAGCCTCTTGAGTGCTCAGATTTTTTTCTCCCAAGTCACTGTTTATGCGTTACACTGCTCCACTGTCTGTGTGTCATCCTCAGAGCTCACACTCCAGCTTCATGTTCAGTTTTAGAAATTAGACAGTTTAGGACTCAAGGAAACTGAGTCAGAGTATTCCATGTCTCAGCTGTCCATGATCTCGGAGAAATTCCTAATTTTTATGTCATCATTTTCCTTATCCTCATCTTGTACGTAGCAATCTACTGTCTAGATTGTATCTGTCCATCACACACTGAGAAAACCGGTTTTAATAAACTTAGGTCATGTCTGTAAGAGCAAAACGTCCAAATGCATGATGTCTGACTTTGTATCCACGTTTAAGGAGGCTTTATTTCAATTACCAGGAGCTGAACACTTTAAGTGGACACTGAAACCCCAGTATAAAATGTTGCTATTATTACAGCTACTCAGGAATAGGCAAACAGAAATGTTTCCTAAAGATACAGGCACCACTTCATCGTGCGACCTGTGCCAGAGTTACTCTGGTGGAGGTTTCATTTTCATTCAACCTCTGACCCCAGCTGAATATAAGACTAAGCTTGATCAGAGTGGTAAATGTCATTTGTAATTGAAAGAACTAATTTTTATAATCCTATTTCTGCCATAATGAAGAATTACACTTTTGACATTTTCAGTTAATGTGCTATATAGCCCTGGGTTGGCGTATATGATGTTAGGACCCTTAAGTCAAGAGCTGAAATAGAGATGAATCTTTAACCAATGAATTACAGGTCTTGTTAGAAGGGTGTCCACAGTTGATGCTGTTTTGAGGTCTTGCCATAAACACCAAAAAAATAGGACAAAATATACATCCATTTTCATAAAGGAAACATAAAAATTCCTGGCTTATAATACATTGTTATCTCCTTAGTGCAGCTAGAGAAATGGTCTATTTCTTTTTTATCATTTCCTCTCGTATCTTATTAGCATTTCATAAGTTAATCTTTCGTTAGCACATCTTCCCGGGATGCTCTTGCTTCCACTTACAAGTCTTGTTTGTTTTTTTAATCCATCCTAGAGAGATTGTCCGCACATGACTGTGACATTTATATAGGAGACTGGTGTTCCAGTGTCGTGTTTAAGAATGTCTTTCCCTCCTTTACCCATTCCATTCTTTTCAAGTTTTCTCTTGTTCATGCAATAGTCGCTAAATTCTTGGAGAGGTTGTGCACGTCTATTTAAAGGCAGAAGCTAGGATAAAAACATGTCAAATTATTTTTTTGTTTTAAAAAACAAAATCTAGTTGTATTTTTCTATATAATTTCGATCCAAATTATTTTATGTATGTTGTCAAATAAGGCAGTGACTTGATCATGAAAGTACCTATACTGTTTCTCCTCCAGACTATGACATGACATAAGGTTTACGTTCTGTTTTGTTTTTCACATAAGCATAAAAATTTAAGCCAAATAATATTTGTTCATACACCCATTTGAAAACAACTGTCTTAACCTTCACAGAGTAAACGTGAACGTCCTTGGGGCCTATTGGCAATGCTGATGAATAGGCTTACAAATTCCCACCAGCATTTTGATAAGTCTCCAGGCAGGAGAGGTGACATAAAAAAAAGGCAACTTTAAACCAAACCACTTCTAGTTTTGAATGCAGAGAAGAATGCTGACTACTTCACACAGAGACTCACAGCCAGACAAGAATAGCACTTTGTATTTATAGAGTTCATGGTAGCTCATTGCTGTGCTAGAAGCCACACTTCAGACTCGAGGCCTGAACTAGTTTGGTTCTTGTAATGTAGTGTTTCATTCTTTAATTTCAGGGGTTATCACTGTCCAAAGTTAAATTTAAAAATTAAAGGAGATTTTGGCTTAATTTTATTTCACGGCAGATGAGAATGGATTTTGAATTTTATAAGAAAAATTTAGAAAAAAACCCAAAATAGATCAGGGTCAGGAGATGACTCAAGAAAGTACTTGCTGTCTGAGCATGAGTGTGTCAGCCTGAACTCTCGGTACCCACGGCGCACTCCTGAGATCGCAGCATTGGGAAATCTAAGAAGAGCTAAGGTTCCCAACCCTCTTTCTGCTCATCCACTCTAGCTGAATCCCTGAGGTCCATATTCAGTGGGAGACCCTGCTCAAAAAATAAAGGGAAGCGTGACTGAGAAAGACACCCAATGTTTTCCTCCAGCTTCCCTGTGCACACATGCACATGTGCACACACACGCCCAGAAAAATAAGTCAGAAAATACTGGGAGTTTGCTTACCATCCCCTGCTGATGTATATTTTGCAGAGTATAACTTAATAGATACTGTTTTTCTAAGTGAATTTGGTCAAATTAACATACCTGAAATAGTTTATTTGGGAACATCTGAAGACATCCTTAAGTTGTGTCTTGATGTCTGTTTATCGAAAACTGTAAGAGTCACACAAAAAAATATTTACTTATTGTGGTGGCTTGAATGACAATGGTTCCAATAGGTTCATATGCTTGAATGCTTGGTCCCCCACTAGTAGAACTAACTGTTTTGGAAAGATTAGGAGGTGTGGCCCTGTTGGAGGAGGTGTGTCACTGGGGGTAGGATTTGAGATTTCAAAAGCCCACACCAGGCCCAGTCTTGCTCATTCTCTCTGCTTGCGACTTGAGCAACAGATGTGAGCTCTCAGCTATTTTTCCACAATTATCCTGCCTGGCTGCTACCATGCTCCCTACCACGATAATAATGGACTATCTGCAATTATTAGAAATTCTCCAAATATATGATTCTTTTTATAAGAGTTTCTCGGCCATGGTGTCTCTTCACAGTAATATAATACTAACACTTAGGGAACCAGAGAATATATTATTGACTTGTTCTGCTTGATTCTACAACAGTGACTGAAGACTATCCAGACCCATGTCCCTCTCCACTGTGAACTTGCTCGTGAAAGAGACAGTTCACACGATACACAAGTTACCTGGCCTTATGAAAGAATTCTGTAAAGGGTTTTGTCTAAGTCACTGACTCAAAATCATCTTCAAATCCCACTCCCCCGGGCATTGATCCCTACTATAAGAAACTCCAGTCATTCAATTGGATTGGCCGCCCTAAAATTGCTGCTTTTTTTTTTATTAATGATGGTAGGGACAGAAGATTAGCTTTAAAAAAAAAAAAAGCCTAAACGGATTTCAGGCCATGTCCCTTTGATTTTACCCAACTGAGAGGGTCTGAAAAAACATTTTATTTAGGTAGACAAATACATTTATGGGACTCTTTAAATTGTTTCATCTCATGTTGTAGTTTCTTCCACGTTTATTGTCAGCAGCAGCTTAGAGCTACTACTGTGTGCAAGTGCTTTGTGCAGCTGTAAGTCTTCCTGATTATTGCTTCTTCTATATAACTCAAACTTCTGCTAATAGGAATATAGCTGTGTGCCTAAAATGTACACAATACATGCAAGTAGGTATATAAATACACATTTACTTAGTTTAAGTGAAGATTTTCCATCTGGACCGACAATGCTCTCTTCAAGAGCCATAGGCCCTCTAACAAAAAGTCTAACTAACAAAAATTCCAAGACCAGGCATTCAAAGCCCTCTTTTGAGTTGCAGGTCAGTGTTGTCTAAGAGACTCCCCAAACATTCCAGACTGTTGCTGTTTCCCTTGGTTGTCCCAGAGGTGGACAGCAAGTTCCTATTGCTGAGGGCAGCATGAACTTGAGACTTGAGACTCAGAACCTATGATCTGGATCTGAGCAGACAGCCCACCCATTATAGAAAGCCACAAGCAATCAACATTGCAGAACTATAGAGCCTAGTTCCAATGGGCACATCTACAGCACAACTTCTGACCTAAGGCTCAGGGACCATTTCAGAAAAGGTTGCAGAAAGATTGCAGGATTCAAAGGATCAGGTGTGGGCAGTGAGATTGTGTCTACTTGAAATGCCAGAAGCTGCACCTATAAAGTCTCACTAACATGAATGCCCAAATGAGAATCCTGATGGATACACTACTATAGAATGTGGAAATCCCAGAAGGCCACAACCATAGATAAAATCTACAGGCAACTAAGGAATGCTCAGAGTGAGAGAAATGTCTTCCGCAGCACACCAATTTATTTTCCAATACCAGACTGAAAGCACTGAATACATGTATGCACAAGTAACATTTATAGACTGAGAAGATTGTACTTATGCATTTAGAAATACATACATATTTATTACATGTATGTGTGTGTATGTATGAACAAATGAAAAAAGAGGCTATGGATTTAAAACAGTCTAAGGCGGGTTATACAAGGGAAGTAGGTCCCATCGGGTGCTATACAGTGCACTTTTGTAAGACTAACTAGAACTCGTTTGCGATGTTTCTAAGCATGCTGGGGAATTTTGTGGAAGCTGGGTTTCTTGATGGAGATGAAGTTTGAGTAGACACACAGACAATATCTCACCACGTGCCTCTAGCTGCCTTCTCACTGAGGAGAACTTACTGTCTGTTGTTTAAGAAGTAACACCAGATTAGGGATGGGGGATGGAGGATAACAGTAGATAACTTTCAAGATTGTTTGAAGTCTGAGCATCTATGATCTTGTAGAAATGCCTGAGAACTCTAAGCTGAAGGACAGGGTGGGCAGCAAGTACTATGTTGGAGGTCCGGAGCAGGGAGCAAAGGAAGATGGCATTTAACTCCATATCCTTCCCAAACTGAGACAGCTAGCCCCCTCTTCTTCTTGAGTTGTGCTATTCATGCTTAGAAATGAAATGAAACAAGCATTTTAAGAAACACCCAAACAACATTGATTGTATTCTTATCCTGTTTGTATCTGAACATATGGAAGCATGTTTACAGTTGTTTGTAACTAGATTGCCAAATGGTGAATATTTTTCCAGCAAAGTTATGACTTTTCATAATGCTGATTTTTACCTTGCTTTTTCATAATGAAAACATGTATGTATATTAGCAAGACCCACTCATATTATGGCTCCAGAATGCCTTACCTGCATACCAAAGAAGCCTTGGATAGAAGTGGACTTTGTACATGAGGAATCCTTGAGATTACTTGAATAAGAAATAGCCAAAGATGTTGGTGGCATTTGACTTGCTTATGAGACCCATGGGTGTGGTAGGGTCAGTACCATCACATATTTTATTCTGTTGAGCACTGTTTCTCATGTGATGCAGAGAGCCAAGTTCGTACCCAAGGATTAGCACTAGGAGTAAACTTGACTGGAAGTTAGCTTTTTCACATAATTTCTCCTCAACGTGGACGTTATTATACTAAATCGCAATTTGCACCATTCAAATGCAAATGGATTTTCAAAATTCATGTGGGAGTTTCGAAGTGTAATTCTTTCTGGCAAGTGCTGCTCAATTTTTCATTATTTGAAAGAATTCACTGATGTAACTGATTCCAAGTGGAAGGAAAATGTGAATTTGAATGTGCTGTTCGTGTTGGAAGGCATGGCTGTAATTATATCAAATTCACATCTGCTTTTATTTTGAGTTGCTCCTTTTGGCTTCCCTAGGGCATATATGGCCTATAGGATGCAATGCCTTCAACAAGGCTCTGCCTTGCTCCCCAGACTCTGATGTTCTCAGAGTTGTGTTCCTAATTAAATATTGGCTCTAAAAGTAAGGAACGCAGGCAAGTTTGAGAAGCATGGAAGTTGTCATGGAGATGAGGAAATCCATTTGAGTAACAACACTTCATTTTTGGTCTTCAGGCAGCAATGATGACAGGAGACCAACATGCCTTGTGAGTAAGTCACCAAATCTCCTTTGGCAATTTATTTTAATGTATTTTGTTCTCAGAGGAAAGAAAGTGGTTCACAAGACTTTTAATACTTTCCAGATGTTCAGGGACAAAATTTTACTTGGTTTCAACTGTGAAAGGGATTCTCCAAAAGCCTGAAGCGCTCTCGTGTTTCCTCTCTCGGGACGTGTGGTTTCTCATAAGCCTGGTGGTCAGAGTTCTAGAAGCTTTATAGAACTCTCAAAGGCTAATCCTTTGCTCGCAGGTCCACCTTGTTTAGTCAGCAGCTAGCAAGTATCAGGTACTCTCCAGGTGTCGTTCTGACTGCGGTCTTGCAGATGTAGAATGTGGTTTTTTCCTCAAGAGGTCCCATGGAACACTAATCATGGAGAATACTCAGTGGGAGAAAGTGATCATGGGATGAATAAATTTGGGAAATGAGTTTAGAGTCAGTGTTTAGAGTTTCTCCTTCTAAAGTGCATTAACTGTGTTCTCATTGATCCATATGTTGAAACTTCAGTTGCCAAAGTGGTAGATAGAGGTAGACTACTGGGAGGAGACCAAGAGACGATGGGGTGGGAACCTACTAAGTGGGCCTAGTGACTTCTATAAGAGATTCAGAGAGCTTGTCATTTCTGCTGCCCTCCGTTTTCTTCTGCCACAGGAGAACTCGGGATTCTTTCGATTCGCCTTTCTAGTATGTGTAAAGGCCTTAAGGGAATGCCGTCTGAAGAATAGAATTACCCCTCTCTAGACACTGACTCTACCGTCAACACATTCTGGCACTCCCCTGCGTCAAGTACTATAAGAAAGAAATTCCAATTTTTTTTAAATAAATTGCAGGTTTAGGGGCTGTTATAGAAGTAGAAACAAACCTAGATGAAGGGCTTCAGGAAGTTGTAATAAGTAGTTCCAGATTAGCTCTGTGTAACCCAGATGTAAAGCTCAGTACCACAAAGATTTGAACATATGATGAACTTGGACCCAGATTCTGGGCTTACTCTTAGCTATGACATTGGAACAAGGCATTCCCATGGACAAGAGTTTTCCATATATCACATAGTGGAAGCAGGCTTAGTGTCTGTCATCCTGTTTTAGAGGGAAAAAAATCATATAACATAGCTGATATAGTATCAGGCTGATGGCCCTGCGCTGTTACCATTTTGAGTACAATATTGTATCTCATTTGACATTTGAGGTTTAGGGGCCATGTGTGAGGAAGTGAGAAATGCTGATCAGAGAGGCTGAGATCCGTGTGGACACTTTAAAAGACGCCAAGGGTGTCAGGACTCTAGATCCTGTGAACTGTCTTTAAGTTGGTGGGTAAGTCTCTTATTTCAAAACAACAACAACACAAACATAATTTTCAGTGAGTAATGTGAAATTGCAAATGAACTATAAAATATGAAAGTTGTTATAGACAATGCTTGTGTGTGTGTGTGTGTGTGTGTGTGTCCTGAATAGCAACTTCAAAGTTTTTGGATGTCAATGTCTGAAAAGAAGCCCCAAGAAATGAATAAGAAGTTTAATGAGCTTTCTTTTATATGGAAAAAAATTAATGGAGAATTTTTGCATGAATTGGAGGAGGGTTGAAGCCAAATTCTCTTTTAGGACAAGACAATGTAATAAGCATGACTATGAGCAGAGCTCTGGTAGGTAATTGGTTTTTAAGCCCATTAGACATGTAGGAAAGGTTCATGCTCAGCTCTAGTAACTGCTCCTTCAGTTGTTCCTCTCCCCTGAGAGGACTCCCTGTCCTCTTCTTAATCCCTCTGCACTCTAGGCCCCTTGCTCAGACAGACAAAACCTCCCTGAAACCTGCTTTCAGCTGACTGCACTTTCAGAAGGATCTGATAATTAATTCATGGAAATGCAGAAAGCACAATTGCTCAAACTCCAGTCTGTTGACATTTGGCCTGGTAATTCTTTGCTTGCCTTTCGCACTGCGGGATATTTAGCCGAATCTGTGACCTTAGCCCACTAGATACCAATATACCCTCTTCCTAATGGTGACAAAGTCTTCCTCCTTCTCACAGAAAACAACTGACTGTAGAGATTTTAACAGTTCATTGCTAACTCTCTCTGCTGAATCCAAGTTAGTTTCTCTCTCTCTCTCTCTCTCTCTCTCTCTCTCCTCTTTATTGTTCATTTTTTTTATCAAAAAAAGAACCCTGAGGAAAAATTACTGAGAAGACACAAGCCAGGCAAGGAAGAGAGCTCATAGGTAAACTGCTTGCTGCATGTTCCTGAAGACCAAGTCTGATCCCCAGAGCTCTCCTGCTGGAGAGGCAGTGACAGGAAGATCCTTGGGGCTCCCTAGCTGGCCAGCCTGGCTTCATCATTGTGTTCCATGCCAGGGAGAGACCCCGTCTCAACAAGTAATGTGGGCAAAACCTAAGGATCAGTACCGAGGTTCCACACACTGTGTGCTTGTGTGCATGCAGATCTCCCTAACACACACATGTGCACCCACACGGTCATCCACACACACTAGGAGAAAAAGAGAAGGAAGAGGAGAAGGATGGGGAGGAGAAGGGTAGGGAGGAAGAGGAGGAGGGAGAGGAAGGCTGTGCAGTGCTGTCAGAGACGAGTGTGGTCTTGTTGGTATTCTAGGAAGTATGTCAGTGAGGTGGCTATGTCCTCCAAGAAATGTACCCTGAGATGGCTTGGGACAATGTTTGATGCTCCATTTATAACTGTATTAAATTTCAAGAATCATTTCCCATTCTTCATTCTCAACGTTTTTAATAGTTACACACTGAACAATGAGAAAGGGTCTTTCCCTGCTAGTTAATTTGTCTTGGTTCATCATAATGCAAAATAGATTGACTGTTTTTTTTGTCATTTAGTAACTGAATTAGGTTTATTATTCAACAAATCCTATAGCAGAACAACTCGTTCAACAAAGGCGAAAACCAAATTGTAAATTGGTGATACTTCCCGGTGTCTCTAAATACACATTTGGCATCGACTCGCGAAGAATAAGGGCTGAAGTCCAAAGACTGCTATTTTTTCCTTGATTTGCATTTGGCTTTGGGAGTTAGATCTTTTTGCATGCATGTTTCCCTCCTCCTCAGTTGCAGCTCTTCTCTGTGAACTTTTGTTTAACAAAGGCAAACGCGCACTGTGCAATGAAAACACTGGCTCTAAATCATTCTAGCTATAAAACGGCACTGTTTGGAGTCTGGTAATGGGGTCCCGTGTTTCTGAAATAAGAAGGACTGCTAACATCTGAATGTGTTGTTTAATTGATCCACAGGGATAGACCCCAAGGTTGTGTAAGAGCTGAGTTTCTGACCTTCTATTGTTCTAGATTTTCCCTGGGACCCAAAGGACCCCAGTTGCTGACCGTTTATCAATGCCAACTGTTTATTTTGTGTGGCAAAATACCACAGGCACCACAGAATTCATAGTAATGACAGAAAGAATTTTTCAAAGGTGTGTATGCTTGACAGGCAAAAATATGTGCACTTTGTAGATTCTGCGCAGAGTAACTGGAAACACTCCTTTACAGTCACTGTGTGGCTTGGGACACCTGGCACAATGTTATCTATGAAGCCCAGGTTGGAGGAATGCAAACGCCTTGCATTGGTCATAGAGCAAACAATTAGCTCATTTACTCTAGATATTGAAAATGCACTCTGAATTCTCATTGCCTCCTGAAACCCTCCCTTTCAGAATAAGGAAATATGCTACACAAATGTGCAGACTCAGATAAAATAATAGCCACAACATCCACCTAGGAGTGGTTCCTAGAAGGAAGATCCAAGTCAATGATGCCTTAAATGCAGAGATTGCAACATAATCCAAAGTATAAAGGGAAGAGGAATAAGAAAAAAAAATCAGTCACAATGGAAATTTGCTCTCTGTAAAGAGAAGAGAAAATGTTTCACTCCACAGAGCCCATACACGTACTAAGATGATAGGAGAACCAGAAAAGCTTATGTTGGAGGGAAAGATGGAGTTCTGGCCTGGAGAGATTTACAGACTCTTTTGGGGAGACTCAGGAGAAATTTTCTAGACAATTGCTGCAGAAAACAGGCTGGAGGGGCTCATGGTGGCATGGGATCCTGGCCCCATTGAATTCAGCTCTGTCCACAGGAGATGCTCAAGGTAAATTTGGGTAACTGGATTGTGGAAAACTTTTTTTAAAAAGTAGAAAAGGCTTACATTTCATAAGCAAGGGTGAACCACAAAAAGTGTTGAAGAAAATGATAGAAGGAAATTGAGGCCTTGGGGGAGTATATTAATAGTATATAATACATATTGAATTGTGTTACTGAAAGCAGGGCATCTTCCTAAGGATGGCTTTGGTGTTCAGTATAAAATAGAAGTTTCTAACTTGAATGAGAGGGAACCTCTGGAGTTAGAGTAGAGAGTGTGTGGAAAATCCCTCCAATGAACAGAGCTGAGAATACATTGCTTCATCCTGTGAGTCTAATTTGTTATTAGGAGAACTGTGTCACTCATTAAGATGGTTAATTCTTAATTAATTGGAAGAATGAGAGAGAATAGAGTGATAAATCCAAATCTTAGCAATCTAGGTTTCCTCTTCCATATACTCAATTAGTTATTTGACTTTGTTATCTTAAATAGTATAATGGCCATCTTTGAACCTACCCTTCAATCAGACTTGTGATGCTGATGGTTGTACCAGACTTTCTTTTTTTGGGGGCTACCAACCCACTTGAAAATCAGGACACAGAGACATTATTAGTTTTGAATGCCTGGCCTACCTTAGGATCATTTCTGGCTAGCTCTTTTAATTTAAAGTAACCGGTTTCTCTTTATCTACCTTCTGTCTTGGTGCTTTTTGCCTTTCTTTATATCTTACTTTTCCAATGCCTTTATATCATCTGGCTGGCAGCTGCTTGGCTTCTTCACCTGGGCATGCCCTTTGGTCTCTTCTCCTTCCTCTCCCATTCTTCCTCTCGAGCCTAGATTTCTCCTCCTATTGATGTCCTCTGTCTGTCCATCAGCCATGTCTATCCCTCTTATGCCTAGGTATTGACCATTCAGCTCTGTATTAGACCAACCAGGTGCCTTAGGCAGGCAAAGTGAAACAAATGAAACACATCCTTACATAATTAAACACACATTCTTACATTGTTAAACAAATGCAGCATAAAGAAACATAACACAACTTTATACAATTAAAGTAATACTACACAGCAAAAATGAATGTAACACATCTTTACATAGTTAAATGTTCCACAACAGACAATAACTAGATCTAGTTGCATGCCTCTGTGATGGCTTATATTGACTGCCAATTTCAAAAGATACAACTCTAGGCTGGGGGAATTTAGGTAGGGGGACCCACCCTGAATGTGGGTGGCATCATCCCATTGGCTGACATCCAAAAACTGAAAGAGAAGGAGAAAGATAGTGAGCTGAGTTCAGCATTCACCTCTCTTTACTACTGACTACAGATGCAATAGGGGGCCATGTCACTCTCTGGCCACCATGCCTTTCTTGCCCCAGTGAATTGTGCTCTCAAACTGTGAGCCAAAAACAGCCCTATCTAAAGCTGTATTTGTGAGGGAGCTAGTCCAAGGATGGGAAAGGTAACTGCTATACTTCCTGTCTGCTCTGAATCCCATCTCAATATCCTCTTACTGTTCTCTGTAAATAATCTAATCTACATAGTAGTGCCCTAAAGTCTATGCATGTTTGTGTAGATATTCTTGATATTATAAAAGGACTAACATGTGGTATAGACTATTTGAAACTTATTTTTGAGATTATAATATAATCACATTATAATATAATTTTCCCCTTCCATTTCCTCCTTCTGAATCCTCCCAAATATCCCTGCCCATTCGTTTTCAAATTCATGGCCTCTTTGTTCACTAATTGTTATTATACGTATTTAGGTACATGTATATGGTATATATGTATACAATGCATATGTATATACATATATATTCATAAATATAACCTGTTCAGTAATATAACGTTATTGTATGTATGTTTTCAGGGACGACCATTGGTACTGGACAACATATTGGTGTGGTCTTCTCTGGCAGAAGATGATCTTGGAACTTCTTAAATGGAATAGTGTACTGCTAAGATTCTCCCACACTGTTTAGTATAGCTGTAGGTCAGGTGTCTGAGTTTTTAGACTAGCTGGAAACTGAACACCAAGATAAAGGCTGAATTCATTCATCCTCCAGTACAAAGCAAAGAGGCCTCAGCTGTCTCCAGTAGCTTTTGTTTTCTAGGGCCGGAAGAGAAAGTCATATTGAACTTGTCTTTTTAGGACTAGGAAAGAATTAGCCAATGATCTCCAGTACTTCTCAGAGTATCTCAGAAGGAATAACTTTCTTTTTCCTCACCACACCTACAATCAGCTATTAATCTCTGTCTGGCTGCTATTTAAGTTAATGAACAGGTATCATTAGCACCAGTTGGATGTTAATGATGGCTTGTGGGTTAATTGGAGAATTCACCAGAAACTATTTCTAATTCAGGGTTTATTTCTCATATTGTATGTAACACACATACATTAAGTCTTACTATTATGTAACATAGTGGTTTGCATATTATATTGCTGCATAATACATTATTGTGGGTCACATTGTAGCCCCTAAATATTTTTGTGTTGAAGACTCCCCATCACATGAGAAGGTAGGTGTCTGAGATTATTTCTCCCTTATTGTAATAAAATACTCGGACACGAGAAACCTTGGAGAGAAAAGGATTTGCTCTGGCTCAAAGTTCAGGGGTATAGCCCATCAGAAAGTTGTTACGTTGTGTTTGCCACCTGGAAACAGGAAGCAATGAACGCTATGTGCTCAGCTCACATATCATGTCACATTATCCTGTCACAGACCCAGTCCAGGGGATGCTGCTACCCTCAGGATAATCCCTCACAGGTGTGTCTGGTGCTAGCTTGTCTCGTAGGTGACGCTAGATCCTGCAAGTTAAAAATTAGCATGAGCCATCACTGTAGAGATTCCATTCTAGAGTGGTGGGTGATGAAGTCGAAATGAAGCTATCTGTTCAAGTCTCCATCCTTATACGAGCCTTGTAAGAAGAGAAAATTTAGACGCATACACATACAGAGAGTAGATTATGCAAAGACATAGCAGGAAATCAGCCATCGTGAAGTTACGAAAACAGGTCTTGAGAGGAACTTAAATCTTACACTTTTAGCCTCCAGAGCTGTAAGCAAGCAAAGTTCTGTTGTTTAAGCTGCCCAGCCTGTGATATTTCAATATGGCGCTCATGACTAACTGATACACACACAGTTATTTTTATGCTTACTGCTAATTTGTTTCTGTGAAAACTCTTTAAGGTCAAATTCTGGCCTCACCAATTGTAAACTCTGGGATAACTCAGGTTCCCCAAACACAAAAGGACTTCATTCTTCCTCTGTCGTTCCCTTCGAATGTAACATGTCTGCCACACTATCTGGCACTGTGAGCAAGCAGAGAAAGTTGAGGAATGGTACCTGGTGAATTCCTGGGTGGCCTCATTATCTTCCATGTATCTTGCAAAGGAGCCATAGAAGCTGGAGCCACTGACAAGTGTATGCATAAAAAGCTCCAAGAAACATGTATTTTCCATCAGAAGGCCTGGATGCATTTTGGCACTAACTCTCTGATTCTTGCCCAGCATCATGACTCTAGTCAAGCATCATAATTTGGCACCAACCTTTCTATACCAATGATAAACGTTTCTTTGGTTTTTTTTTCCCCCTCCTCTCTCTGGGTAGAAGAATAAAAAGGGTTTCAATTACTCCACAGGGTGATCTTACCAGAGCCGAGCAGGAAGCTGTTCTTTCTTTCTGGAGTATAGCATGCATAGGTAAAGCTTCAAATTTCTCACATGGTGATGTTGACTGGACCAAGTGGGCAGCCCATCATTTCGGCCATGCCTAGAGGAACCAAGTTTGCCTGGCTTTCTTGGCAGGGTGTTGTCAATAAGACATGGAGGAGATTTGGGTCTCTGAACTCAGTAATGCTGGGACAACCTGGAATGGGGGTGCTGGCTGCAGTTGGTTAGCACTGGATTTCTTTTATTGTGTGTGTGACAGCAGGATTCAGTGTGTATTGAACCACTACTCCCGTTCAGTAATGACAGTTAGGTAATGGAAAGCTGGGCTGCTTGGCATTCTGCCCTGTCCTTTCCCTCTCTGTGAGTGACAGCAAGAGTCCAGCACAGAGAAACTTAATGCCTCATTTTCATCAGAAATCTGTCAGCAGAACAGAAGGGAAACACAATAGGAACCCAGAGTCTGCGGTGTGGACCACTGCCTAAAGTTCGCCAAGGTGGTATTTAAGGGCTCAATGGGAACTTGAAGAAATTAATCTTCCCAGAACTTGTACTATCTAATGGTGTGGATGGCCTGCTAAAAGACTTTACACAGAGCTTGGAGCCTCTGTAAAACATCATTAAAATTCCCAGAATATGTGAAAAATCATGTCAGAATCAGAAAAGTCACCTTATAAATGATAAAAGACAATCAGATGGGTCAGTGTTTTAATTTTAGGAGTATTAAAATTATCATATAAAATACATTCTTTTGATACAAATGAGAAAATTAGAAAATACCATCAAGGAAATATATGTATGTATATACATATATATACACACACATATGTGTATGTGATGACATTTCTATCATGTATATATCTATTACATCTATCTATCTATCTAATCAATCATCTATCCACATATTATCTATTCACCTATCCATCTATCTATCTATCTATCTATCTATCTATCTATCTATCTATCT
>LOEQ01001961.1:88010-112753 GCA_001685075.1 Bramus lutescens | reverse complement strand
AGAGAGAGAGAGAGAGAGAGAGAGAGAGAGAGAGAGAGAGAGAGAAACAGGAGAACGAGACAGAGAAGGGGGAAGCGGAGAAATGGTGAGAGAGGCAGAAGCGAAACTGCCTCTCCGAGAGGAAGACTGAAAAGGGCATGGCTTGTCTCTTAAAGAGACAGAACAACCATTACACATCTAATGATGTGTAGTTCAAAAATATTTTTTCATTTATGTTAATTTTTTTTGGTGTTTCAAGACAGGGTTTCTCTGTAGCTTTGGTGCCTGTCCTGGATTTTATGAATTTTTAAAAATGTTGGTGGGTCCCAAGCTGCTGGTGGCGGGTCCTGGTGCCTGGTCCTGAGCAGTGGTGGGCAGGGGGTCCCGAGAGTAGCCAGCCCCGGGCAGGGCCCAGCCATGCGGTGCTGGGCTGGTTCCGTCCTAGGAAGGTGCAGATTCCCAGCTGCGAGCGGCTGGCGGGTGCGTGGGTGGGAGACACGTGGGCAGACACATTGTATGGAATAGAATTGGATATTTATTACTTAGAGGGGGAGAAAGAGTGTGGAAAGAAGGAGAAGAGAAAGGAGAGAGACAGAGAAGGAAAGCGGGAGAGAGAGGCAGTGCATGCGCCAAGAGGGGACAGTGAGAATCTAAGATGGCGAGAGGAGGGCAGGGCCCCACTGGGAGTGGGCATGGCTTGTCTCTTAAAGAGACAAACCATAACACTGGAACTAGCTCTTGTAGACCAGGCTGGCCTCGAACTCACAGAGATCTGCCTGCCTTTGCTTTCGAGTGCTGGGATTAAAAGCATGCTCCACCACTACCCTGGCCATTTATGTCAAATTTTATCACCATAAAACACTGAAAGCGAACTTACTTGTTCATAGTGAAAATACTATGGGTTTGTATTGGTTTGGATAATATACTTTCATTCATAGCCTTCATTGCAACAGGGATTTATATAATTCCTTGATCAATGTCTACTAAAGTTCAAACTCCATGAGGCTGCTATATTCCTGAGTTCAACTTAAATGATTAATGCTGCCTGTTGAGTTCGGTTACTAATGAGTGTTACTATGGCAGACCAGCACACTTCAGCCTTGGAACAACATTTCTACTTAGAAACAAGAGAATTGGTCATAAGGTTTGAGTTACCCTGGCTTTGGCAAAGGGAACTTAATTCATCTCATCAG
This sequence comes from Bramus lutescens, assembly GCA_001685075.1. Taxonomy (NCBI): domain Eukaryota; kingdom Metazoa; phylum Chordata; class Mammalia; order Rodentia; family Cricetidae; genus Bramus; species Bramus lutescens. The sequence goes on along the minus strand of LOEQ01001961.1, from coordinate 111,581 downwards.
TTGGGATATGTCTTCTTCTAAGATTGAATGGGCCATGATTTTGAGTCAGGCTATCCAATCCCTTAAAAAATATTGACACCAGGATTTTTATGTTTTCATGTCAAAATGATGAATATTGCTAAAAGAATATTTTATTAATATAATACTTAATATAATAAATTTTAGTAGCATGTCAAACTTTGTCACAGTCACTCTGAGGATGGATTCAATTTTATTATCATTTATTCTTTAAAAACCCAGAGAAAAATACAAAAAGCTGTGGTGAATGTGATGTTGTCACTTTGTAGACCATGGACTGCAAATCTTTGACACTCAATGAACTGTTTGTTGACATTAGGAATTAGATACTGGTTTGGAGTTAACATATCATTGGAGGAAAACTGCACAGTGTAATTGATTCCATTAGAAAGGTAGCCCAGCTTAGAGAAGCGTGGTGCTCATGCCTATAATTCCAGCCTTGAACAGGCTTAGGCAGGAAAACAATGCATTTGAGGACAGTCTGAGCTGCACAGTGTCTCAAAAAGTTTGAAAGCCCGACCCATCTTTGGTAGGGTGGGTGGGAGCCTCTGAGCGCTTTGATCCGCTGTGTTAGTTGAATCACGCTGCCTTTGCCACACTTTGAGTTGGCCTTACTTATAACCTGCTGTACTTTTAAAGACAAGTGTGGGACTGTGATCGTAGAACTGTGTGACATTAGTTGACAAGTGAATAGACAAGAGCCATGGCTTTGCCCTTATTAGAATAATATCCTCATGACCAAAGTGCAAGAACACTGACTTCAAGGAAACAAGAAATAGAATAAACCACAGACATCAAATAACAGGCGCTTTCTCTGTATCCACTCGGGAGCACAGAGCCTGCTTAAATCTGACCACCATGGTCTTGAGACCTCTCACCATGTGATAGCTTTAATCACGCAATTTAATGAAGAAAACACACTATGCTCATTTGAATTCAGTTCTTCTTATCCGTGCCTGGGAACAGACCATGTGGAAACAAGATGTCAAAGCACTCGTTGCATTGTGAAGTTGAAGGAAGGCAAGTCCATTCAATGCACACAGAAGGGACAATCAAGAGCTTGTGTAACAGCCATTGACAGCCAAAAGGTTGCAGCTCCAGCCTTCAGACAAACCCACAGACTTGTTAAAGGATGGGATGGACCACTGGCTAAGCACCTCTAACCAGGGAGGAGAATAACATGGGACTAATGTCTTTCCCGGAAAGTATAGACCAGACATTGTGAAGGGAAAGAAAACAGATTTTGAATTCGTCAGCTAATTGCACTGTTGCAGATGAGAATGCCAGGTGGCCAGATACATATCTTCACCTCAGGGCAGAGAACTTGTCCTCAGCTCACAGGAGGAAGAGTGACCTTTGGTACACCATCTAGGAAACGGCTCACATCTGACTCTTTTTTCTGCTTCCATCCGTAGCTCATGGAGCAATTTTCCTTTCAGTACTATGTTGAGTATTAAGAAGGATTACTGTATGGCAGGCATTCCTTCTGAAACTGTATCTACATTTCAGAATTTTCTTAGTGTTCAAAGAGGAAAGAGTTAAGGGCGAATAGTTGAAGATTCACATAGGTTGGAGACAGATTGCAAATGAGGAAGACTCGCAGGCCCCCGAGGGAAAAGGGGAAACCCAGAAGTTTCTATCAACTGAAGTTTGCATCACCAGGAGATTGTGCAAGGAGATGGGACCCTATTGCTTAGCAGACTGAGTTCTCTAAATCTCCATGGCGGGTCACGCCAGAGAAGGCTGCTTTGTTTTCATTGAACTGTTTGCTTTTCTTTTCCTTCTCTTTAATTTCCCTTCCAAGAAGCCCGAAAAGCAGCATGCAAATGTGCCTAGAACAATGCAAATTTACTCTCGCATGCGGATAAATGCAAAGCAGATCTGATTTGCTTGCAGTTTGAACAGAATGCATACATTAGTCCCATGGAAGTTCTTTCTAGAAAGTCTGTGTTATGTGTCTCAATGTAAGCAAACCTAAACCAGTGAGGCCACTTCTGAAAAGGAGGCTCCTGACATTTTTTTTTCAAAAATGTCCCTTTGAAGAATCTTCCTGTGGTTAGTCTCATGGAAAGAAATGGTTTCGCAGAGGTCTTTTAAGAAAGAAAAGCAGTAAATACATAGTGTTAAGTCAGCTCCACTCCATGAGGCAGAGAATCTGCTGTCTTGATAGTGGGTAGTGGAAAGGGAGAGGTGGAAAGGGGGAAAGCCTAGCCCTGCATTTCCTGGCCTGGGACTGGAGGGAGAAACCTAGCTCTTCATTCGTTCCATGCCTGCCAGTGACCAGGAACGGCATAAACAAGATGCTAAAAGCAAACCCTGTTGTACCCACCTTGTGCCTGAAACCTTCCAAAATAGACATTTTTAAAAACATCTCTCTCCTTTGTCTCTCAGATGGAAAACTGAGGTACAGATCTCACAGTTGCAGTGGCTTACTGTGGTTTTACCTAGCCTTGCTCATGGACAAAGCTAAGAGCTCAGAGGTGTGGAATTTTCATCAGACTTCTTGACAAAGACATTTCCATTATGCTTGCCAAGACTTTCAGGATCTGCAATCTGAGCAATAAAAATTTCATTTGAGTTAAACAACATAATGTATCAAAAGATTTAACAGTAATTAATTGCTGTGTGCGTGTTGAGTCTTCCATGCCTGGAGGAAGAGCAGTGGCAGTGGGCAGGCCATGGACAGGTACCACAGCCTCTTACCAGGGCATGATGGGAGAAAGAGAGCAAGAAGAGGTCTTGGCAATGGACTTTAGAGATATGCAATCCTAAGCCCAAATACCTCCTTCTAGGTCCCTCTCTTATCTGAGCTTCAATTTTCTCCCCTGTTACCTTTGAAAGTAACTTCAACATTTATTGCAACAATAGGGGCGTGCATTTTAGCCAGATGTAGCACGAGGAGAGAGGCAAAGTGAAGAGTTCAGGCTCTGGAGCCCATCTGCCTGGGTTGCATGTCCCGGCTCTGACACATTAGCTGTGTGACGTGGACACAGTACTAACGTGTCCATGATGTGCAGGCATTGTAGCAACTACACTGTAATCTCACAGCAGAGTTAGTATACTCTTCGTGTATACTTTATACTGCTGTAAGGGACTATCTGAGACTGCTTAGATTATAATTAAAAAGAACAAGGCAGATTCTTCAAGTTCTGAAAGGTGGTTTGGGGGTCTGCCTCTGGCAAGCGACTTCTTGCGGCATTATTTGATGGGGAGAGAGATAGCAGGGAGCTGATGGAAAGGAACTGATGAGATCTCACATGCTCCTGGCACATTGGCATTGACATTCCTTCATCAGCTAGTCGTGTCTGAAGGTCCCACCTCTCTATCCTGTCACAATGGGAATTAAGTTTCCAACACACGACTATGGGAACACATTCAAACCACAAACCACAGCATATACACAAGGTTCTTAGGGCGGTCCCTGGTATGTAGTGTGTGTTTCATAAACACTACCTGTTTTCAAATAGAACACTTAAAATAGAAACTCATATAACAAATATTAACCAGCCTACTTGGACTATTTTTAGCATGTCTGTGCTGTATACTGGCCACTGGTCTCTCTCAACTTTTAAACAACCCTTCTGGTTGGCTTTTAATAAACTTAAACATGCCTTAAAGTGTCTCTCTGTTGTTATTTGATTAAATTTGTCTCCCATCGAGCATAAAACTGATTCAAAAAGATAAGGCGGTGAATGATAAGACATGGTTTTATTCTTCCAGGCTTTAAGAACTATTGTAGGAGTGAAGAATCTCTCTGTTTTTATTGAGAGTCAAAGGACAACACCAGCTGCATCTGGCCTTGTTCTCTGGGTGTTCAGTGTGCATCCTGGTGGCTTCCCATTTAGCTTCCTAATCTGTGTATAAAAGCACTAGAAAACTATCCAGGTGGCGCATATCAAGAAGCCCATTTTCAAGAATATATTTTTCATTATTTTCCAGGAGCCTGTTTAATTCCTCATTGTGTGCTGTCTGGGCTCTGTTTCCGTGTGTACTCAATGCTGCATGTTACACATGGACATGAAATGCTGGTGATTGTATTTTTCCATGTAGTGATTATTTATTCATTTACCAATTCATTCACCACCCAAAACATATTTAGCAAGCACTTGTCGTATGCCAGGAATTAATCTAGTTACAGAGGATTCAGCAATGAGCAAACAAGACACAGGGCTGCCTAAAGGGGCACACATTCCAGTGAAGGATCCGAGATAATAGACAAAAGGAGTCAGGCGTGCTGTATGGATGTGCTACAGAGAAAAACAGGGCAGGAGAGGCTGGTGGAGAAAGGTGGCTGGAAACCTTTCCTAAGAGGGAAGGGATGATGCTCGAAGAAGGACCCAGGAAACAGCAGGAATGAGCTAATTGGGAGGAGCATCCCAGGCAGCACGCGCAGAGATTGCAGAGTCTCAGAGCAATGCTTAGTGTGTAAGGAAGACAGGGAAGGCACTACTCTAGACGGAAGTGACTGTCTTGGACACTGATTGGAAATGAAATCACGCAACACATAGGACTCAAATTATAAAGAGTCTTACAGGTCAAGCTGAGGAACGTTAGAGTTAGTGGAAGCTGCTACACAGGCCCAGGAGGCAATCTGACTGACCTTCTGCCAGATTCACTCTGGTGATCCACAGAGAGGAGGCGGGTGGGGCAGAGGAAGGGACTGACTGCTGAGGAGACCTCAGTTAAGGAGCATCATAGTGACCCCCAGAGAAGGAGTACAGTGACATGGCCAGGGAGATGGCTTGGTGGTGAGATTCTAGAAACATCCTGGAAGGTAAAACAGTCCAGGCACTCAGAAAAACCACTATCGTTCCCTGTAACACAATGCAAATAAAATGCATCAAGACAGCCAAACTAAACACATAATCTTTACCACTCAACCCTACAACTCCGCTCCTCAGCGCCTCTTACAGAGAAATGAAAGCTTGCATCTGTGCAAAACAGTGTAGAGAATTTCTCATAGGGATTTTGTTTGCGAGATCTATAAACAGAAAATAACCAAGAGTCTCAAGGGTAGTCTTCTTAGTGGGACAATGCCAATCTTAAAAATGTCACATGGTGTGTGGCCCCATTCATACGGCACTAATTAAATGGGGTGATTATAGAGATGGGACATGGGCACAAGGATGAGGGATATGGGAGAGGGCACAGCACTGGGGGTGCTCTGTGGGGGAGGGGATGCCTCTACAAATGAGCTGCAGGGGTGAGCAGGTGACCTTGTGCATGCTCAGATGACTCAGAATTTAGAAATGCATCAGTGTCTGTTTCTCGCTCTTGATACTGCGCTGGAGTTGAAGATATAAGCGTGGAAGAAAATATAGGCGAAGGCTTCCTGGAACCTCATTATACTGTTCCTGAAACTTACTGTGCATTTTTCTTTCTTTCAAAATAAAACACTAAAAGGTATGATTAACTGATGTGGGGGCAAGGCAGCAGGAAGTTTTGGCAGTAGGGAGAAGGGAGAGAGCTCAGTGGGAGGCACCATTGTGGTTCATTCCTGGGGTCCTCTGTGTTCACTGATGCTCTTGATTGCATTTGTGGCTCCTTTTAAGTTTGTGAAGTTGCCTGAGCCATAGACTTCTTCAATAATAGAAGATGCCAATTAAATTAAAAAAAAATAAGTGAGCAGCCAAATTTGCAGACAATGTTGATGCCAGGTACAACAAAGAAAAGAGTTCAAGATGACCATAGGAGCTTGGACCTGAGCCACAGGGAGAATTGAGTTGCAATCCACCACAGGAGTTACTGATTGGTGGTATACTCCAGTGCTCAGTTTTACATAAGTTCAAGATACCCGTTCCGTACTTTGGAAGTCATCATATGCAAATGGCATTTCAATCTGTATACCTACTTGAGATTATCAAGGGAGCATAATTAGAGAAGAGAAATTGAGTTTAACTTTAGGCTAATCCAACATATGGAGATTTGAGAGATGGAGAGGAACCAGAAAGTCAAGTAAGATGGAGTTTCCAAGCATACAGGAGAAAAACTAAGTGGAGTTTTGGTATCAAGGAGATAGATACAACTGGGCTCAAATGCTGCTGAAATCTCAACAAAATGAAGACAGGGATGTCACCATGGTTTTGGCAGTATGTCACATACCGGAAACCTTCATTGAGTTTTGAAGGTGAAAGTATTTCTGGTGTGGATCTCAGACGTGACAGGGATAGTTAAGATAAAAACCCTGCTCATGAGACTTCATGGGAAATCATGTTCAGAAATTATTCTCTTTCGTTGGGTAGGATTCCATGGAAAATGTAGACTTGATACTGCAGAAGAGAGGTTAGAATAAATATAAATTCCAGCTGTTGCACGTGTGTTGTTCTGAAACCTCTCTATTTTTACTTATCTATGGCTCTGGCTATAAGAATACTGCTGTCTGCTTAGCTAGTGATTAGGCCGTTCACACTATTCAACTCCTGTAACCTCAAGTTTCTTTTAACCCCTTGAGTTGAGAGAGTATTTTGAAATTGTGGTTGTTTTAAGGAAGGGAAAAAAGGAAAGAAAGGACATTGGCTGAGAAGTTAGAAATCAGACACAGAGCAGAAAATAGAGTAGTTTCTGGTTTCATAATTTACTTCAACAGATGCTTCATTCAGGTCAGTGACAGGCAAACGGTGATAGTGTTAGTTAGAGGGAATAGTCTGGATATTTCCGATTTTGTGACATTTGTAGGAGGAGAGAGCCACTTGTTTGTCCTGGCCACTTAGCCCTGAAATAATCACACAGAAACTTTATTAATTAAATCACTGCTTGACCCATTAGCTAACTCTTATTGGCTAACTCTTACATCTTAATTTAACCCATTTCCATTAATCTGTGCATCACCACGAGGTTGTGGCTTACCAGAAAAATTTCAGCTCGTCTATCTCTGGTGGCAGTGGCTCCATGGCATCTCCTGACTCCACCCCTCTTTCTCCTGGCATTCAGTTCAGTCCTCCCTGTCTACCTAAGTTCTGTCCTATCAACAGGCCAAGGCAGTTTCTTTATTCATTAATGGTAATCACAGCATGCAGAGGGGACTCCGACATCAGACATTCATCTAAATATTTATGTGAAGTCTAATAGTGGGCCAGACTTTGTGTTATATACCAGGGATTTAGAAGCGTGTAAGTTTGAGGTACTGTGAAGATAGAAGTGTAAGCGTACAAGGGTGTGAGGAGAACAGCTCATGAGCGGGATAAAGGGATGCACTTGGGTAAGGGTGCTGAGCTTCAGGTTTGCAGGAGGGAAGAGTAACAGTGATACAGATTGGGGAGAGGAATGTAGTTAGCGTAGATGGTCAGGGCACAGGAGACAGGGCAGCCCTGTGAGTGGGGCTGAAGGTCAGGAACTTATAATCCTTGCTGTTTCACGTAAACTTCCAAATCCATTGCAGTTAGCTGACTCCGAAACTCGGTTATGTGTGGGCAACTGTCATTATCATCCATTACCTTTGCAGGCATACAGGTGGAGACCCAGGTCAATGGTGCGGGTCTTTCCGAATTGCTCTCACCTTACTTTTCAAGACAGGATTTCTCACAGAACCTGGTGCCCACTGATATGACAATACCAACTGACCAATGAGCCAGTGGGCTTCCTGTCTCCAGCTCCCTGCTCCCATTGTTGGCGGCATAGGCATGTAACACTTCTGCACCTGGACATTTTTTCCTACAAGGCTGGTGAAGATCAAATTCATGTCCTCAAACTTTGCCCTGCAAGTACTTTAGTGACTGGACCATCTCTGCATCCTCTCAAATATTTTTTAGAGGGTTAATATGGCTTATAAGATAAAATTTGTACCTGTGTGGAAACAAAAGAACATTCTGTGGGATAAACTTTTTTCCCCGTAGGTAGGTGGAAAGCTCTCCCACACCCTCCTCCTCTTAGCTGTGGAGGGTAGGATGCTCTTTGCTACTTCAGCCTCCTTTGGGGAGGCAGGCAATTCACCATAACACAGCTTGTTTTGTCAGATGGGTCTGTTTACAGAAAGGAAATGTGTTATTTAGAAGTAATTATAAACATTTGTGTCACAAAAGGGCAGTGTAGTACCCTGCATTTGTGTCTTGCGTAACAGTTTGCAAAGTGCTCTCATATTGCAATGATATTAACCTAACATTTGCTGCATATGTATTATGTGCTCGGCTTTATGCTGGAAAGTTCTACATGGCTTATTGCATTTCATTCTCACGACAACCTTCTGAGGTTGGTTTCACTGCTCTCTTCACTCTGTAAACAGAAGATGGAAACATAAAAATTAAGTGAGTTCACTAAGGTCATATGACAAGGATACAAAGTATTGCAGCAAGGGTACAGTGACTCACTGTCAAGCAGAAATCAGATTTCCTTGTGTTAAAAGGAAAATCCTTTTATATTCAAATTCAAGACATGGCAATCGTAGTTAATTTTAGTTTGTGCTTTTACTAGAGAATCTACCTAGTCTACCTAGCATCTTTCCTTTCCTTTCTTCCTCCTTTTTTTTTTTTTGCAGAAGTTGTATGAAATATGTCAGTGGCTGAAGAAGTAAAGACTTGCTTTCTTTTTTCAAGTCCACTTGTATAACTGGAAAGCATCCAACTAATGAGGTAAGTCTGATTCCTCTTGCTAAGGACTCTTGGTGGTTATTGATACCCTGTAGGTGAAATTACTCAGGGAACTACTGGGCAGCTTCAGGTTGTGCCTGGCATGTAGGGAACCCTCAAGGCTTGCTTGGTAAATGGTAACCATCAATGGTCAGTGGTGACAATGACAGAGCTCATGCAATTGTTATGCCCAGATCTGCTAAGTTCCCCACAAAACCAACAAGGACCCGTATGTGAAAGCAAAGAGCCTTTATTTTATACAAGTTTGTAAACTTGGTCTCTCCATGTGTCCAATGTATTGGAATAATCAGAGAGCCTTAGAGTTGAGTTTTTATAGTAGTAAAGGTGGGGGTGAGGGATTTCTATAGTTCAGGACCCCTGATTGGCTGACATTTGTCTAGGGGTGTCCTGGTGAATGTATGCTGGCAGGTGATCCTATCTACAATGGTTGGAACATTAGGGATTTCCTTTGGATGGTCTGTTCCTGGGTGGTGCCTGGGTAATCTCAGCTTGTGGTTCCTCCTGCAACCAGGTATTGCCTCAGGGTAAACTACTGAGACTCAGGCCTCCAATAAACTTGTCTTGGCTGAGTCCTACACTGGCTGGTGATAATGGTTGGAAGTTAAGAACTTTCTTTCAGTGGTCTGTTCCTATTAAGCTTATCATGGTGGGCTGAGTCCTCCAGGATCAACTGGATCCTGCAGCTTGACTACCTCCTTCTGGAAGGAAGAGGCCGGCAGGATGCAGAGAACACTGGTCATGTCCCCATTTAGGGCAAGGCTCCTCGGGGCTGTCTGCAACTGTCTATTATGGTAGCAGTAATCTATCATTCTAAGAATAGAGGAATTAATTTGATTTCCACAGCAAGACTTGGGTCTGCACCATTCACTTAAGGATAGCACAGTTGCTTGTAATTGTTCTCCTGGAAAATGAGTAACTTGCGTAAATTTAATCCCTTGTTCTGGTACTGCTACTCCTATTTTTTTTTTTTTTTACTCTGCTGAAGGATGTGCCTCTTCTTTGGTTTCCAGAATTCCTGGTAAAATCTCTGTGGATGAGCAGGGCAGTGCCTGCTCTAGGAAAGGGGGTGTTCACTGTGGTGGTGTTCCTCTTGTTTCTTTTGTTTCCTTTTGGGCATGCTCTGTCTCTTGACAGAACTCGGGATTTTCAGAGCCCATTTGTCAGTAGCAGTAGAAGACACATCTCAACTCTGCCTTCTGTGCAGCCTGAAGGGTTGTCTCTCCTGGTGTCTCAGTTGGGCGTAGTGAGAATCTTGATTTCAGGATGAGAATGAAGCATGGTTTATTTGGAAAAGCATGTACTGAGAGACAGAATACAGTGTGGGATTTAAGGAAAATATGTGTTTGAGTGTCTCAGCAATAGTGTGATTCTCTCTTTTTCACTCTACATGCTTGTGTGGGTAGATAAGAAGTCAAAGTTAGTTGCCTATATTCCTTAATCTTTCTCTACCTTGTGTCTTTGACAGGTGTCTTACTGAACCTGGAGCTCATTGATTAATTTAGACTCATTCACTAGAAAGGCCCAAGGATCCTCCCATATCTGCCTCCCTAGAACTGAGTTTATAGGTACATAAACTCACCTGGCTTTTAAGACACACTTGTTCCTGTAACAAACCCAGGTCTTCATACTCATATGGCAAGCAATCCACTGAGCCATCTCCCCATCCCTGGTCTCCTGGCTTTGAAATTACATCATTTAAAGGGTGCAATATGCAACTAGGTTCAAAGATGAAGCTAGCTTTAAAAACGAAGTAAAAACTGTATGAAGAGATTTACCTATTCCTCTTATGAGGAAGAATTTTATTTTGCAAATGAAATTATAAAGTTGTTATGAGATCGATTGTTCAGGGTTATAGAGGAGAAAAAGGGTGCTTGTAAGGATAAAAGTCAAAGGGCAGTAGGATTTAGACTTACACTTAGGTAGTAAGCACGCATGGTTCAGTAACTGTTTTATTACTCTTGTCTTTCACTCCAGGGTCTGTGAGACATCCTGTGTCAGAAGATGTACAGTGGCTGTGCAGACTCTCTCAGAGTGGCACAGGTCAGTACTAGCAGCACTGCAGTACTGAAGGTAGGCCTGTCAGTCATGACAAAGTTTGGGCCTCACATACTGTGTTCTGGTAACACACCAATTTTAATGAAGGAAAAAGTATAACAATTGCTCCTCTTAAAGTTGAAAACATCATATGAATTCAAGGAAGGTAGAGGTAGCAAGGCTCTGTGGAGGACCATTAAGTCTAGGCTGTTATAGATGGACTTGTCTCTGGGCCACCAGCTCATAAAAAATTATACAGAGACTTATTATTAATTATGAAAGCTTGACCCATGAAAACTTATCCTACTAACTCTTACAACATAAATTAACCAATTTATATTAAGCTATGTTTTGTCTCATAACTTTTTACCTCTCTTCTATCTTGTACCTCTTGTTTGCTCTTCATGTCCTCCAGAATTTCCCTCATGCCTAGATTCATCTCTTCTTCTCTTTCTCTGCCCGGAAGTCCCGCCTAACTTCTTCCTGCCTTGCTATTGGCCATTCAGCTCTTTATTAAACCAATCAGAAGTCACCTTGGGGAAGACACATCTTCATAGTGTACAGAAAGATTATTCCGCAACAGGCTGTTTTCTTCTGGTATGGTATGGCTGTTTTCATGGACTTATTTTCTTCTTTAGTTCCTTTGAATCTACTCTGCTTTTGGTCAGAAAAGGGGATCTGAATCATGTCTCTTGTGTTGGGAGGAAATACGACATCTGAAACTACCCACATGAGAGTAAGGTTTATATCTAGTGGGAGCTTGCTGTTGAAAAGCAAAAGTATGTTATCGTCTGCTCCCTCTAGAGTTCATTTAAATGTACCTTCAGCTATCTGGACCTGAGAAGACCTGCCAGGAATGCTGTCTAGTCCAGAAACTTCAGAAAGTAGAACAACGCCCATCTAAACAAGTGTGACAGCCTTGTTTCTCTTCAGCCACTGTCTGAAGCCATCTGGTGAGTGTTTTCCTCCCCAGCCCATTAGTCACTGCCTAAACTCACCCTTGAGAGTGCCTCTTGTATCTCCTATGCTGCAGTGTGTGTGTCTTATCTGAAATCATTCAATGGGGGACATGAGACTAGGGAATCGATGGGAGGCCAGAACAAGGTCTTGCATGAATGTTCAGTCTAAAAGAGTGTGACAAGGTGGCATTTGCTATAGTATGAATTATCTAATTTAGCTATCTGCACTGCTAGTTTTGTGTCCACTTGACACAAGCTAGAGACACTAGAGAAGAGGGAGCCTCAGCTGAAAAAATGCCTGCATATGATCTGGCTGTAAGGCATTTTCTTAATTAGTGATTGATGCAGAGGGTTCAGCCCATTGTGGGTAAGGTCACTCCTGGACTGGTGGTTCTGGATTCTATAAGAAAGCAGGCTGAGCAAGCCACGAGGAGAAAGCCAGCAAGCAGCACCCCTCCATGGCCTCTGCATTATTTGCTTCTGGCTTCAGGTTTCTGCCCTGCTTGAGTTCCTATCCTGACTTCCTTTGATGATGAACTGTGCTGTGGAAGCATAAGCTGAAAAATCCCTTTCCTCCCCAAGTTGCTTTGGTCATTGTATTTCATCACAACAATTAAAACCTTGACTAAGACACTCTCTTATGACAGAAGGCTTCTGTTATGATCTATGTAAGAGTTCAGGGGATAAGCACCCCATTTTCTGTATTCTCCTGTGGTATTGCACTCTAGAGAGGAGAGACTTGCTCCAGACACAGGACTAAGTAAGGTGTCTCTTGAACATCAGGACTCTCCGCTGATTGTTGGGTTATCTACCACTGATGTATTACACACAGAGAAGTTAGATTAGTACACAAGGATGGTATCCAAATATGAAATAAAACTCAGAGGATACTGGGGCCTAAGGGATCCAGGCTTGTTGGCATCTGTGATGATGTGATTTTGTGTACTAATGTGGTAATGTTATGATGCCCAACTTTGCTTTTGAAAACATGAATCTAAATATTTCTGTGAAAGTATATCTCAGATGTGATAACCATTTGTTAGTAAGTTTTCTGTTACTTAATAAGTAATTTCAGTAAGTCAGCCCAGGAAAGAAGAAAGAATTATTTTGTCTCATAAGTTTGGAAGTTCTGCTCATGGTCCACTGCTTCTGTTATTTAAAAAATGATTTATTTGTTCTCCTTTGTATGAGAATTTTATCTGCATACATGCATGTGCAACACTTGTTGTACATGATGCCCATGGATGCCAGAAGAGGATGTCAGATATCCTGGAACTGGATTATAGGTGATTATAAGGTGCTATGTGGGTGCTGGGAACCAAACCTGGGTCTTCTGGGAGAGCAGTGAGTGCTTGTAATACCCAAACCAACCATTTTTCTAGTTCCACCTTTGTTAGTTTTGATGTCTGTGACGAGGTAGACTATCACTGTGGGAATATGTGGTGGATCAAAGCCCTCAGCTCATGGCTATGATGCAAAAGACAGAAGGAAAGGAACTGAATCCCACAGTCTTCTTAGGGACCCTTACCTAATCATTTGAAGAATTTAAAAAAAAATTGGGGTTTGCCTGATATAGAGATGAATACTTTGCATTGGTATGGATCTTGGTCTATTGATACAAATTTAAGGTGAAAAGGGGAAATGGGGTGGGAAGTCCTTCGGTATATGTGCAGCTTTTATTGGTTAATGGAAAAGCTGTTTCAGTCATGTTCCCAGAGTGCCTCTGGGCTGTCCAACCTGAAGAAAACCCCAGAAAAATTCTCCAAAGAATAAAATTTCTTTGGGACAAGCAGAGACACTGTGAAGGGTGTTATGAATGCCATAGCAAATGACAAGCGAATCTGAAGGCAACTGGGAGGTTTTCAAGATGGTAGGTAAAAGGAGGATTCCATCAGATATGTGAAACAAAAAGTTCCCTGTGAATGATAACATGAGTAGCATCAGTCTGGGGGTTAATTGACAGCAGCTGGATAAATGTCCTTTAGGCATAGTAACTGTATGGCAGCCTCTGCAAGCTTGTGGCTCCAGTAGTCTTTTGTGATCATTACTTATCAGGCAATTATGTAAAAGATCCCTTCTTTCAGATCCTACTGGATTTATTTATATTTTTATTTCATAAAATTCAGATGCTTATATTAGCAAATATTTTCTTTTAAGCCTATTCCACTACTGAGGAGTTTCCATCAATCAACACATATTTTCCCTAACTGCAGTATGTGGTTTACTAGACTTATAGCTATGTGAATGCCCACCAGGCTCTAGAAATATACACTCATAAGTTTCTTATAGAGTGAGTGCTATCCAGGTGGATGGGCTGGTCCAGGGTGGGGCAGTGATAGATCCTTTATTCAACTCTGGTATACTCATATTCCCATTCTATTCTACTAATTTAATGATAAAGTTGGTCACATACATGGCAGATAAGACAGTGCCTCTCACGTTCCTGTCAACTTCTCTCTCCTGCTTTTGGAGATTGGCCCTCATCTGCAGGAACACTTACAGCTCTCTAGGGGAATGGATGGAGGTTGAGCTACAGGGAAGCATCCTTTTTCTATTCACCTTTTGGACTTAGCTTCCAGCACCTGAAGCACAACAGCCACCTCCAAATATGTGTACCTCTTCTAGTTAAAATTCAAGAATTCTTGCTGTTCGTTCTTTCTGTGTGGCTCAGGTCTCTGGTACCATGCGTCTCCTCCAGTCACCCCATCACCTGCTTATGACTCTCTCACGGTCATTGCCACAGCAAGTAGTGACATCGCCCCAATCTCTGCCTCATCTTCACGTGGTGTTCTTACCTTGTGTTGTATGCCTACAAATTTCCCTTCTGTATGGCAGCAGTTACATTGCACTATAGGCCTATTCTCATCCTTATGATATGTAATTGTGTATATAGTTACCCTATTTTCAAGTAAGTTCCCATTTTGAGGTACTGGGGATTAGAATTTATTTTCTGGGATTAGACACAATTCAACCCATGACTCCTTTTAATAACTGTGTTGCACCCTGCATCTAGAAAAGCCTTTCAGCAGGGTGCCCATGCAGCGTCGAGTAGCTCTGTAGCATCATAGAAACCAAAGAGCCTAGTGCCTTCACCCGTGTACTGTAGCAGAGAAGGGAGAATAAATGTGATTAAAAGCCTCATTTAGAAAAGGAAGGGAAACAAATGTGATTGTTTCACAGTAATTGCCTCCTCCTGCTGGGAAAAACTTGGTTTTCCTCTTTGGAGATCCTCAATGAGAAAATATCCCCTGATCATTCTGTATGCAGCCTCTAGCTTGGCCGTTTGGTTCCTTCTTCTTTTCCCATTTGTCTCCATATCAATGCTGTGGTGGACACAGAAGAGAATGCCTCACTGTGGGGTAAATAGCTTTTCTGGATGATGCAGATCCTGATGGCATTGCTATAGAACCTTTGCTGTGCCATTGGCTATCCCTGGCTTTTATAGACTGGATTTCAGATGTCTGTCAGCAATGCAAAACGTGTTCAAGGTGTTTTGTCTCTACTCTATCAATTCCTATGAGTGAGAAACATCTTTTATAGTGAAGACAGAGCTTAGGCCAGGAAGAGGCAAGAACGGATGTTGCAGTGAAGACTTTAAGGGTATCCACCTTGCCCTTGCCTGGGCATTAGCTTAAGGAGGATCCTGCTGGTGTGGGCAACATTTGATGGTTAGAAGGTTGGCCTCCTGTGTGCTGATGTAGAGGCAGTGAGACCGTGGAGAGGGGGCTAGAGTGGAGATGCACTGATACAAGCAAGAGCCTTCTTAAATTCTGCATGGCCACTTCTCTCCTCCAACACCAGTGTTTGTGTTGAGACCACATTTAGGCCTACACTCATGGGCACTGAACTTGTCAGTCTTGTTTTCTCTGTCTATAATATTCCCATTCTATCCAAGTTAATGATGACTTTAACAGTGAATTTATTTTGGAAAATGACAATTCATTTTTGGCTGGGAGGCCCATGAAGTATGTAGGACAGCACCATTCTTAGCCCCTGATAAGGCCACTGATTCGCTTATTCTGTTAAATGTCTGTTTGTTTTGGGGTCCACATATTGACTTTCCTTTTAAAACCCTGCCAAGCTTCAGATTATGAGTCTGTCAACTTGTGAGACCACAAACAGAGAGCGCTACCCTTAGCCAAGTGATCTGTCCTTCCTTCTCTGCCAGTCTACTCATTAGCTGTAACCCTGAATCCTTGGTTAAAGATGGAAGGAGGAAGTATCAAACACTCCCCCTTTCTCTACACTGCTGCTTCAGTCAGTGGGTCATCTGCTTTGGAAAATCAGAGCATGTCACTGTGACCTAGTGCACCACTGAAAAATAAATTCTGCCAGCATCTGAGTGTCCTCTGATCATATCTGCTATGCCTTCGCAACGTTTTAAAACTGGCATGTAGCTCCCACCTACTGCATGTGACAGAGAACATACATGTTTAAGACACATTTGTGTTGGCATAGTTTATGTAAAACACTAAGAACTAAACATGAGAGGCTGTAGGTTGTTGACAGAGGTTTCTGTCTAGCCCAGTCCTGCAGTCATTCAGTCCCAAAGAAACACACAGAAGTCTACATAAATTATAAATTGGTTGGCCTATAGCTCAGACTTCTTATTAACTCTTATAACTTACATTAAGCCATAATTATTGTCTGTGTTAGCCATATGGCTTGGTAACTTTTATCAGTGAGGCATTCTCATCTTGCTTCCTCTGTGACTGGGTAACGACTGCAGACTGACCCTTTCCTCTTCCCAGAATTCTCCTGTTCTTGTCATCCCACCTCTGCTTCCTGCCTGGCTTCTGGCCAATCAGCTTTTTATTAAAACAATATAAGTGACAGGGTACAAGACCACTGTCCCACAGTAGTAGGTCCAACCACTAGAAAAGTTCAGGAGTTCTTGTATACTGATGAACTTCACATTCAAGGCCCAACAGCTTGTAACACCAATTTCTGTTAGGAGCAAAAAAATCTGACACCTAAGATTTGAAATCTTTAACACTTCTGGCCAATACCAGGTGGTACTGTAAGCCATCATTCACTTAATATAAGGTTACTGACTGGAGATTCAGACCAGTAAGTCTCTGATCTAACACCTATGTAGAGCTTTGGCCACTTGAGATTGGAACCATATATATCTGTTGGTCCAGACTGTTGTTCTCTGGTACCCAAATGCCTGGAACTACTGCCAACACTGAGAACACTGTTCTTTCTCTGTCATTTTCATCCAGATATAACACAAAGACCCCCATCCAACTTATTTGCAATAGCAGGAGAGAACCCAGGGTAGTCTCAACATTTAGACAATTTCACTAGTGTTGAGTCCATCTCAGTTCCCTCACTTGCCTACGGCGTGTTGTCGAAATATAGCCTCTTCCACGAAACTCTAGCACCATTGCAAAGAACTGAAAGCGAATGAGGTATCTTGACTGATGTTCAGAATGCATTCTAGGGCATTCTCACATTTTTATCAAGGAATAGACAAGCTCTTCAGTGGGATTGTCCCTTGGCAGCAAAAATCTCCCACACAGAGAGCAACTCTCATTTGAGTTTGAGTAAATGTTGACCACTGTAAAAGAATGTAATCACCTTTTCCTCCCGAAAACCGTTGAAGTGCAATAGGCTTCATGGAACTTTAAGTAAACATCTTTCTCAGGGCACTTTTTCCCTCCTTGCTGTGTTTGACTCAGAGCTGGCAGATCTTGTCTCATGTCTTTATGCCTTTTGGTTAGGGGCTGCCTGTGACATCTTATGGTCTAAGAGAGTAAAACATTTCTATATGTAGCAGAAATCAATCAAATAAAGCTTACCAGGTTTTCTCTTGAGACATTTGTGGCTTCTTGGATGACCTCTTATGTTTCATAACCTGTATAGGTTAAGTTTGAGACAAAAATTTGTATTCAAATTTTTCCTACTCCAAATTAAAATCACACTGGATCCCCCCTGTTTAGCCTGAGATAGAGAACAAATAAAATATATATGTATATATACATATTTAACATGTGTTTTAATGCATATACATTTAATACATATTTTACTATATATGTATTTGAAAAATAAAAGGTCTAAAATCTAAAAACAGAAATTTCTGTCGGAAGAAGCAAATATTTGTGAAGGAAGGAGAATATACTTTCCAGAACAGCTCACATTCCCTGGCTAATTTATAGGCATGCAAAGCAAAGCCTACTTAGGCAGTTTATGATAAAGGCAGTGAATTCTAGTGTTAGGCTTTTTAGGGTTGAGACCAAGCACTTTGCTTTTCTTGTGGGTTCCTCACGTAAGTTTCTGTTATTCTTTTCAGTTGCAGTTTTTAAAAAACTGTTTTTTTATTATTTCAAATTCTGTGTGTGTGTGTGTGTGTGTGTGTGTGTGTTTTTGCCTCTCTGTATGTGTCTTTGTGTGAGTATGTGCATATGAATGTAAGTGACCACAGCAGTCAGAGGCACTGGACCTCTGGAGTTAGAGTTACAGGTAGTCGTGAGGGACCAGATGTAGGCTAGGTGCTGGATCCTCTGGAAAATGAAGATGTCCCTTAACCTCGGAGCCATCTCTCAGTGCAGTCACAGCGCATTAAAAAAGGGATGTTAAATCAGTCTTTGTGCAAGCTGTGTGGTCTCTTCTTTCTGTATGTGAATTCTGTAATCCTTTTCCAAGACCTTTCCTCTTGGCCTTTGCTCTGCTGCTCGTGATGTGTACGACAGATCCTGAGTCCTAGCGTGATTACTTCATAGAATGTGATTCTGAGAACATTGTTCAACACCTCTAAGCCTCAGATTTTCCTTTTAATTTTAATGGGCTTATAATTGTCTCCCTTATAGGATGGTGGGAAGGATTAATTAGAAAACAGAAGTATATCTCTAGATAATTCTGACAAAGTCATGATGATAATAACAGATACTCTTTTAGTTATCTCTCTCATTGCTGTGCCAAAGATGGATTTGTTTATGTTCATCATATGAAGAGGTTCAGTCCATCCTGCAAGAAAGGTATGGCTCCAGGACTATGATGGGGTGGCTGGACACACTGCATCCACAGTCAAGAAGCAAGGGGATCAATGCTGCTGCTAGATGGCTTTCTTCAACTCCCTTATGATTCGGTCTGGGAGTATGTGCATGGGCATTGCTGCTCACATTCAGCGGGGAATTTTCCATTCTCATTTAAATACTTTCTTATGCATACCTTCTGTGTGCCCATTAATTCATTAGGTGTTCATTAATCCAATCAAATTGGCAATAGATAGTAACTATCACAGGTCCCCACTCCTAAAGTTCATTCCTTTCCTTTGTCTATTGGTCCTGTACAATTTCATATGATCTTTGGCCCAATTAGGAACAGAGATTTTACAGAAATTCTAGTAGCAAAAAATAGAACCAGAGATTTTACAATAACCACAGTATTCCATTTGAACATAAACTCTATGGGGCCTATTTGGGGCTATATAACTTTAAGGGAGAGAAAAATTCAGAGATGCTCCCAAACTTTAGTGCCTTCTTGTGTGTGGTTCTTTTGGTGACATTTTACTTTTCCAATGGAGTTGAAAGCCTTAGCCTGGATTTCTGCTGTTGTGAAGAGACACCATAACCATGACAACTGTTATAAAGAAAAATGTTCATTCTTGGCTGGTTTACAGTTTCAGAGATTTAGTCTATTACCATTATGGTAGGACATGGTGGCATAGAGGCTGATACAGTGCTGAGAATCCCACATCACGATGTGCAGGCAGCAGAAGGAAAAACCATCTCACACTTGCCAGACTTGAGCATCTGAGACCTCAAAGCCCACCTCTACAGTGACACACTTCCTCCAACAAGGCTACACCCACTCTAACAAGGCCATACCACTTAATAGTGGCACTCCCCATGGGCCAAGCATTCAAACACGTGAGTTTATGGGGGTCCTTTCTATTCAAACACCAGAGTAAGTATCTCTGTACAAAATACAAAAGCAAATGCCCATAAAACTCCCCAAACAGAGCAACTGAGGCTCAGTACATACTTAATCCACCCTGGGACCTTGATGGGCTTGCACGTCTTCCTAACCACTCATTATGAGACTGAACATGGGTGGACATGCAATTCTGTTCCTGGCTTTCTGCTGTAAAGTGTGGCAGGTGGTGGATCGTGGCTAGCATGACCATGACAATGCAGGTTCATCACCAGAACAGATGCACCACTCTGGCTGGCAATCTCTGCACTTTCCTCTCAACTTTCCTGTGAACCTTAAACTGTTTGAAAAAAAAGTAAGTTCCTAAAAAAAGAGACAGAGAGAAAATAGAGACTGAGATAATTGAGGAAGAAATGAAAGAAAATGAGAGTAAAAAGAAAAGCCTGCTTAAATGTACTGGGTATCCTAAAGAGAAGAAAATGAACTCTTCATAGAATTCAAAAGATTGAACGTTTCTTAACGGATTAATTTACTCTCTCTGCTGGCTTCCTCTCTAGGTTTGCTGGCTGTTCCTGAATGCTCTCAAAGGTTCCCTTTCTCAGACTTTCTATCCTGCTGTTCCCAGGCTGGAGGCCCCTCTCTCTTTGCCTCTGCAGGGATTCTCATTGTTCAAGACTGACTGAGTTGGCAGATCTGGTCCCCCTGAGACCTCTTGTCCTCCTGCTGGCCTGTTCAGGGTTCCAAGTGGTTAAGTTCAAATTGCAAACTATATAGAAGCAAGGGCCATGTCTTATATTTCAAAGAAAAGAACTATGTTTTTGCAGAGCCAGGTTACTAAGATGTGAGCATATGGTAGGTATAAACTGAATCAATTTGGACTGTTGTGAAACTGTCCTGGTGTGACCAGAAATTAATGATAATAATAAATAATAATAAACCTACATCTTTTATTACTGCATTTGAAACATGTATCTATGATTCTTGTTTTAAATTGTCTCTGCTCATTATATTCTTGTGTTAATATGAAGCAGCCTGGAGTGAAGGTCAGGTATAATTTTGTACAACAGGGAGCTTCCAAAGCAACTAAACCAATCTGGAAGAGTTAATGGGTAGAAACACCAAACCCGAAAATAAATTCATAGACATAGGAGAGATTTTTGTAGACAGCCTGGGAAATTATCCCGAGTGCACTGGGAAACAGCTTCAGACTCTCAGGATACCCAGTGAGGACTCTGGAAGTTTGGATTCCCTTGTTCTGCTCTACTCAGCAAGAAAAACACCATGCAAATGGAAGACAGTATAGAGGCCAGAGGAAAAGAAAAAACCCAGACCGGGATGCAGGGAGTGTGAAATCATCCTTCACTAAGTGTCTTCTTGCATCTGCTGCTGTTGTCTTTCAGTAAACAGAGCTAAACTGTCAGCAGAGTTGCTTTGCCTTTCCGAAGGTCTCTCGGCAGATGCTCTCCTCTGGAAAGCAAAAGCAAAGCAACCAAAGCCAAACAGAGCCCAGCGCAGTAGAAGCCCCCACCCAACTCTTTTTGTTCAGAACTAGACATGTTCTGGAGCCAGGAAGGAACTGTTCTTTCTCTCTTTCTGCACACCCCGTCCAGGGCGTATCACGTAGGTTTTCTCATTCTCAGTATTTACGCTATGTCCTTTGCCGCAAATACTTACCAGATTCTGAGGGTAGGAAGTGTTTCTGCTGAACACTGCGGAAACCACGATAAATGGAGTTACGGTAAAGCCCACGAGAGAGGGAAGACAGAGTGAAACGCTCCTTCTTTGCCTTTCGGTTGGCAGGAATGGAGGTTACGTGAGGCAACTATGTTTGGCTTGTTCTGTCGCTCCTTTGCTTCTTCCTGTTTTCTTTCATGTCTCTTTGCTTTGTGTTTCTCCTTCCCTATTCTCAGCCTGTTTCTGCCAAGTATACGACGTGGCAAGGTCTAATATTTGACCACTCAAGCTGTGACTGGAGAAGAGGCTTATAGCTTTTAAAAAATATTCATATACTTATAAATCTGCATTTTCCCCATGGACACCTTCGCAAAAAGAGTTTCTTAACGTTTACTTCCCATATCTAGCCACACTCCCTGTGATTCTTCCTAATTTCTGGAGACTCAGACTTTCTGTCTCTTTTAGTATTCACTTTCTTCTTGTTCATCTTATTCATTTTCGTTGCTCTTTCAGTTTTGCTTATAATTCTCTTCAGGTGTGGTGCTGTATGCATGACATGGAAAAGATGCTTGCAATACTTTGATGTTTTTAAAGTTTGATATTACAAAAAATTGATGTGCCATTATTTTCCTCATTCATCTGAATGAGTATTTAAAAATGTAGAAGAAATAAAATAATGGCTAATAACTACTCTAATATGTCATGAGAATTTATTCTTTTAAAATTTGAGACAGGGTCTTGCTTTATATA
This sequence comes from Bramus lutescens, assembly GCA_001685075.1. Taxonomy (NCBI): domain Eukaryota; kingdom Metazoa; phylum Chordata; class Mammalia; order Rodentia; family Cricetidae; genus Bramus; species Bramus lutescens. Next base: position 89,686 of record LOEQ01001961.1, on the reverse strand, counting down.
TAGCCCAAAGTGCCATGGAATTTGTGACCTTCTCTTCACCCGCCCAGGTGCTGGGATTATATGCTTGTTCCACCACACACAATTTATGAGGAATGTTTAACAATCACTTCTAAAACTTTATCTTTGCCTATAATGAAGTAGACCAGTGGTGCATAATAATATGGCCATTACATTTTATGTATTACAATGGCTGAAGTTACTGAGTTTGAAACTGGGCTTGAAATCAAGCATGTTAACAGCAGGGCAATGAAGGGAACACCATCCCTATAGGAAGTGCTAAGCAAGTAGCGAGGGAGGAACCAGAAGACCAAAATGCACAAGAGAAGACCAAAACGACATGCAAAAATGAGGGAGCCGAGTCTGTCCACATTGTCTCTCAAGCTCTTCTACAAGCAGGCAGATGTTGCACAGCAGAACTGCAGGAATGTTTCCACCAGAGTTCCTTCTTTGGGTGAGAGATTAGGACAGATGGTATCTGAACTCTGTCCAGACCTGGAGGGGAGGCTCAGCTGTGTAGTTAACCAAGGTGCAGGACATCACTGGGGCAATGATAGAAATCTGACGTTGAGCTTTTCCTGTGTCTTTGACTTCATTTCACCTGGCGCACACACCCTGCTTCCTGTTTGTTCTGAGTTGGGCCCTTGTGGTCCCTAGCAGGGCTTAGGGAAGTCTGCAAGCTTGCACAGGAAGAGTGGGGCCTCAGGGATCCTGGGAGGAATGTGAAGTCTGGGCTCAGCAACTTCGATCGGAATATTTTGTTTTATTAACCGATGAGAGAATGTGTTTATTGCTACCAGGAGCACATTATTCTTTCCCTGGGACTACAAGAGTTTCTCTCTGGTTAATTTTTAGAGAAGTTAGAGTGAGAAGGGCAAAACAGCATCTAGTTTGCTAAAGGATATGTTCCTGAAGACTGCAGAGCATCTTAGTGAGATCCTGAGAGCCCCTTGTCCGAAAACAAAACATCAGCCAAGACCAAGGGACACCATGGTGATGGGGGTTTTCACTGCGTTTTCAGGAAGGCACTAGAGAGCCTATTTCTGAAGAAGGTTAGTTGTAGAAAACTAACAGGGAAAAGAAAAGGGACTCATGGGTTCAGGAAAGGAAGAGAAATGGTCAGAGAGTTGTTGGGTGTCTTGAGAGGAAGGAGCAATTGCAAGGTAAGACATTTAAAGTGGAAATGGGAAAGGAGCAGTAGATTTTCTTTATATGCTAGAAGAGAGAACTCTAACTGGAAAATGAGATTGACTTTTAGAAACGAGAGAAGCAAGGTGAAAATTCTATGGCACCTAAATTAGGAGTCTGTAGCTTTTCATGTTTTGTCTTACTACTCCTAGGAATAGGAAAGCTCTTCAGGGCAAGAAGTATTGCATCCTACTTCCCTGTTCTAGATGAAGGCACATCTGGAATTGTTTGTTATTCTCTAGGAAGCTGAGGGGTCAATCATTATGATAAATATCCTATATGGACTTGATATAAAAAGTTAAAGGTATCCTTGTATCTAAAAGTTCATGTTGGCAGAAATCAGAAAGTTTAAGTTTGTGTAAAGGGCAGTGGCTTTGTTTCATTTGAGCAAAATTTGATTTGAAGCAAAAGAATTTAAAGATAGTTCTTTAAACCATGAGGGGTGCGTCCACCCACAGAGACGGTGGGACTGATCTAATGGGAGCTCACCA